>OZ024918.1:23832903-23843807 GCA_964017125.1 Flabesymbios commensalis | reverse complement strand
ACTGTATTACAACCAGCTCAGCATGCAAGTGGTGAACTTGTATTTTCGCGAAAGCTTTTATCTATGTCAAGTCTGCCATGTAAAGGTAAATAGCAGTAACTGCTTACTGAAAAGTGAGCAGCTACTGCTGTTTGTCTTTGCCTATCAGATATATCATTGGTGGCTGTAATATGATCACCGGTGGGCGAATGGCTGATATATGGTAACCGAGTCATTCAATAAAGTTAATTCACACCTCTCTCGCCAATTACTGGTGTGATAACTCGTCATCTACACCTCATATAAAGTACATACTGCCAACATAAAGATACAGATCCACCTTCTCACCGCCCAGGGTACATTAGATCTAAAATATAAACTGACCGAAACTATATACATTCAGTAGCATTTGCAATCGTATTGCAATAGCACCCTCTTATCCATGTTGAAATAATATCAACAAAAGTGTCAATTTTCATGCCGATATCTAGTGAGCAGGCGTCTATTTCACCTTCCACCACAGCAATTCGATTCCAATTCGTACATGTGTTTGCAAGTTGGTACAACAGCTATTAACAAAATATCCAATAAAACAATAATTAGTGAACACTTTCGCATATGTGAATATGCGAAAACTGTGAATTACTGGTCGTCATATGCGCTTGTTGACGGCTCATTAGAAAACAGGACACCATGTTAGAGAGAGTATCACGCATGACACCATGTTAGAGAGAGTATCTGCATGACAGGTCTACAGAGGGTGTTTAGTGTGACACCACCTTTAAGCGTATTAACGATCTGCGGCTAGTGAATGAGTGGCTGTGCTTTTTCTCTAGCAATACGCCTACTAATTAGATTAGATACTGAAATACCCTATTTTAAACAGCCGGTATCTGCGCGTTGCTCAAACGCATATAGCTGCTTATATCACAACTCCAGCCTAAACACAAAAGGGTAAATGAAATGAATGGGGTTTTATCCAGCAAAACACAACACATTTGTATAGCATTTTTACAATATTGGACCAGCTGCCCTCCTGACACATGATTTAAACTTTTTTCCCTGGCTTTATGAGGCCTAGTACGCCACCTCTAGGTCACGGAGGCCCCCCGCAATACAGTAGGGTATATTGGAAAGCAGGCCCTCAACTTGTTTCCCCAGGGTCCACTTAACATTTCCGGTGAAGCCATCTCTTTAGATGTATGTGTTTCCTAATTATCACTAATTGCTATGTTCAACCACTTACTTGACATTCTGGGAGAAAAAGAAACTAGCACCAGTTGAAGTAGTCCCGAGTACCCTACGTTGAATAGATACTTGACCAATATTTAGACCACGTTGGTTGGCGAAAACCAAATTTCTGAAATCACCTCTGTTCCTGACAACACAATAAACAGATAAAGTAGTCATGTGATTACTTTCTGTTTAATATTGTCGTGGTAGAATTCAAACAGTCATTTTAATCCGTTAATGGCCATGACATTCTCATCTCTCAAAGATTAGAATATGTAAATATAGAATATGTAAATAATGTAAAAGCATTATAAGCTGGAATGTACCTTGGCGATGCGAAGGTTTTCATTTTTATTCAGGATTTCATTTTTTACGTTCCTCCAATAAATAATATAAAATGTTGCCATTAAATTAAAAAGTGCACATAGATGATTACTTTTCTGGTCATCAGGTCATGGCATTATTTGTTTCATATTCACTTGTATGAATAAATGAATAAATGAATAAATGAATAAATGAATAAATGAATAAATGAATAAATGAATAAATAAATAAATGAATGAATAAATAGATAAATTAATAAATGAATAAAAAATGAATGAATAAAAGAATAAATATATAAATGAATAAATGAATGCATTAATAAATGAATAAATGAACGAATGAATAAACGTTTAAATGAATGAATGAATAAATGAACGAATAAATAAATGAATAAATAAATTAAATGAATGAATGGATGGATGAATGAATGAATGAATGAATGAATAAATGAATGAATGAATGAATGAACATTTGCAATGTTTGTAAGCATGCATTTGCAAGGCGTTTGTACCGTTCGTCGTTTTAGTATATGTAATAAGCTCGACAGTTTGATCTGATAGTTTAAAAAGATGATAAAGCTATCAAAATTGGAGGACTTGTACTTCAATATATCCTCTTTAATAGTAAGATGGGAGCCCTCTTAAAAAAATGAGAACAAAATGTTTTGCTCTGTTTATTTTGGTGGGGTCTATGAAGTGTAATCGTGGACAGCTGTACACCGCGAAGTTGTGGGCGTGGATTGTGAAATTTGTTTGAACATGGAAATCAATGTTTGTTATCATGGCGGTTTGTGAGAGCGATCCACACAAAAAATTTGAAAAAAATTCCCACAGAATCCTAACGACGTAGCTAAAAACGAGTTTAAAATGGCTAAAAATAGGTAAAAATTTTACTGATTCTAACAAATTTATTTTTGACTTGATAAATTGTGGCCAAGCGTTAGCCGTGAGCGCCCATATGAATCACTACACGTATTTGTACCGTCGCAATCTGTGGATCAAACCTTTAATTTCAGATACAGTTTGGGCTATACGAAATGGATTTCGTAAGCTGCATTATACAGTTATATTGAGCAAATAGATCACTTTGATGATAAAAGTGTCAAAGCACGCATACATATAACTCAATAATCTTTTATCATTTTATTCAAATGTTTTTTTACAACTTAAATAGTATGTGAACATGGTGAATTAAAAAAAATGAAGTAAATTATTCTAATATAAATATCGAGCATGTCATATAGTTCAAATTTGAATATACACATGCGATATTTGACAAACCATCATGCTCATAGAGTGGTCCATATATATATTAAGCGAGTATTTTATTATAATTTTGTTAAATTTCCCTTTTGCTATGAACATTATATCGGCTATAAAATATATAATTTGAATGTGTCACACTTTGCACTATTTTTCAGCTTACTAATCCCACTTTCAACAGATGTTGATCATAATTGGGCAGAAGATGGTTTATTCTATGATTTACATTTTATATTGTTCCATTATTGTGTCTGTATATATAAGTTTTCTCAGTGCTAGATTGAATAAAGTCGGTTCCAGGACGGTAAAGAATGCGTAGGATTCTGACTGAATAAGAGAGCTGTTAACATGCTCTAATTTGGCCCAAATATTTCATTTTTAGACATAGAAAATACATACATATATTTACAAATAATATGGTTAAAGCGCCTCATAATCAACGTCAGTTTTGTAATTGCAGTACAATTCTATGAATTGTATAGTATTTATTTTTGATGATATTATCATTTTTGCGCCCATTAAAATAAAAAATGAAGAAAAAAGTTTATTTGACACAATATCTTATTTTCTCATGCAAGTTAGGTCCACATCTAGAATTTGGAAGGGAAGGGAAATAGCTGTAATTTTAAGTGAAAAAAGGGGGTCGGTTGACATTTTTTTTCATTTATATTAAGATTATTAAAAACACAAATTCGGGAACGCAATTATTTGGGCCCCTCTTAATAAGCCCAATATTACGAAATATTTTTTTCTCGTTACAATATACAATTAAAGGCGATTGTGGTATTCTGTATAAATTAGAAAAAAACAAAAACAAAAACAAAAACTTGAAATTTGAAAATCGCAAAAAAATACCTCTTGGGCTCCCATCTTAAACTGATATAACATCATTATATCTATACTGTGTCAAAAGTTCAGAACTTTATCACCATTTTAAACTATTTTTCGCTTATTATGTCCACTATTTCCCATTCTGGGCGAATGTCTTACCTCTATTACCAGTGATACGAATGCCTTACCAATGACTTGCCAACGTTAAGAATGTCTTGCCATTATTTTTAAGAATTTGTTTTGAACACACTTACCAATGACGATGAACGCTTCCCGATAGGCTACCAATACTTACGAATGCTTACCAATGCTTGCAAATGTGTATTTTTATCAAAGTGCCAATAAGAATGTCTTTTTTTATAATATTTAGCCAAATGTTGCGAATAAGAATGCAACTCGTCTCAGGGAGGTGTCAATCTAGTATACACATTTTCAATGTAACACAATATTCACTCTATATTTTTATATATTCGTAACAAAAGGACAAGGAAATTGCAACGTTGGTAAGCCATTCCATCGTTCTTAAGTACGTTTGTAACGTTTGGAAGCACATTTATTTTGTAAGCATTAACAAGCATTCTTAACATTCGCAAAGCAGTCGCGAATTTATTTGTTACTAGTCTTAAACCCATTTGCACGATTCGCAACCCGTGTTAGCGATTCGTAAGGCATTGACAAACGTTGGTAAGCATTCGTAGTGCATTTGCAACATATTCGTTAGGAGATGTCGAGGGATGACCGAGGTGAAAATATTCGATATCCATTCACAATGTTGGGGCGAATTCAAATCTTTATATTCGCTACATTTGCTAGCATATTCGCCTATGAGAGCAGCAATTAAGCGTTCCTTAAAATCAATAGTTGGATAATGAAGGGCATATCTAGTAAAAATTATCTGAATTCGTTCAATAGACTCTATGCTGGTGCTCTATAACCTAGTGAGCGTCTAATCATACCATTGATTTTGTTACATTTGTTGATTACATTAGAAACATGATTGTTGAATACTAAACCTTTGTCCACTGTGACTCCCAGGTCATTATAGCATGATATATTTTCTAATACATTTCCGTGAAGTTGATATATATTTTTGTATTATATACACATTTCAATGCAGGCGAGGCAAAATGAGTTTAGTCATAGAGTCTGGAGTGTGAGTTTTATGACTCCGAACATCAAATGTGACAACCACGTGTTATTTATTATGGTTGTACCTACTACTAGTATATTAAGAATATCATTCGTTTAATCGTTCGTTTATTCATACTTTAATTCATTCAATTATTAAGTCATTCATTTATTCATTCAGTCATTTCTTCATTCATATAGGTAGTGATTACACTAAAAAATGAACCCCGTTAAAACTGAATATAAACAAGGAATGCAATGACTAGAAAATAAAAGTTTTGAAATATGTAATATTAAATTTAATGGTAACATTTTATGTTATATTAGAAGAACTGATTATCATCATGTCAGCTCTCTTAGAAATGAGAAATATTCGCCCCAGTGCTCGTTCATTCTCGTGAGCATGGTGAGTGTACGTGAATCATCCGTGGATGTACATATTCTCCATATAATAGACTATTTTTGAAGAACATACACTATTATTTGAAATAATCGCGTGCACTAAGACTAAGAAAAAGTGAAACTTGCAAAAGTGGTGTCAGAGTGAGTTTTTTCAACTGCTGCGTGTGGTCGTAAGCAAACCAGCTAATGTGACAGAAAGCTGGATGCAGTGTGAGATCAGGTTGTGTCCGAGAAGGGGTCAGGGGCCTCTAGGTCTTCTCGGACACGCACGCAGATAGATATGCAATCTCTTCTGGCACCATTTCGTAAGCTAGACTGGCATATCTTCACACATATTGTGTAAATCATATCATATCTACAGCGCAGACATCGCCGTCTATCGATTGAGCGACACACTGTTACGTTGTCTGCCACTTTGCATTCACTTCCAATTATGTGAAACTCAATGACCTCGACCTCCTTTGTTTTCACCGAGCTGGCTAATACAATGAAGTATGAGGGAGGGTTCTTATCTAACCTTGTTTTCACCGAGTGACGTCACTGCGTTTCACAGAATACAACAGACACAAGACGTTCTAGGGATCACAGGAAGTAGTCCTGTTTTAATGTGCTTTACCCAAATTATTATGAAAAAACATGGTTAGAACCCGGTATGTATAGCTTTGAACCAAACCATGACAACAACTGAGATATTATGGTTCAGCTATATATATGGTTCTGATTTTGATTTCCAGCAATTTTTTTATTTGATAAATTATTTCAACAACTAACATTCTAAAATTCAGCTGATGCTGAGATAATAAGTTGTGATCTGGTGATAGATAGATATATATATCTATCACAAATAGTTATATACACAAATCAATTTAAAAATGTCAATTTTCTCCTAAATGAATACTGATTTTGACTGCACTTAATACAAAGTGACATGAATATTTAGTCCGCCATTTGTTGAGTGTAGAGAACAAGACTTTGGACGAAATAACGTCAGCAATTCCAGTTTTATCATTGACAAGAAGTGCTATATGACATCTCAGTGCTTAGAGCGATGTCCTGGCAATGAGTACAGAGAATTCACCATGTTCAATCTATTTATTAAATAGAATCACATCGCCTCTCACATTTCGGTTTCTTACCATTGATTAATAATCATTGTTAAGAAACCGAAATACGAGATGGTGATGAGATTATAAAAGTAACATAAAATATGTACCAACAGTAAATACAGTACATTGACCTAATGTTGATGTGAAGCTGGGCTAAACATATTAATTTCCAAACGTAATAATTTTAGTAAATTACATTGAAGCAGGACTCTAACACTGGCGCATAATTATAAGGGGAGCCAAAACACTATTCTACTGGCGTGCGAAGCCAAAAGGCAGTATGCCTATCTACATTACAAGTAAGCAGATACTGCCGTTTGGCTTTGAAGAGCAGAATAGAACTATCTTTCAAAGACAAACACCTCCAATTACAGTTAATACTAATGTTTGTTTTTGCTATTCGGTTCGCAGTAGACATCACATCACAGAGTTTGAGAATGTAAATGTGATTTTCCTATGCGTTCTAAAATGCATAGGACATTTTATGTTCGATCTTCTCATCAAAGTTTTAGGCCGGTTCTCAACTCGCATTGTCGCATTGATCTTGACATTTTATAAGTTCAACCTGCTATGTTACATCTGATTTGGTAGCCAACTTGAATTGATTTGAAAGTATCTCACGTTTGAAAACTAGGTAGACCTGATATAATTATCTCTATACCTTGCACCTTTGAATTCGTTCTTTGTGCTAATATGCTATTCTGTGAAATTCAATAGCCTTGATCTCCAATGTTTTCTCCGACCTAGCTAATACAATAAAGTATGGGGGAGGGGTCTTTATAACTTTGTTTTCACCGAGTTGCTATGCAAAACGGTTTCCGGTGACGTCACTGCGTTTCACAGAATTTAAGTGACTGAATTAAAATTTACTTGCGATCGGCGCCAGCACATTGTCAATTTTGCTATATATATAGCAAATAAGCATTTCAAGTGATAATTATCTATATACCTTGCACCTCTGAATTCGTTCTCTGTGTAAATAATTATGCTATTCTGTGAAACTCAATAACCTTCATCTCCAATGTTTTCTCTGAGCTGGCTAATACATTAGATAACATAATTTGTTTTAAAATGCACAGAACATCAAGCGCTATCGGATGGTGGATTTTTTAAAAAAACCTTTATTTTCGAGAAGAGCCTGGTTTTGGCATGCTGCGTCACATATATACAAAAAAAAAAAAAAAAAAAAATATATATATATATATATATATATATATAGCAAATAAGCATTTCAAGTGCGCTTAGAGTGTCGCCAGCACAGATATGCTTCATCATGCAATCATGTCATATCCCCATAGACAAACATATACGTCATAAAAAGCATTACACTCCAGCGTATATCAATCTTTCAAGAATAATCTCACAAGCCGACGCACAAACCTGCTGGGAAATAGCTTGTGCTGCAGATTTGCGAGGGCAGCGAAAAACAAACAGTTAGAAAACACTTGTGCTTCACCACAGGTATTTTATAGAAAGTAGCAAATCCTTCCACAACCATCTTTTTCTAGATAACGACCACCATTACAACCGCTATGCGTCCCCTTTGGTGATTTCTGCAGGCGAGTTCCAGTTCTCAGTGGATACGAGATGCTGGTCAGAAGTTCTTTTAAAGTTGGGCCGCCGTCTTCGACGACGGCCCAACTTTCAAACACCTTTGGGGTCGACGTTTCGTGTTTCATGGTCGTCTACACGACCCCATGCTGTCGTTACAGAGCTGAATTTTATTTTTGTAAACCACGGAGACAATTTTTTTAAAAGTTAGATCATCATAAATGACTTAGTTACATCCCCGTATAATGATCATGAATTTTTCATAAATTCATTAATCGTGAACAAAAAACTATGAACGTTCATCAACGTTCATCAACGTGTTCATGAACGATTTATGAATATTCTTAAACAACATATTATGAAATTTTTATGAAAGTGAGTTCATGAACTTATTCTGTTCATGAACTCTCACTTTGTTCATGAACATCGGGTTGCTCGTGAACGGTCATGAACCAGATAGTTAATTAACATTTATGAACGTTCATTAAATGTATTCATAAACTATGTATTCTAAGGTTGATAATATAACTTAGAATGTCTTCATTTGCTAATCAATTAGTTAATTAGTCATTGCGTAGTTGACACCGTACTCGCCTGGGTGATTAGGCTGTCGTTCACCACAGTTCAGGAATTTTCATGAAAAAAACATGAACTAAATTGGGATTTCAAGCTCAGACCAATTCATCACAGTTCATGAAAATGTCCCTCATGAACTTTCATGAACTATCCATGAACCGAGTTAAGACTTGTCAAGTTAATAATAATTCACCAAAGTGATGAACTTTAACGAACAATCATTAACTAAATAATAAGACTAATCATGTTTATAACAATTTATCACAGTTCATGAAATAGTCCCTCACGAACTTTCATGAACTAGCCATGAGCCGAATTAAGACTTATTAGGTTCATAATATATCATCAAATTGATGAACAGATGGATGCTCACTTTGAGCTGGTTTGAGGTTGGGCCAACCCAAGCAGGGTTGACCCGGCTTTGAACCGTTGAGGGGTGAGTGTCTGTGCCCGCTTGGCACCTTTTTATCCCCGCCAGAAGAACACCAGGTCGGTGTTGGGTCATCCCGTTGCTCCTTTGATACAGCTCCGACTCGGTCAATACTATTATGTTTTACTCTTGATTGATAATTATTTTAAAATATTTTAATGATTTTACATTGCAATTTTGTATTGTATATTTTATTCAATAAAAATAAAATAAAAAAATCACTAAATAAAAAAAAAATTAAAAAAATAAAAGTGATGAACTCTAACGAACAGCCATGAACTTAATTATGAGACTAATCAAGTTCATAACAATTCATCACAGTTCATGAAATAGCCCTTCATGAACTTCATGAAAGTTCATAATAATTCATAATTCAATAATAATTCTGAACAACATTAGTTCATCAAATGTTCATTAATATTTATGATTTTTTCATGAATTGTTTGTTGATGCACAGTTTTTGAACACAGTACATGAACTGGCTTGATAAACCATCGAGGAATATCCTCTAATGTCCATGAACATTTATCAACGTTCATCACTTGATGAGCTTAATCTCACCGTGAATGTAACTATGTTCGCTTCATTTGAATACCTATGATGGGTCTTTGCCATTAAAAATATTTCACTCCTTCAGTGCGTGGACCGACTTTAGACGTCAGAATCGTCTATATACGTCAAATTATGACGTCTAATGTCCCACAATGAAAGGGTCAACAGTTACTGTTTACTTTATAGTATTTGAAAATTGTAAACAATTTCGAGTAGATGTTTCGTGTTTGATGGTCTACACGATCTCACGCTGCCATGAGGGGGTATTATACTATTGAAATATCTACCCTTGTCCACGGCAAGATGTACTGTACCATCAATTAGACGATCGTTTTGTGTTGTAGGCTGCTCAGCAAAGCTAAAATGCAAAAACTGCTTACTTTCAAGTAATCAGTTAATGTTTTTTTGGTTGGCCGGCAGTATATGGCTGGTTACAGCTCCTATTGCACGACAGGAATGTCTAAACTATATATATAGTCCGAAATGGGACGCAAGCCGAAGTCTAGATCACGACAGGTCAAAATCACGAGAGTTATGTCTAACATTTAGCTGAGATTAATTAGGTCCATGACATAGATGCATGAGAATCACCAGAATCATGGAGTGGCGGAGTCCGATGAACTTGTCATATGTAAATTTTGTCACAGTGAATTCGCCATGAAAAAGGAATTCGCCTGTCTTTCTCCTACTTTGCCTCTGATTTAGAGGTCAATTAACAGGGTATGTCACACGAGCATTAAACCAAATGAATTCGCCCAGACAAAGTGAATTAATTGGCCCTATTAAATTCAACATGGTGTGTTTAATGTGTATCCATGAATATAGGAGAATAAAACACCCAAAATTAATAGATATGGCCATATTGGAATTTTCACCCACTTGAAGTTGTGTCTCGCTGGCGCGACGTAAAGCTTCAAGTGAGTGAAAATTTGCAGGCTGGGGGCAAATACTGTACTTGGTATGACAAATCTTGGTAACTTTGACCTATTTATTTCAGGAACTGTATTTAAAAAACTATTTACAATGAATAACGAATAACAATGTTTTAAATAGTAAAGAAGCAAAATAAAAAAATCTAAAACTTCTGTCATAATTTTAATGATGATATTTATATCTTGGACGTACAACATAGTACAATGTTTTATTTTTAATAATGAATATTATGTACTTTGCAAATTGTAGATAAGGTGTAGTTTGCGTGGATAAAGTGGAAATTATTGGCGTCTTATTGAATATCAGAAATAATATGATGAAATATGAAGTCTAAGACGTCCATCCACCACGGATCCGTCGCTGGTCCAGCACCCGAGACGATGATCCAGTGCCGGATCCGGGCGTGATAATGTGCTACTTCCTGCCTGTGGTTCAAGGTAAACAAAGGCATTTAGCACTGCGTTATCCTCACATGACATGAGTCCTGAACGGTTCAGCTCCTCCGTACAGCCAAGCGGATTGTGCTCGGCTCAGCGGGGGAGCTTTATATCTGGTCAACATGGTCAGCTGAGCTGGTCAGTTCAGTTGGTCAGTCCA
>OZ024918.1:23680403-23827903 GCA_964017125.1 Flabesymbios commensalis | reverse complement strand
GTATATCGACGCTTTACAAATGTTATACAAATGTTTTGTGTTTGCCCATTATTGGGTTAATATCTGATGTAATGGGTTATGCGACGACAAAGCGATTAAAACCCTGTGATAGCAGCTGTATATTTGGACAAAACATTGAGGAGCAAGTACTCCCGAAATAGAACTGCACACAAATACGCTCAAGAGCAAGTTTTATATTTTGAATAAAAGTGGTAGGATAAGTGAAAAAAATATTGGATGCAGCTGAAGGGTATTACGTCAGGTTTTATGAAAGGGTGTATCAGCCACTTAACAAAGTGGCAGATACACCATGTCATATCCAAGGAACTTTATATCGTCCCATGCGAATTCAACCCTTTAAGGCTTCACGTTGCATCAAAACACCATGTTGCAGCTCTGAAGAATGTCTTAATGTCCCACACCTAGGGCTTTTAGAACGACAATTTTCATGGAACTCTTTTATTAACAACGGCTTCTAGAGGATAAAGATGACAATGGTAAATTCAAGCTTGAAAAGGTTAATGACCAGGAAAACACATGACACCTTTTCCACGTGCGCAAAGAGATCAGAGAAAGATCGATTCAGGATTTTAAATTAACTTTTTGTGCCAGAGAAGAATCCCTCAATGCCAGCTGCGCAAAATCACTTTTACCTCGTGATTCCCATTGATGTCTCTTTTAGGCGCTATCATTGCAGCCACGTCATCGGTGTATTTTATTATTGTGTTCGCTGAATTGGTGTTTTTTATTCATTCATTTTAACTCTTAGCATAAGCGATTCTGGAGTTAAACTAATTGAATAAAAAAAGTCAGATTTGCGAACATTGTTTACCATTTAAATGGTCATCAAGACAAAAAGCCCAACTTTTTTATGGGCAAATGCAAATACATCGAAATGAAGCGTCATTCACTTCAGAAAATAGGATCAGCCCCACGTGGTGAATAAATATGCATAACCAGTCATTTATCTGTGTGCGATTGGCTGCCTAAAATAACAGCTGACAATGCTGGCGTGCAAATATAAACAACAGTAACTACTTTCGTGAAAAGTAAACAGTCACTGCTGTCTGCATTTGAACACCAGGATAGTAGATGTACGATTGCAACTTGAATATGCCCAATAAACTTAAGGTACAGCATAACAAGATAAATGCCGTGTGCACAGCGTATAGGCCTACAATGAACATCATTGTGCACCAACGTTTCAATGAGACCACCGTTAGCGACGTTACCCTAAAAAAGAAAACAACGGTAGCTGTAAACTTAAAGAGTAAGTAGGTACTGCAGTTTGATATTGCTTGACAGAACGCCTTTCACCACCTTAAATACAGTGTCAGGAGAGATAGACGATTGCATCGTTCATTATGCTCTCTTTTAGCGGACATGACAACCCGAATAGTCGCTTTATCACAAAGACGCAACGGGCTAACCGAGCGAGTAATAGAATTTGGTGTTTGGGCTTTGACCATACCTTGAATAGTGACCATTCAGCTAACTTTATCAGTCTCTTTTGAAGACGTTGAAAGAGGTCATTTGAACAGGACTGGCAGCAGCATGTGCAGAAACACACTTTAGTATATGGAGTTAGACGCAATAATTCCTGATTGCGCCAAAGCTTTTATCAATATCAATACATTCCCATAAGACAGGGCATGAAGGTGACACTAAACTATATTATAATGATTAATATGCTATTATAGATGGTGAATACATACACCTCCGATGATAAAAAAAAATCAAAAAAGCTTCCAAGGTGGCCAATAGCAGCCTAACTGGGTGGAAATTGCATTATCGAATAAGTCAGAGATCAATGTTGTGAATAACTTTATTATGCTGATGATATGTTGAGCCTGATAGAGAGCCATAATAATTGATTTGTTTCAATACACCCGAACACATGGAGAACGTGTTAAGTAGTGGATAAAAAAGTATTCAGAATTGGCATAAAGTAGGTAGGTAATAATAATTGAAGACTTCCTCTGAGATGAAAACCTGTACATCTTCAACGATGATTCAACGACCTACTTGCATCCTGCTTCTGTATCTGCAACACCTAGTGACCTATCCTTGTGTGATCCTGATTTATATTTTGATTACACTTGGAGGGTCAATGAGGATCTCTGTAGCAGTGATCACTATCCAATAATCATACAGAGCAATAACAATAAAAAGTGCAGTATTGGATTGGGAGGCCTTCCAACAGTATTTTAAATAAAGGCCGCACAATCTCTGAACTTGAGAATGAAGATGGTTTTGATGACCCCATAGCTCTTTTGCAACCAAATTAAACAAGATGGCAGAGAAAACTATACCAAAAACATCGACAGTTAAAAAGTAAATAAACCCTGGTTTGATGAAAATTGCAAAGAAAAACAATTGAGAAAAGAAAAAAAGCCCTACACAAATTTAAAAGACTTCCAACTAGACAAAACCTTGACGGATATAAGAAGGATTACACTAAAGTTCGCCGTGCCATAAGTGAGGCCAAGCGGTAATCTTGAAGAACTTATGTCTCCACACTAAATCGTAATACATCAGTCAAACAAACATGGCAAATGTTGCGCAAAATCAGTGGCAAGATAAAACTAGCAAGTACCTTGTCACTGATTCTGACACATTGACTAATAAGACATCATTTGCTGCAAAATCATCTCCAGATCATTATCAAGAAAAAAATAGAATGATTAGGGACAGGGGGGGGAGGTAAACACATTGGACTGATTTGGCAAATGGTCCTGATGAAATTCATTACAAGCTTCTGAAACACTTGCCTGATGCAGCAGTCGAATTGTTACTTATACAATAATAATATGTGTCAATCTCAAGATTTCCCAGACGGATGGAAAGAATCAACAGTAATCCCTTTCCCTAAGCCCGGAAAAGATCAAACGTATCTCAATAAGCCAGCTGCACCAACAAGTTGTCTCCGCAAAATCATGGATCGCATGATTACTCATCGTCTCACGTGGTTTCCAAAAAGGCAAGAGCACCACGGACCATTTGGTCAGACTGGATACTTATATCCGTCAAGGTTTTGTTAAGTCAACATACATTTGGAATTTTTTTTGCTTTTTAGAAAAAAAAATTAAAGGGGAGAAAATTTAAAGTCCGTTTGGACAATACCCACTTTCCCCTAAATCCACTGGAGGACACGTACCACAAGGTAGTATTATTTCACCAACTAGTCTCAAACTATATGGAATCAGCTTCGTATTGACGAGAAGGTCAAATTCCTTGGTCTTTGTTTAATTCACATATCAAGTACATAAAAGATAAGTGTAGGAAGACATTGCAACTGTTACAGATGATATCCAGCAATGATTAGGGTGGTGACCAGACAACCTTACTGAAGATATACCGGTCAAAATCCAAACTGGATTATGGTTGTATTGTCTATGGGTCAGTGAGATGATCGTACTTAGCAGTACTTGATACAAGCGCGAACCAAGGTTTGAGACTAAGCTCAGGGGCATTTAGAACATCGCCCATTGAGAGTCTTCAGGTGGAGACCGGTGAGCCTTCTTTGCAGACTCGCCGGTTGAAGCTGAGCCTGCAATACTATATGAAGATGAAAGCAAACCCTGAGAACCCGACATACTCGTGTGTTGTGAACCCCGAGTTCAAGAGACTGTCCAGAAGCAAGCCAAGGACTATACCTACTTTGGGTATCAGACTCCAACCCCATGTGGAGGACACGGAGGTGGATCTCGAGCAATTGTGCATCCACCATAATGTCCACTTTGGCTTCTTCAACAGCCTAATATATTTTTTAACCTATCAGATCTCAAGAAGGGAGACACCTGCCCCCTTGTCTTCCAAAACATGTTGTTGGAATTATTTTGTAAATTTTCGAGGCACAGGAAGGTGTATACTGACGGATCAATGTCCTTTGTCTGTGATGATCATGAATTTAGCTGTCGTATCAACGATGAGGCTTCAATTTGCACAGCAGAACTATTAGCTAATGAAGCTGGGATTGAATACATCTGGGAAAGTAGTGGAGAGGAATTCATGATTATCACGAATTCGTTATCATCATTTCAGGCTCTGAGGAATCAGAAGCTCAATAATCCAATTGTCTCCAATATTTGACATATATGCCATTACTTGTCTCGACATAAATACATTGTTTTTTTTCTGGGTGCCCCCCTGAGTCATATTGGGATACAGGGCAATGAGCGGGTTGATGCGCTAGCCAAGGCTGCCCTGCATAAACAAAACAGTTTTAATATATACCATAAGCCCTGTATTGATTTTAAGTAGAACATTTCTGTCTACCTCGATGACATTTTGCAAGGTGAATGGAACGTCAATGTCACTATCAAGTTTTTTGAGGTACAACCAACCAATAAGCGATCTTTTACACCAATTGAACGCAGAAGGGATGACGTTGTCTTATGTAGGGCCGGAATTGGCCATGCCTATTTCACAAACGGATATTTACTGAGAAGAGAATAGCAACCTATGTGTTGCAATACTCGTCTCACTGTAAGACATGTCCTTCTCAGATATGCAAAATATGCGCACATCTCACTGTTTATGTTATGCGCTCATCTCACTGTTTATGCTATGCGCTCATCTCACTGTTTGAGAATAAAAAATAGTTCCTTCTGATGTGCGCATATTTTGCACACATCAGAAGGAAATATTTTTAATAAAGCGCCCTATTTGAACTATTTAGGGACACCCCTGCAGATATTATTATTCAGTGCCTACGGGAATGTAACCTCTATTATATGTTTCAATTATCAGACTTTGACTTGACAAATCTATATAAGACATGTTTTTTACATAGTCGATCATTTTATTATCACTTTATTTTTTACTTTATTTATACTGTTATAGACATTTTATACTCGTTATACTGTGTTGCGGGGTATTTCTTGCATACACAATATTTGTTCAAAGAAAATATAGGCTGTCCAGTGATAGTGGCGGTTATTTTTAAAATGCCCCTCTTGGTATAATTTAGGAAATGCCAAAAAATCAAAACATTTAAATATGAGTGCACTTGTATATTTAGATTGATTTAATTAGTGTTTTGAAGAATCTATGACATTTTTTTGCAAGATTACACTAGTCAATCTACTACTTGTTTAACGTCATGTCACGTTGTGCGGTGTTGAGCCTATCCTTCGCTGTGGCTTAGTGACAGAGATAATCACCAAGTACTTAAAGGGACCCCTTGGGATGAGACATTTTCAATGTTGTCAATTTTGAAAATTTAACTTATATGAAGCTATATAGCCTTCTGATCTTAGCTAAAAATACAAAAAAGTCAAAAAACAATTTTAAAGCACCGAAAAAGAGTGAAATAGCTATATTTCCAGGTCGTATATTGACATGTAAACAAAACAAGTCAGCAATATACAGCACTTCACACCACATATTCCCACGTCTTGGCCAAGGAGATCAAAGCAATCGCCGCTAATTGGTGTCTGATTGGTGTCTTATAGTCAGGACATGAAGTGATACACATGCAACACTGATTGTCTGCCCAACGCTGGGCCGACGGCATCAACATATGGCCCAGTGCTGTAGGAACATTCAATCGTCCTTCAGCATGTGTTTAGGTATACAAAAAGTTTGTTTGGGTTTTAAGCGGTTTCAAACAAATATTAATAAGAAATATTTTTAAAAATCTAAAAACTCTGAAAAAAATAAAATCTTGATCTGGGGGATACACTACTTCACTACAAAACTAAAAACGAAAATTGATGTCATCCCAAGGGGCTGCTTTAAGTAGACGAATAACGAAAAGTATATATAGTTTTAATCAGTATTAACCCTTATCCTGCTGATCACGACTATTGTCGTATATTTAGATTAAATCACTGTCATTGGTAATAAAATGACTGTTTAAACATCAATATTTGTTAATGTTTGGTCTCAAATTAATTAATATGACTAATTTTCAACCACTTGAGGTTGAGGATCGCGGTAGCGAGACACAACCTCAAGTGGTTGAAAATAAAAAATAATGACCTTAGCAGGATAAGGGTTAACCCTCAAAGTCCTAATCACATCTAATACCGTTTTCAGCTTTTTTATTTGTCTACCAAACAAGAAACTTGCGATGTAAAATGAGCATTACATTTGCTGGATTAGCATTATGGTCTGGTTTTGAATCACATTCCGGAAATATGGGCATTTTTTACCCGTTTGAAATTCTGCGTTGCGGTAGTTCTGTGGATAAAACGAACTCCTATAAATAGCACCTCAAGAGTTAACTTGGTTAATCGGAGCGAAAAAAATTATTACAGTAAATATGATAATATCAGGAAGAGCGATGTTATAATACCAGAACGAAAATGGTTCCATGGCACACATCAACAATGTCATTCATATATTATTTTAAAAATAATAATAATGGCAGTATCAATTTCACATGTATTCAATACTGATGTTCGGGTTAGTGGGGTTTTTAAATTTGGTTGTAAATTACATTTTAAAGTTCGAAGTATTTAACAGAACAATGCCCCTGTGCAACTATCATACCCTGTATCTGGAGCGTGGCTATGCGGCCCTGATCTCACTATTATGAACACGGCATAACACGATACTCGGTATGTATACTCATAGTATCATAGAGAGATCAGAACCGCGTAGCCAAACTCCGAAGATAGGGGGGGGGGGGGGGTGTGACTATGTGTTTTAGGTGTGTTACGATAAATTGTATGATGTACATTTCGAGGTATTAGCTTGTAAAGCATTATATGTAAATTTTACGTATGATACAGTTAAATTTAGGCATTTCAAACTATATCCGATTGTCATGGACATTTTGTTGTCCATTTTGTATTCAACAACCAATTTGGACATTAGACATATTTACCGTTACCACCTGGTTACCTGCTACTTAGGCAGCAAGGGTATTCAACTACATTTTGATATATTTTATCTAGATTTATTCGATACGTAATTTGTTATCACTCATTTTTTTCACGTACTCAATAACTTAATTGTAGCCCTGATATAAACGACATATTATTTTGTCATTATTACCTCTGAGGCATTATAGTTTTGTGTCACTGCTGCTGTCTTTATCTGGCTCTGTGGTTACGCGTTTGAGGTGATCACATTATATCACTTACTCAAAAAATACCAGCAATTGTCCACGATATTTTAAAGTCTGGCCAATCAGCCATATGTCCCTTGAGGGTAATACGCAATCAACATCGCACAATGTATACTGGAGCCAGCTATTTCTTGCGACAATGAATATCATAACTCCTCGGAAACATTTTATGGTGTGCATAATTGCTCACAGAGCAGTCATTGCAGGCGTCATAAAGTGGGGCGTAAACCAGGGGAACAATACCACCAAACAGCAGGAGAAAGCTGCAGTCGTTATTGTTTTGTTCTGTGGGGGCTGATCCTTGAGCGGGATTGATGATCAGGCTCCATCCCAGCAAACACAAAACATTTGTATAACACTCACACAATGTTAGCTAGTCCAGCGTCGAAGACGTTGGGCCGACGTTGTATAAATATTATACAAATATTATATACAAGTTTACATTGTATCTAGCACGCGTAAGATACAATATTAATAGTTATATGATCTTTAACATGTTACATACTTTATACTTCATTATTTGATCACTTATCAGTATGAAATATAATAGAGACTATAATACAAAATATAATACAAACTGTAATACAATATTTAAAAGTGTCTGCGTAAATTTAAAACTGCAAAAACATCATGGCTATTTACACATTATACATTACACATTATACATTCAAAAGTGTTATTTAACCCTTACATCGCTGAATATTTTTTGTGTAAGCCATGGAGACCAAAGGTTGTTTCGATTTCAAAACATCATAAATGTCTTGGTTAGCGCTTCCTGCTTCATTTGAATACCTATGTTATGGGATCTACGGCTATTATAAACATTTTATTTCTGTCAGCGTAGGGACCGTCTTTATACGGCAGGCATATTCTGATGTATTAAGACGGTCCCCGAGGTGATAGGGTTAATTTGCTAATACGTCATCTTGGATATCAAAGGTTGCATTTCCCATGTTACAAAGGGGAGGGGTACATTCCTTCATCTGCAAGGGGGCAATATATATTTAGCAGGAATATATAGTGGTTATTGGTGATGAAAACGGTTGAAGAAACTTTAATAATTAGTTTCAGTAGTTTCCTTTAAAATATAAAACTAACACTAACGAAGATTTGTAAATTATCTACCCCATATAAGGACATGACATTGTGCTGTTCCAATATCACTCGTACGAAACGAACATTACGTTAAATATCCTAGACTAACTCGTACCCTATACAGCCATATACGTGTATCATCTTATATTACTTACTATGTCACCTGCAGTCTTCTCGTTTACTGAGGCTATCGTTTTAAGCGCTTGCAAATTGTTCACAACAAGACCAAAATATTGCGACTAATTTATTAGTCCCAACTTTTATAATGTATATTTTCATCCAGTTGAAGTTGGGTTTCGCTACAGCTAAACACAACTTAAACCGAGTTAAATGTACTCATGCTATTTCTTCAATTTGATATCGAACTTTATTTTAATTCTTGATAATTAAACCCATAGTTCTCTTAAAAATACCTGTTATTTGATATGATAATCAAAATAACTAAAACGATTATAGTCGTTATTGACGCTCAAGTGGTTTAAAAACTAGCGTTAAATCACTAGCATTACTTTTCTGATTACAGAATGTCTTGCAGTGGATCACTGAGAGGGGAAGGCTGAATTGACAAACCAACACCCACAGGTGAGCCACTTATTTTGTTTTAACCCCTTAACCGCCGGTGCCGTCAATATTCGTTTTTTACATTTTTTATTAGCACATTACATATCAGCTTTTAAACCTGGCAAAGATTAAAAGTGACACTAATCAGCAAGATTTGAAGTTTGTTGACCTCCATTTTGTCAAATCTGAATAATTTTCACTCACTTGAAGTTGTGGATCGCGTCAGCGAGACACAACTTCAAGTCATTCGAATAGTTTGGCGGTTAAAGGGTTAATGTTATGGTCATCTCGATTCAGTGAGCACAATTACAACATGTATTGACTTCGTGGTACGCCCTCATGCATATCTCAGCTGTTCGCTATTTAAATATTATTATCAGTGAAGGGAGACGACTCGGCTGCTTTAGGTATGATATGTAAATGTACTAACAAAAACAGATGACTAAACAAAATGTAGTGCGAAGAAAAGCCGTAACTGCTTACTTGTAAAGTAAACTGTTTGCTGTGTACATCAGTGTAATCTATAAGTTGAATAATAATAATTTTTATCGTCTTTCTGTCTTCCACTCATTAGAATGGGAGACAGAACCCTCTATATCTGTAGAGCGATGCATTGCATTAACAGTGGCACACATGAAGGTGTGTGATAGCAGGTGTGCCATGACCTTACCAATCATTCGTGTGTCAAAGTTGTTGCTGAGCAGGCGTTTGGCACACGTGCTCCAGAACTCTGTAACAAATGGGCAATTCGCACACTACAATTTGTCAAGCAAACTTTTAAAACACACCTAGTCTAATCTGTATATCGATTACACTGATCGCCTGCGTTTTAACCTCCTTTTCTATTATCGGAAATTTGCTAACTATAAGCAGCAACGCTTACACATTTCAATACGCTAGTTGTAGGGAGCACTTTCATGTCAGTGTACCACCCGAGTACGACCAGGATTATGACCATTGTTTGACCAGCGTACTCAATCTATGAGTCACGTACATCTAGCATTCATCTATAGTAGCGTGCTTAGCGTGTTCATAACGTTTGCTTGTTTACATAAGAGCCATACGCACGCAATTTGTAAGCATACCTCAAAATAATAAAATCATTCAGGGTGTTCGTCGTGTGCCAGCGTATGCCAGCGTATACCACCGTATTTAAACGTACAAAACGCATACCAGCGTATGATTGATAATGTCCATACGCTGACATATGCTGGTACGATACGTTATAGTGTGACACCGCCTTAAATTTGTGTCAGTCACTTTCAAAGCACCATCTCAGACAAGCACAATCTCTTATAAAACATTGGCTCTAATTAGACAGCGAAATAATTGAGGCTTGTGATATGATAATGATAATAATAATAATCTGATAATAATAATCAGATAATTATTATAAAAACGGTACATTATTATTTATATTATGAACACGATGAACAGAAAAACAAACGATACTATTTGGCGGATCACTAACTAGCATAATTAATACAATTATATGGAGAATAATGCAAATATTTCAACACAGTTAAGAGGGAAAGAGAAGAAAAAGATACGTGTAGAGTTTCAATATTGTTCTATGTAAGTTGAAAATGTCGGTCGTCTTAAATATATTTAACCTTGTGTCCATAGCTAATTTTAATAAATATGATCTCGCCTATCGTTTTGCCGTTTTTTTATTGATACATCAACTGAGCAATTCTTATCATTTTAGTTACAAATTTGTTGGACTATTGTGCTGGACTATAATAATGATTATGATTGAAATAAAGGGGCGCTATAACGAACTAACAGGGAATTGACTGATCACTATCTGTCAGATATTTACTCACATTGTAATCTTTATTGCCGTGGGTCCAATTTTTCATCGGCGATCATCGTATCGCATGATACACAACAATTAAAAACCTTTATTTTATCAAATTTTGCTGCTACAAATACCATTACTTTGTAAACATATTAGAAGGGAGATTAGTGTAGTGTATCACATAATATTGTTGAATTATCTGATTACTGTTTATTATCTCACCATTCAGTACTATTGTGCTAGGTTTTCACTTGTCATGTTTAATGTTATATATTATTGGTAAGTGTCGGATACATTGACATCATTTCAAACATAGTGTTATCTGATTATAATCAAGGACATTGGCACCAAAGCATGTTAATTAAAGCCATCACATTACATGACAGTTTCCCCTACTCGAACTCTAAATCTACTCTACACACTGATTCTATCCACACGTCTAACATGTCTAAGGTTAAAAGCTGTTCCTCGCCCTTTCCGTTCTATTCTCACCTTTGTGATTCCAGGATTTCTGTCATACGACATCCACCTTGTTCGTGGATGGTAAGGATATCTCAGTATGTAAGCCATTAAAAACATTCATCGCTCCTTTTATTCCTTTATACCTTTATTCCTTTATACCTTTATTCCTTTATACCAAGAAAATGTGATGCTTGGACAGTTATAAAATTAAAAGAATACACATGTTTTGTAGAATAGTCCTGCGCAACCGGAATTTGTGCCCATCGGTGTCCGGCCATTACCGGAGAACATGATACACTCATCAATACAGGCTATATGTCGGACCAACTTTTGAGGATGCTGGGCCAACGAATATCCTGAATTGATTCTAATCCTGCTGGATTTTGTCACAGATCAGGGGGCGGAAGTGTCGTCAGTACGACCATTAGCCGAGCACTGTCAGAGGTCATTTCCGCTTTTTTCTGTGCACGCGCATGCCGATATCCAACCAAACGAGAGAAGCCTCCCAGCAGACACAAGACGTTTAAGCAATGCTGGTTTAACATCGTAAACGGTTGACCAACATGAAACCAGCATTGATTCAACGTTTTGGGTCTGATTGGCTATCCATTTCTTATATAACAAGTTTAATGCTGGCTCAACATTTAACGAAAAAAAATGAAAAATGTTACGTAACGTCTCATCCCTCGCCCAGAATTTATTACATTATGTACTTTTATTTTGGATCGCTCCCTAATAAATTTTGCACGTGCTTCGTTTTTCCTGGACATTCGAATGCCAGCTTCTAATGAAATAAACATTACAAGGCACTTAAATCATGATTCTAATCATGGTGCTTTCCTTGTGGTCTGCATTCGTAATTAGGTAAACACTGGTTCAAGCAATACATTTTCAGATAATCCTGATAGTTCATCGCCGGAATGAATGTGTCTGTGGGGTATCATGGGTATACTGCCATGCAAAACCAAAAGGCAGTATCTGCTTACTTTACAAGTGAGCAGATAATGCCTGTTTTGGCTTTGCGGAACAGTATAGTTTTTTTCTTGCTATCTGACACTTAGTGTATTAAATACGCATGTACAGTGAATATGTCACATTAACTGATTATTTTCATGGCGGCTTAATGTTGAACCTTTGCCTGCGGCTGTGGCCCAACATCAACCCAACATTATTTCAATTCCTTGAGTTTGCTGGATAAACCTAAATGTCAAACGTTTCTCCAAGAGGACACAATATGCTATGCAGAGCCAGAATGCAGTATCTGCTTAATATAGCAGATACCACCTTTCAACTTTGCAGAGTCATTCCTTTGTTATCTTAATCCAGAGCCAGCCTCGAAGAATGAATGAATGAATGAATGAATGAATGAATGAATGAATGAATAAATGAGTGAATGAATGAATGAATGAATGAATGAATGAATGAATGAATGAATGAATGAATGAATAAATGAATGAATGAATGAATGAATGAATGAATGAATGAATGAATGAATGAATGAATGAATGAATGAATGAATGAATGAATGAATGAATGAATGAATTAATGAATGAATGAATGAATGACTCCGGTCGTACACCCAGGGGAATTCCATAAAAAAACTAAATATGCTAATTGTTAACATATATCATTATCGACATCACATTACGCTAACTAGAAATAAGACATGTTACTATTGTTACTATCAAAAAGAGCCCGAAACATGAGTAATTTCTCATAGCTATCCATATTCAAACTGAGTCTTTTATTGCGAAGATTTATAGATTTGATAAATCAGTTGTGTACTATCAGACCGTATTTCGGGAATCATCCAGTGGATAGCCGAAGTATAAATATCTTATTTGTTGTAATTTGTGTCGTAATATCGTCAGACGACGTACGTGTTGTTTGACTTGATCTACTGCAAGCCATCGTATCTCATATACAACCACTGATAAACTATTTACGAAGTGATATAAACGTCAGATGCAAACTGTCCAACTTGATATGCTCAGATCGTACCAGCCATCGCGTTCCTGACAAGGCCTGATGAATCACCACAGACGTTTTGTAATAAAGTACGGGAAACGAAACTAAGATTCCCACTTTATTACTTCCACCAATTCTTCAGCCTCTGTTGGGAGGATGGAGCTCGGGGCAATCGATTTTTGCCCCGGGATCACGTGTTGTAATGTCCGCAATTTCACCACCCGGTGGCATGATACCTCGAACATCATGTTGGTCAAATGCTGGGCCACCGTCCGAGACGGTGGCCCAGCATTTACCCAATATGAGCTTGTGGTTGGTAATGTCACCACATTTGATCAAGTAGAGTGTCAGCAGCGCCAGCAGACGCAAGCAGGTACACCTGTCGGCAGACTCAATATGGCACCGCGCAAAATGACGGATGCAGAGTTTTGTTGTCGAGCAGATTTTGTTGCTGCTGATATTTCCGTGATATGTGATAATGCCGATCACTCCAACATCTCAGTGATCGTAAGTTATAAGTTATCTGTCTTATGCTTTCTTACAAAAGTAAGCAGATACTGCCTTTTCGCTTTGCAGAGCAGAGTTGTAGGCCTATTGGTGAAGAAATTGTGTCTATAAAATTAATGTCGTATCCCCCTCCTCGGTGCATGGTACACCCAGAATGATTCAAATACTATTGCTTTACACAACAATAAATAGCTATGATCATTCTAGACACTAACTTTAGACCATGTAATTATCATGATTATTGATATGAAAACACTCTACTCGCTAATCGCTACTATAATGTGTGTAATCCGTTTTATTGGGTATGTTATTGGGTATAGAGACCAAAGGGTTTATTTCACTTTGAATTAATCAATGTCTTAGTTGGCTATTACCGCTTCATTTGAATACAAATGTTTTGAGTCCGACAGATAAAGACGGTCCTCGCACTGAAGAGGTTAACCATGCAGATGTTTGGTCTCAAATTAAACAGCTATGATAAATTTTCACCCACTTGAAGTTGTGGATCGCGGTAGCGAGACACAACTTCAAATGGGTGAAAATTTCAGATAACTTGACTGACAAAGGGTTTAGCATGGTATGCTGGTATTTCCAGCATGCGATTGCAATAATTTTTTTGTAAATGTCCGTGAATTTGAATGATGAAGATCGTTCTGGTGACTCGAATACATCAACCTGGATTTCAAGTGTGTGATTGATCAATAAAACCGTAAGATCTCGGTCGAACTTAAAGAAAATACAGCCTCTTGCATCCTCTCCTTGGAGGGGAAGTTTCCCGTATGGCACCCACAGGAGCATCATGCAGAGGCGGCACCGGTGCCGCATATATTCGGGTTTTTATTTTCTATTAGCACTTTAAGTACCGCATTTTAAATACGTTAAAGATCAAATGCGACATCAACCAGCAAGAGTTGACCTCCATCTTGTCAAATCTGAATAATTTTCACTCACTTGAAGTTGTGGATCGCGTCAGCGAGACACAACTTCAAGTGGGTGAAAATTCAAATTGAATAATTTCGCGGTTAAGTCAGAGGAGAAAATATAGAATTGGCTCGATTTGAAATTTGTTTCACGACTTTCAATCATTGCTGTCGGCCTGGAAGGCAAACAACAGTAACTGCTTACTTAAAAAAGCTACAGTCACTGCTGTCTGCCTTTACCACGTTAACATGAAAAAATGTGAATAATGGGAAAAGGTGGAAAGATTGAAAAGGAGACGTCTGTTATCCACGAGTGATCTCAGTTTCAAAAAAGTAATCTTGAGTATTGCAGTGAGGTATAGACGACCAAAGCAGCGGTTTAATGGGGGACCCAGGGGGAGTCAGCGTTTATTGTCCTGCCAGGGTAATAACAATATGGTAGATTTGACAAGGCAGACGTGACGCCAAAAGTGGTGGGGTGTTTCAGGAAGATTGGGAATCATTAGAGCTGAATTGAAAAGGAGAACAAGTAAGTACATCGGTGAGTCAGAGGTTTCGTAAGTGAGTGAGTGAGTGAGTGAGTGAGTGAGGAAAAAAGGAAGAAAGAAAGAAAGAAAGAAAGGAAGGAAGGAAGGAAGGAAGGAAGGAAGGAAGGAAGGAAGGAAGGAAGGAAGGAAGGAAGGAAGGAAGGAAGGAAGGAAGGAAGGAAGGAAGGAAGGAAGGAAGGAAGGAAGGAAGGAAGGAAGGAACTCTTAGATTGTCACCCATGACGTCAAATTTAGCAAATCGTGCAGGAAATGTCATTAAAACCCAGCATGAGGACCAATTTTATTTGCATCTATCTCGAACGTAATATCCTTAGATCGGTAATATTGTCCCCTGGAAGTCGAAGTGTTTTGTGTACCACTTAACACAACACTTGGACTGCTAACGAACGATATTTCGGCTATGGGCCACTCGAAACCATGACGTAACCGAGCGGGATCTGCCACTTAGTGAAGTGACAGGTAACCCACATGGACGTGCTAGAAGTCCTAATTGGATGAACAGGTGATGAAGAATAGAGGTAACTCTATTGATGATGTGTGGATGTGTACACAGTAACGCTCACAGCTTTCTGCTTGCATACACGCTATCTGGACTTGGCGGATCTCAAATTAAAGTCTCAAATTAAACAGCTATTATAATTTTGCACCCACTTGAAGTTGTGGATCGCGGTAGCGAGACACAACTTCAAATGGGTGAAAATGTCAACAAGATAACTTGACTGGCAAAGGGTTTAGCATGGTAAGCTGGTATTTCCAGCATGCGATTGCAATTATATTTTTATAAATGTCCGTGAATTTGAATGATGAAGATCGTTCTGGGGACTCGAATACATCAACCTGGATTTCAAGTGTGTGATTGATCAATAAAACCGTAAGATCTCGGTCGAACTTAAAGAAAATACAGCCTCTTGCATCCTCCCCTTAGAGGGTAAGTTTCCCGTATGACACCCACATGAGCGTCAGGCAGAGACGGCTCTCTAACCCTTCAACCGCCGGTGCCGCATATATACGGGTTTTCATTTTCTATTAGCACATTGAGTAGCGCATTTTAAATATGTTAAAGATAAAATGCGACATCAACCAGCAAGAGTTTACCTCCATTTTGTCAAATCTGAATAATTTTCACTCATTTGAAGTTGTGGATCGCGTCAGCGAGACACAACTTCACGTGGGTGAAAATTCAAATTGAATAATTTGGCGGTTAAGTCAGAGGAGAAAATATAGAATTGGCTCGATTTGAAATTTGTTTCACGACTTTCAATCATTGCTGTCGGCCTGGAAGGCAAACAACAGTAACTGCTTACTTAAAAAAGCTACAGTCACTGCTGTCTGCCTTTACCACGTTAACCTGAAAAAATGTGAATAATGGGAAAAGGTGGAAAGATTGAAAAGGAGACGTCTGTTATCCACGAGTGATCTCAGTTTGAAAAAAGTAATCTTGGGTATTGCAGTGATGTATAGACGGCCAAAGCAGCGGTTTAATGGGTGACCCAGGAGGAGTCAGCGTTTATTGTCCTGCCAGGGTAATAACAATATGGTAGATTTGACAAGGCAGACGTGACGCCAAAAGTGGTGGGGTGTTACAGGAAGATTGGGAATCATTAGAGCTGAATTGAAAAGGAGAACAAGTAAGTACATCGGTGAGTCAGAGGTTTCGTGAGTGAGTGAGTGAGTGAGTGAGGAAAAAAGGAAGAAAGAAAGAAAGAAAGGAAGGAAGGAAGGAAGGAAGGAAGGAAGGAAGGAAGGAAGGAAGGAAGGAAGGAAGGAAGGAAGGAAGGAAGGAAGGAAGGAAGGAAGGAAGGAAGGAAGGAAGGAAGGAAGGAAGGAAGGAAGGAAGGAAGGAAGGAACTCTTAGATTGTCACCCATGACGTCAAATTTAGCAAATCATGCAGGAAATGTCATTAAAACCCAGCATGAGGGCCAATTTTATTTGCATCTATCTCGAACGTAATATCCTTAGATCGGTAATATCGTCCCCTGGAAGTCAAAGTGTTTTGTGTACCACTTAACACAACACTTGGACTGCTAACGAACGATATTTCGGCTATGGGCCACTCGAAACCATGACGTAACCGAGCGGGGATCTGCCACTTAGTGAAGTGACAGGTAACCCACATGGACGTGCTAGAAGTCCTAATTGGATGAACAGGTGATGAAGCATAGAGGTAACTCTATTGGTGATGTGTGGATATGTACACAGTAACGCTCACAGCTTTCTGCTTGCATACACGCTATCTGGACTGGGCGGATCTCACAACTCATGACGTCAAACTCAAGAGCAAATGAGTTAAAGCTCGGATCGAACACTCTGATTTTTAATTAATAATCAAAATCAGATCACGATGAAGATCGGATTTTTGTCGTCATCTCTCGGTAGGCCTATTTAGATTTCGAGAAACAAGATGTTTCTTCTCCGTTTACTCCTTCCTGTTAGGAGCATATGTGATCGACATGAAGCTTGCCAGTCCTCAGACCGCCAAGGCACGGATTTTGCGCCATGTTTCTTGAGGACATACAGTGTCATCCGATTCACCTCAACATTCTCGAGAGATTATCGTGGCCCACCCAGTAAACTCAAAACAGTTGGGCATAATATAGAGGTGAAATAAAAACCTAATTTACTCGCTCATTAATTAATTAATAATTAATTAATGCATTCATTCATTCATTCATTCATTTATTCATTCATTCTTCATTCATTCATTCATTTATTCATTCATTCATTCAATAATTCATTCATTCATTCATTCATTCATTCATTCATTCATTCATTCATTCATTCATTCATCCAACCATTTCACACATCTATTTACTCTTTTCTTTTCGAGCTTACCCAGCAGACACAACACGTTGAATCAATGTTTTTACCGTTGGTCCAGCGTCGTGAACGATGGTCAGACATTAAACCAACATTGATTCAACGTCTTGTGTCTGCTGGGTATATAATAATATACAATACTATATTTGTTGTGATGCAGCAGAAATAGCCAGATGAGATAACATATAAGTCCTCCTTGGTTTGACATTAGACTGTTTTATTTTCTGTTGGCAACCTTTACAAATAAGCGCCCGTTTATTCAGGAACACACCTGCCTTTATTTTGATCAAACAAACATCCGTCGCAACGCATGTTTATTCTGCCTTGCAGGGCCAAAGTAGCAGTAACATTTTACTTTCCAAGTAAGCTGTTACTGCCTTTTGACATTGCAGAGCACTATGTACCACATTTCTCACTATTGCATGGTTAGCATGCAGTGTGGACACCATGCAAAACAAATTGAACGAGTACTACGGATTCCTTTGAGAATCTGCAATGACAGGAGTAACTGCTTACTTGAAAAGTGAGCAGTTACTGTTGTTTATTGATCTCTAAACGGTATTTCTCATGTGCCGTCCAAGTAAGCACAAAACATTTGTATAACATTTCTACAATGCTGGTCCAACGTCGAAGACGTTGGGCCGACGTTGTAGAAATGCTATACAAATGTTTTGTGCTTGATGCGGGGGTTAGAAGGCTGGGCCGCAATCTCAGACGTTGGGCCAAACAAGTCACTCTCAAAGCTGAGCTATTTTATGGCGACAATAAAGAACAGTCGTAATTAGATTTGCGTGCATTATCACGGACTGTTGAATGCCTAAAAAAAGCTACTTTCACTAATGGCATTACCACGCAAGTGTGGCTGCGATCCCCACCAATGTCACATCTATCACCCAATTTATCCACTAATGCTGTCACTTAGTAGGTTTATTAGGCATCGAAAATAGACATGTGAAATCTACTAAATATTCTGGCAAACTATGCTGATGTTGTAGGTTTGTGGCTAGCTATGGATGATGTACAGATAATATTATAATATTACAATGTAATATTTCAGGGTTCCCACAAAAATCTGACAAGTGAATTCAAGGACTTTTCAAGGATTTTTCAAGGACTATATGTATGTTTTCCAGGACTTAAATGCCACTATTTTCAGTCAAATATACTAGCTAGTAAGGGAGCCACCATTCAGTTACTGGGCGGGGGACCGGGTGGCTGCAGTTTTTTAATTGAACTAATTATTTATTTCACTTCCTATCCGCGCAACTTTATTTTTTTAACACTCTGCCTCAACATGCTCAAGCAAACTAGTTAATTCACTTTAAAAAAAAATCCTCTCCACAAGGTTTGATCCCAAACGAGCCTTAGTATTGATGGTTAAGGAGCCCAGCGAAGCTCCACAAATTGAAAAGGGCCGTTTAACTATGCCGAGCCAAGCGAGGCTTGAATTTTTTTTAGGAACCAATAAATATTTTGTTTTCAACATGTCCTTCAGACAATTATATACACTGTATGACGAAAATTTGGTCTGAAAATATTTATTTCAAACAAGAGGACTGAAGTCCTATATCATCACCCGCCATAAATTAGGTTAGACTTTTTGCGGTCAAAAATATTTAAAAAGTTGATTTGTGGTGGCCATTTTAAATTTCAGTAAAATCACATGCACATTTCCAGATGGTGGGTAATGGGATTGTACAATGTGAATTATTACTGATTTCAATTTGTCAGTTTTTGCGCCCACAAGAAAATATGAAGTTTATCCATGGCGGCCATTTTGAATTTCAGTAAAACCTTAAGAAAATCACTTGCACATCTCCATATCGTGGGAAATATGATAGTAAAATTTGAATAATTTCTTTCCTTAAGTTTTGTAGTTTTTGCGCCCACAAAAAAATTTGGAGTTGACCTCTGGCGGCCATTTTGAAATTTGGTAGCATCTTTAAAAATCACTTGCACATCGCCATGTTGCTACGAATGTCATGTTAAAACTTGTGCTGAACTGGTGATTTCTGTTTTATCAAAGATTTGTTAATACATAACATCTTATAATTTTATTTATTCATATGGCCCCTTTATAATGCATAAAACATGAAGAAAAATAGCAAACTGGTCACTGGAAGACTGTCATAGGAAACCAAATTCCATGGACCAATGGAATTCCAGGAAATCTGAAAAATTTTGTTTTTCCAGGACTTTCCCAGAACATTCCAGGACAGCCATAATTTTCCAGGTTTTCAAGGTTTTCCAGGACGTGTGGGAACCCTGATATTTGTTCAACAATCACATGAATATGCTTGCGTAGTGTGTGTGTGCACAGTTACTTCTTTCGCTATTGTAAGAATTAATATTTCTTCCACCTCTGATTATTTTTTCTATTTTAAACATGCCTTATTGACACAAAGTGTATAATTACATATATAATAATACTAGATATATAGTTATTTTATAGCCTACGAGAAGTGTACAATGAGACTTGATTTGTATTTCTACATGATATGCCGATGTAGTAATACATTTGTTATATAATAATAATATATAATTTATATAATATAATAGTGTGTTGCAATATCGTCGCCTCGGAGCTAAAGGATCCTATCTGCCACTCTGACGAGTGTCAGATAGGATCCTTTAGCTCCGAGGCGACGATATATTTTTTTAAATATTAGCAGTAAGAGTACATTAGTAGTATATGCAGGTCGTGTAGCCTTAATGTAGCAATTTTAAAATCAAGACGGCATGATAATCACTATATATTATTATTTGACATATAATATGTAATGCTCTTTTAGTCTGCTCTGACAAGTATGTATAATGTTTAGAAGATCGTCGTGGCTGTTGCTGCACCACAGTGTGAGATACTTGTATGATTCACATATTTATAGTCAGTCATCTTCATCATGACATCATGTTTTATTTGCGTATCCTTTATTGTATATGACGACTTTCCCTTTTTGGTAGGCTAACTACCAGCATGATTAGTCGACATAATCAACAATAGTCCCAAAATAATTAAATTTACTTTTGAAATCCCTCTACTGTATAAGATAATAACTACAATAAGAATAGTTTATTCAGTGTAAATACATATGCTACAGTAATATTTACATACTACAATAAGAAATAGTTTATTCAGTGTAAATACATATGCTACAGTAATATTTACATACTACAATAAGAAATAGTTTATTCAGTTTAAATACGTGTTACAGTTTTTTTTTACATTCTACAATAATAATAGTTTATTCAGTGTAAATACATGTTACAGTAATATTTACATACTAAAAATGTAGATTTAAAAAAATGTATTTTACTTGGTCAATGACTGGTCAGCCCCCACCAATAAAATTGTTCTTTTCAGAAAACAAACTCATATAGCAATTCATAACAACAATTATAAAACTAGCTGATAAACCTAGAGTCATTTTTTCACATTGCTTTGCATTTAGAACACATTCACTGATAGTGTCAAGAGCATGGTGAACATTCATAGCAATTTCGTAGGAAATGTAGAGCATTGGACTTTTCACATTATTTACAAAATGGTAGATTACTCCACAAATAATATATTCGATAAAAACAACTTCATCTAAATTGTTCTTTCATAAACATAGGTCGCTTAAGGCTTGAAAATTCTGTAGCGCTACGGTTATGTCTGAGGTTAATATAAATAATATACACAAATTTATTGACATCCGCATCGTAAAATCTGTGTAAAAAATACAAGGGAAAATAACATAATTTAGTTCACGCCTTAAAGATAAAGGGGTTAAATTTAAATGTAGCAATCATTCGTTGTGTTCTACTTTCATATAATAAGATCCATGTATGTACCGCATCATCGTTATTTGCACCCTTTCTATTGATTTAATAGATTTGAGGTTTAAATATCAACATAGCGGCGAACAATATTTGGGTATTGATCGTTCACATCTACCCTCGGCAATGCTCCGCTTCTCCCGAAGCCGCAGACGGATGTCTGCGACCTCGGGAGCAACCGGGCCTTGCGGTGGGAAGCTGGTCGTACACGACTACTTTATAAAGGTGTATTTGATATTCTAGGAAGGATACCACCCAAGGGTGCGCTTATTAAAGCCACTGACACGATTTGCTCTGGGTATCATAGTGTTAACTTTTTCACTGTAAAGCCGAGTCTACCGTAACGTACTCCCAGATCTTTTCCTGAGTAGCCCCTTTTAATGCTGTTCCATTAGTGCAGTAGGTAAAAGAGAAAATGATTCTTATATTTTCTAATCATGATAATCGTCATTATAAAACTTTTTAAGATATAAAATAAACATTCGCCACTCTTGGCTTCAGCTAAAAATTGAATGTATATTATTCAGCAGTTCAGGGCATGAAACAATACCTTTTACATGGTTAGAACCTTTGCTGTCATCAGCGAGTAATGCAATTTATTTTGACTATGTTCTATTATTATTATTGGTGAATTATTTATATATTATGTATAATACGAATAACAATGCACCAAATATCGATCCTTGTGATACACCAGACGTTACCGGTAACCAAGCTGAGGGTACCGCATAATAAAGGGTTCAGTTCGATTTTCCGACAGGTTTATCATTATTTTGACAGATCGATATTCCTACAGATCGCTATACCGACAGTTCGTAATTCCGTTAATTCCTTGTGGTAATTTGTTATTCAAAATTGACATGTTATCACATGGAGTGCCTCAAACACTTAAAGCGCTGAAATATTGTTATAGAAACCTTGGATACCAAAGGTTTTTATTTATTTTGAAATCATCATAAATGCCTTAGTTAGCTTTTCCTGATTCATTTGAATACCTATGTTAGGAGTGCAACAGCGTTGTTTACCGAGAGGATGTGGTGGATGTGATTTTGCAACAACATTATTTGATTGTTCTGATAGCAGATGGACCGTCTCTGGCCTTGCTTAAATTTATACTATAAATTATTTGAAACAATAGAAAACTGTTCATGATTATCCCCTCGCTTCTATTCCCTTTAACACGATACACTCAATCAATAGTGGGTTAAGGTTGGCCGACAGTATGCAGCGATGGACCAGCATTAAAGCAGAATTATAATAAGTTAGAGATCACTATAACTATTATTCACCTGCTCTCAAAGGATAGATATTATCAGTCTGTATGCGTTGCGCTGTGATCGTTATCGGTGGAAAATGTTTCAATTGTATAGGCAAGCATTCCCCACTTCGGACCTGCATAATACAGCCGAGTGTGTATTACAAGAGTTAACTATACTTAGTACTGATTTGCATAATAGGACCTCTAAATTTGTAATGCGTCGGGTAGTTTGTACGAGAGATACTAGTATTTATAAGTATAGACAAGTTAGTGGTGTGACTGGTATATTATGCAGGATAATAATGATAATAATAATAATAATAATAATAATAATAATAATAATAATAATAATAATAATAATAATAATAATAATAATAATAATAATAATAATAATAATAATAATAATAATAATAATAATAATAATAATAATAATAATAATAATAATAATAATAATAATAATAATAATAAAATATATTTATTCAGGGTAGAATTATTAGCGAAAACACTATTTTACATAACTGCCCTGACTAGGCATCTGTGCATCATGGAAAACAGTGCATACTTGTAAAAGTAAAATTATAATATTGCAAACAGTATGATGAAAACATTAATAATATTTTTACATAATTATTGCTGACTAGGCCTCTATGTAACATACAAAGCAGTGTATAATTGTAAAAGGAAAAGCATAATATAACAAAACTATATAAAAAACATATTCTGAGCTAGTTAAAAACTGTTTCAATGTGTGTTTAAAAACATTAAGCGTATCAATGTTTCTTATCATGTCTGGTAAATTATTCCAGATAATGGCACCAGCATATTGTGAAAAGCATTTATTTCCGAATACGAGTTATTTTGGAATGCTACAAAGGGTATTTTCAAACTTCCACGCGTTTTGGAAACTAACGTTACACAAACAAGAACTTATTTGAAGGGGAAGTCTCACAATATTATGCCTCATCCACTATAAATTGATGTTAAGACCCCCTAGCGGCCAGGTTTTTGTCATGCGACCACCACGCAACAGACACAGGGCGATGGATCCTAACAAAGGAGCTTTAAATGTACTATATATAGCTACGGACAAAGTAGCAAGAACGTCATCGTAACAAGCGCAGTGAATGGACAAGAATCCCGCCTTATGTCTCTGAGATGCCAGGAAACTGAAAGTCAGGTCTAATGGTTTTCATGCTGCTGGCAAGTGATGCAAGATTACACTGTGGACGTGCTTACGTTTTCATATCACGAACACTACATCGCCAATGTCTACAATTATATGCCTGCCAATCAGTGTACGTAATCTCCTGCTCTTTTCTGGTCCAGTTTTAGAATGTATGTGCGCAAAAGCGGCATATAGCCCAATTCATTTATTTACTCACAAAATGTGAACCGTTTGCTAGAAAGAATAAACCTCACCAAGTTAAGCATGTCAAGCTTTAAAAAACACCTGGAAATACGAAGGTAAATTGAAGAATGGCTCTCGCCTTAGTTTAAAATAATAAACACAGATATATTTGTAATGGACAAATAAAAGGGGTGTATGCGGCTCTTATAAAAATGATAATGGAGTGAGATACGTTATAAGGGCCTGTGTGGACATTTATGCCAAATGCTGCTAATTACTAGTAATGTTTGCCTGATATATCTGATTCTGACCGTGTGCTTAGTGCTTGTCGTTATTGGTTACATATGAGAGTGTGGTGACAGTACAGTACAGTGCATAATAAACTTCCCCTACAAAAAATCGTAAATAATTAAAAAAAAAAAATTTTCAAAATAAAACGAAAATTCTTGTTCTTTTTCTTTTATTTTTTTTCTTTAAAACAAAAGAAAAATAATTATTTTATTTCCGCTTTTAAGAATATAATTTTGGTTGTTGATAACGAAAAGGAAAATAATTCTTTAAAATTATTTTCTGAGAAAATAATTCCCGTTGTTGGTAACACTGGTCACTTGGTCACACATAATTATCCTCGCCGTATCTGTGAGCGTTCCATGATATCATGGCCGGTGCTGCTTTGCTGTGTGGTGAAGGCCCTACATCTGATACTGGGGGTAGGTGTACTTTAGAATTATTGCTACACGACCGATCATTTCCATGGGACAATTATGCCTGATATGGCGACTTTTCGTCGAGTGACTGAATGCCGGGAAACGCCATCCTTAAACCGGCCCCTATTTTAACATGTTTTGGAACAGGCCTAATGCGGTGGTGTATAGCCTGTCCTTTATACCCCAGTCACACATGCACGACGCACAGCCCGCGCCTTGTTTGACAAAAAATAGATCAGTGCGTCGTTGTGCGTCCATGAATTTTGTCAGGATATGAGAAGAGCCAGCGAGTTTAAGACGAATATACAGCGTGTTATAAATAAATCAAGTGTATAAATCAGCGAATACACACCGTTTCGCCACCGCGTCGCGCGTTAGCAGGGCGACAAAGTTAGCGAATACATCGCGCATCGCCAGCGCGAGGCACAAGTCAGTTAGAAAGCATTTAGAACGCCCCATATACGGTATATGTTCGCTGGACATGCGTTAGGAACACTTTAGTTGGGCGCTATGTGCGCGCTCAGTGCCGGCATTTTTTAGGTTTTTTCTAGCCCTAAGGCTCAGTCACACATGGTCGACGCATGACCCACGCACTGAAAATTGAATATTTTTTGCTTTATCGTGCGTCGGTCGTGCGTCAACACTCGTTACTGGTTCGTGGAGCGTGCTGCACTAACGCCACGCTTATTTTTGTGCGTCCTCTAATCGCCAAAGGAAGTTGGGTATGTTTGAAATATTAAACCATATGAACGCATAAATGTACACGCCAGAAGACCGCCAGAAACACGTAGTGCGCGCTAGAACAATGTCATATCAACGCTAAATACGTTTGCTTTGTATCGCATGGCTGCCCGTTAACCCTTTGGACCCGATGTACCGATATATCGGTATTTTTGTGACGTCATATATACCGAAGTACCCATATATAGGTATGAAATTAACCATTTCAGGTCTAAATATTGTGCAATGAACCAGGTTAAAAAACACAATAGAACACAAAATATAAATAAAAATATGACGTCATAATTTACAGTCTGAACAAGCCACATCATTATAATAACAATAATGGAGTGTTACTTTGTGAATTCCGTCAATATAATTGTGTAGAGCCTTTGAAAGGTAAAATATGGTCAATAGTAATATCACCAATAGGGTCTGCTGCTCCAGGAGGCTCGGTGGGAGAGGCAGTTATCCCCAGGAGGTACGGGTCCAAAGGGTTAAAGGCGCAGGGAAGTCGCGGGCAACACGCCTGGCCTGCGCTGCATGAGCGCCCGAAGCAGGCGCTGGGAACACGCCGCCAGTTCGCCCAGCGCTCGAGCAACAGGCTGTGGCTATGTTATTTCTGCAGCTCAGCCCTTAGAGCTCTGAAGAACGACATTTTATTTTTAATCATTTGAGGTGTTTTTTCACACGATACACGGCTTTAAGTGCAGAATTTGTTTTTAATTTGTCAAAACTAAGTTGAAACCTATAATGTTATCATAAATTTAGGACACATTTTTTTTTTTAAATGGTTACATATTATGTACAAAACAAACTATTAAAAGTCACTATTATCGTCGACATTAGCATTATAGGGTTTAAAGGTATATACCTCGAAGTAACCAGACTATAACATTGGTTATAAGGCCTGGTTTTTCTATTATTGATATTTATTTTGATAAATATCGCCGCCAAAACGACTTTAAAATGCAGTATTGTCATTCAACAATAATTATTCTCCACTGTGGCCCACACTTAGCACTGCTTAGCATTGTATCATTGATCATGCATGTCATGTGCTGATCATATGATGTAGGCCTGTCTATTTCTGACAGCTCAGTAAACAAACAAGCAATGACAGAGTCATGATATAGGCCCCCGGTCAGGGGTGGGCAGGCGTAATGAGTCTTGTCGCCACAAATGGCTACTTTTATGTGCTCTGAATGGTCATTTTTATCGCCACAAATGGCTACTTTTATGTGCTCTGAATGAATGGTCATTTTTAAATATTTACATTACAGATTTTTTGCTTCTGTCGCCACATGTGGCAATGTGGCGACCACTTGCCCACCTCTGCCCGGAATAGGCCTAGGCTTATGATTTTTCAAGTGAGCCTAGCGTTTTTCAAAGTCGAGCAGTCTGGACTACATTGTTACTGTTAGATGTCATGATATGTCTTACTTGAACTGAGATAGGAACCTATAGATCATGTGACCCGATGATGTTTCCGACGAACTCGACGCCAATGATGTGTGGTCTACAGCTGCAGTTACAACTGTGTTGGCAGGTTAAGCCCGCGCTGGCGCCAGACACCACGTGATATGATGTATACACGCGGCATATAATGTGTGGTGTGTGGCTGACCCGCTGTCAAAACTATCAGAGATGAGTTGTTGTCTGGTGACATTTTTAAGTGAGTGTTATAGTAGGCCTAGACCTATATTATAAATTAGATAAAAGACGATTGATCAGAGAAATCATTCACTATCGCTCCACAGAGACAGCACTACATGCAGCATGCCTGTAGCATCTCGTCTGATAACTTGGTTTCTGTGACGGGCTCTGACCTGCGACCTGGCCAGCTATCTCTGTTATCACCATATATGGTAGGCATAATCAGTTACTGTGCGGTTTGCATGTATAGTAGACTACTGGCCACTACTGTAGGCCTACACGGGTCGTAGGCCTATATCATTTATGTACAATTATCAGTTGAGACCCTATCTTAAAAAATACACTGTGTGCGTTGGAAATAAAGAAAACACCTTAGTGCAAAAATGCATATTCTTTTGAAATGTATTGGTTCTCAGTAGTAGGCATTGTCACGTGTGTTGATTTGTTGTGTCTGCGTCTCATGTTGTTCAATCAGGGAAAGGGATGTGGAGTTATATAGGATATTGTGGGCGAATATAATTGATATTGTTGAATAGGCCTGGGGCTAGATGCCGATTGACGGATTTCAACACACCTCACATTTCATAATAGCAGAGATCTCCCTCTTATACATGTGGATGATGTGAATGGTGTGCTTACAACTGTTCAAACCGTTGTGTCTGCTCTCTCGGCTTGCGTACGCCACGTTCACGTGACTAAAATTAGCATATGGCGTGTTTACACGAATTCAAATGGCGACAGTTTGAATATCATTCGGCGATACAATCATTAAAACATATTATATGAGAGTCCTGAATGATGCAGTATGGCCACATATATGCGTCAATTTGTATCATGATTAAACTGAAAGTCATGTTTTGCAAACTCTATACCAGAATATACTACAATGTAGGAACCTTTAATGCGTACTGTATGCGTCCAACGCGTTAGCAAAGCGCTGTTCATTGGCACTTTGTATTGGAAACACGCTGTGCATTCGCTGCAAGCTTGCGACGTTTTGCATGATCCGGACTCAATTTTTTTTTTTAAATTTTTTTATGTGTTGACTGTGAGTCGTTTATGTGTGACTGGGACAAACCTCGGTCAACGAAAACACAACGAATTTAGAGCGTGTGCTCTACTTGTGCCTAACGCTAGACTGGCGCTTGTCTGACGTTCCTCTGTCTGGCGTCTACATTCACACGTGGAAAAATGCTCACATTTTTGAGCATGCAGAAAATGTGCAAAGAGGTTGACGCATACAAAAAATAAATGACGTTCCTCAGGCGTTATCGTCAAATCATCAACGGATTCTGACGCACGCCCAGCGAATCACAACGCACTTACAAAAATTATTCATTTTTTGTGCGCTGGACGTGCATGATTGTATGTGTGACTGGGCCTTTATTCCTGTACTGCCTCTTGTGATATTCTATTTCAATTTTTGTCTCAGCCTTATCAAAGTTTCCATTAATTGTTAGCATCTCACAGCAAATTTCAAACGTTTGCTTTGTTAGATTTTCTAATTATTTGGCAGTAACTCGTTCCGTTGAATGTCCATCCTAATATTTTTCATGTCCTTTGTACTGTGGATCTTTCTACATTCAAATCAAAGTGCTCAAATATAGTGTCTCCTAATTCCATTGCTGTCAGCTCGCTGTTCTGCTCCAGTTGCTAGTCCAGTTTCTAGTCTATAAAATTGAATAATTCAATAGGGGGATTTCCGTTCCTGCCACCTCCATGTTCCGCTTTCACATGGCCAGTTGTACGAAAATATCTCCAAAATCTACATGCTGATTTTGTACTGCACACAATCTCGTCTACATTCTTCAAGAGTTTCCGAATTTGCATAAATGATAAAATCTCCCTTTTCAATTTCAAATTTATAACACACTGTTGCGCTAGCAGTCTCAGTCTGACCACGTTTGTAGAGTGACTGAAGAAAAAACGAAAATTCGCCACAACAAAAATTATCGAAGAGAAAATTCGTAAAAACGAAAAAGAAAATTCGTCAAAAAAAATTCAAAAGTTATTTTACGATTTTTTACGAAGTTTCTTTTTCACGAAAAAACCCACAATTCTTCACGAATTTTAGGTTTATTATGCAATGTACTGTAAGTATACCACTTGGTGCGATAACCAACGCCGTGAATATGTCAAGATTTCAAGACTGAGTACATAGAGTAAGGTCCGCTAGGTATAATTACTGCAGCAAAAACAGGAAATTATAGCAAATTATGAAATTAGCGGAGAGCTATTACAGCCATCTTGTTTTCGACTTCAAGGTAACCTTGAAACGAAAAATGAAGTATTACGGGCGATGCAATCATCTTGACTCTATGTGTATTTTGTCAAAAGTTTCAAATTTAATATCGCTGATCTTGGATTTATATTTAAAATGTGTTTGGTACCAAACAAGAAAAAAACTTGTTCCATACATATTTTGATGACATTAGTTCAACAAATTATTTGGTTTAATGCTCTATGTGGTGGCCATTTTGAAAAATCGACATTGTGCGGGAAGCACACATTAGAAACTTAGTGGCATTTTGCATATTCATATCGATTACCGGGACTACCTAAAACACTGCACATTATTTTTTGACGGCACATTTACGGAACGGACGGTGGCCATTATGAGCCTGTTCAAAGGTGTTTTTTCGGTATCTGTTTTACAACACACTGAAATTGAAATAGCGTCTCTTCATGCTTTTAGATTATTGTGATGACCTATTGTCCACATCTTTTATATCGTAAGAGTACTCTAAAAAAAAAATATTTTCGCACTAACAAATATTACATGTAGATCAGTGAATTTATATTTGCATCAATCAAATAAATATTATGTATCCCATTGACATTTTAATGCATTTCATTGTCTGGCTAAAAAACTTATGTCCTTCAACAGTGTTCAACTCATATGACTCAAATGACTCCTTAATTAGGCCTACGTTTGATTATAATATCCGTTATTTCACAATACGTTATGTCACATGTCACATATTAGCATAAAAACATTGTTGTGACTTTTTGTAATGACCTGTCACTGCCTTAAATGACCCATCATAAAAACGACATGGAAAAATACTTTTATTGTTTATATGCTGGAACTGTACGGGAAAACAAATCCTCCTCCTCCTCCTCTTCCTCCTCCTCCTCCTCCTCCTCCTCCTCTTCCTCCTTCCTCCTCCTCTTTCTCCTCCTCGTTCTCCTCCTCCTCCCCCTCCTCCTCCTCCTCTTCCCCCTCCAACTTCTTCTCTCCACCTCCTCTCCCTCTTCCTCCTTCGTCTCCTTCCCCTCCTCCTCTTCCTTCTTCTTCTCCTCCTCCTCCTCTTCCTCCTCCTCCTTCTCCTTCTCCTCCTCCTCCTTTCTAACTTTATAATGAGGTTCTAAATAAATGAAACAGACCTTGTAAAAATGTTATTTGCTAGTTCTTATAGTGTTCCTAAGGCGACCGTATGTCAACCCTACGACGATGTTTTTTTTGTAGAAGTTCGTAGAGTTATATATACGATAATAATTTACCAACATTGTACAAATGTTATACAAACGTTTTTTGTTTACTGGGTTACCGGTCATTGTGAACGTTGTAGAAAGTTTTTGAAATGTCTACGACCTTTATTATAGCAAGGCCTATATTTACTAATGTAGAAAGTTTTTGAAATGTCTACGACCTTTATTATAGCAAGGCCCATATTTACTAATGTAGAAAGTTTTTTTGAAATGTATACGACCTTTATTATAGCAAGGCCCATATTTACTAATGTAGAAAGTTTTTGAAATGTCTACGAGCTTTATTATAGCAAGGCCCATATTTACTAATTCATTATGCGCATTCTGATTAAGGTATAGTCCTCATGCACATCAGTTGTGTCAGAGGAAAACACACTTTAAAATTGATCTTTTGACCTTGAAGATGACCTTGAATCACCAAAATTATGTCAGAAATCGAGTATCCGATAAAAAGTACAGAAAAATATATTACACTCGCTCCTAGTTTTCTCTGTTGAAAAATTATATTTACCCTTGAAATTGACATTTGATTGTGGCACAGTAAAATCTTAAATGAAAAAATTCGCTGCTTAAAATAGTCCATTCGTCCACGTATCATATTCAAGTAAAAATATTATATTCAAGTAAAAAGCCCTGTGAAAAATCAATAACGAATTTTATCAAAGACGTACACTTTTCACATACGTTTAATGAAGATGAAAGAAGGCTCGATAACCACACAAGAATGTCTAAAAGTAATTAAAGAAATGAAACGGAATAAAGCTCCTGGACTTGATGGTTTACCCATAAACTTTACGATACATTTTGGCCTCTTTTTGGAAACTATCTTGTTGGTGTGTTGAATGAAGCTTTTGAAACCGGCGAATTAACTGAATCACAAAAACGATCTGTTATTTCTTTAATTAATAAAAAGGGTGATCAGACTCTAATAAAACATTGCCGCCCGATTAGATTAGCAACAGCTGATTATAAGATTATTTATTTTATTTTAGCCAACAGACTGAAACCTATTATGCCAAAAAAAAGAAATGAATCCCACACATGCTATGTAAGTAGCAGATATATTGGTCAAAACATTAGAATGGTTCAAGGTGTAATTTCCGATTTAAAGTCAAATAAACAAACAGGCATATTATTAGACTTTCGATAGTATTGAGTTGGAATATATATGGCAAAGCCTCAAAAAAAAAATTGGACCCGAATTCATCTGTATACAAATCCAATAGCAATAATAAAGAAAAAACGTTTGGTTATCACAAGAAACCAATTTGCAAAGGGGCATACGACAAGGCTGTCCAATATCTTCGTTGCTCTTCATTATTGCAACACTTGCTCAGAAATTAAAAGAAAAGCTCAGAGGAATAAAAATTACACTATCTGGAAAACATATAACATAAACGTTGCTCAATATGCTGACCATACTATTTTATTTTAAAGTAATTTTAAAGATGTATTATTAGCAATTGAAATATTAAATAAATATGAATCTGTAGCCGGGCTGAAATTTAACATTTCAAAAACAGAAGCTCTCTATTTTGTCGAAGATGTTGAATCTGTTCAAGAAATTCACGGGATAAAATGTATAATCGAAGGAGAAACAAAATGTCTAGGTATGTACATAGCTCATAATATAAAAGCATGTAAGGCTGGATAGAGAAAATAAGACAAATTGATAAATTATTACAAACATGGAAGAAGAGAAATCTCACTACATTTGGTAAAATAACCATTTTGAAATGCCTAGCAATACCGAAAATTATACATATAGCACAACATTGCGAATAATGATTCATGTCTACAAGAATTAAAACGCTTTTTTTCGGTTTTATCTGGCGCAAAAAAGACAGAATTAAGCGTAATACGCTAATTTGACAAATTGAAAAATGAGGTTTAAATATGATAGACATACACGCTTTTGTTGAAGCAATTAAAGCATCTTGGTTTGTCAAAATAAACAATGCTAACAACTTGGAATGGAATTTTATATCAAAACATAAGATTCGTTTTTGTTCAATTAAAAACATGTTTTTACACATGGATTTCAAATGCTGCAACCTCACATACTTAGTAACATCTAAAAAAAATTTACAAGCAAGTACTAAATCTTCTTTTTTTTCAAAATGAAATTGTATGGAGAAATAGCAAATATAAAGTAAAAAATAAACACGGATAGGAAGTACTATACTTCCCACGGTGGATATTATATTTGTGAAAAACCTGCAACAGTTAAACAATATTTTCTGTGACACTATATCGTCGCCTCGGAGCTAAAGGATCCTATCTGACACTCATTAGAGTGGCAGATAGGATCATTTAGCTCCGAGGCGACGATATACTTTTGAGAAAGTTGTATATAAAAACAATATAATATCTGAAGTTATGCAGATGAATCATGTTTTAAAGCCATATAAACATATTATGAGTATAAAAAGTTAAGTCATAATCTAGACGAAGACAACATTAGTCCAATATTAAACACTACCGTAAAACAATTTTATATAGCCAAGCATAAATAAATGGATACAATTGATTGGATATATTTGGGAAAAAACTTTTAGGGTTAAGATTAAACTGGCAGATAAAAAAATGTCCGAACACAGTTACAAAATAATTACCAATACTCTACTATGTGAATATATATTGTATCAAAATGGGACAAATTTAGTACCTGATAGCTGTGTTCTATGGCAAGAAAAGCATGACCTCGTTCACGTGTTATTTACATGTGTATTTGCTAAAAAAAAACATGGAAACCTGTGTCTATTTTTTAAAAATTAGATATAAAATTGTCAGATATTGTATTGGGTCATACATTATCTTGTCTTGAAAACAACATCATCTCTTTTGTAACATATTGTATATTCAAATTCTGGATTCTAGGAAACGAAAATAAAATTACTGTGGATATCCATAATTTCAAAATATTTTTAAAACATGAATTGCCCTATAAATCTGAAGCTCTAAAACAAACGAAAAATCAGTGTACATTTAAGAAACTATTATCATTAAGCAGGTCTATTGTATAATATTGTGTGTTGTACTATTGTCTCTACCAATGTATATATATATTATGTGTATGTACCGATAAAAATATTTATAATGTATGTCATGATGTATATGTACACTTATGTTTGTCTACTGCTTGAAAAAAATATATTCGTGTCATTATGTAGCAAAACTACAAAATGCTGTGTACATGTAGTTAACCTATCCATTACCAGTTAGGATGGGGCATTGGGCCATGCAACAAATTAAACATAACACATGGGATGAATGCTCGTTGAACTTTACTCATTATTAGATTTCTTGGTACCAAAACAAAGATTACCATCCTATCAAAAATCTAGAAGGGGTACCTTTGTCAAAAATGTTCGAATAGGATAAATCGGCACAAAATGTTCCACTATTAATGACAATTATATTGTGTATCATATATCGGCCAATACTACATAATAGGTACTATCTGCACATCAGACCTAAGTTTGAGGTGTCAAATGACATTTAAAGCCAGTTATAGGAGTTATAGGTATCTTTGTCAAAATTGTACAAAAAGGGTCAACTGGGACAAAACGTTCAACCGAAAATTATATTTTGTATCATAACTCAGTCAATTTTGCATATATCTGTACCTATGAGGTGTCTGTACCTGACTGACTGACTGACTGACTGACTGACTGACTGACCGACTGACCGACCGACCGACCGACCGACCGACCGACCGACCGACCGACCGACCGACCGACCGACCGACCGACCGACCGACCGACCGACTGAAGACTGACTGACTGACTGACTGACTGACTGACTGACTGACTGACTGACTGACTGACTGACTGACTGACTGACTGACTGACCCACCCACCCACCCACCCACCCACCCACTCACTCACTCACTCACTCACTCACTCACTCACTCACTCACTCACTCACTCACTCACTCACTCACTCACTCACTCACTCACTCACTCACTCACTCACTCACTCACTCACTCACTCACTCATCCATTCATTCATTCATTCATTCATTCATTCATTCATTCATTCATTCATTGTTAATATGCTTTAGACATTTTATGTACTCAAATTCAATGTTAATTGTTATTTTGTCAAAGTCTAAGAATCAATTAACACATCCATGATTCATCCCACTGAATTAAGCGCAAACTTTTGGGCACGTGATGGCCTAATTTTAAACTAACGTCTGTGACGCTGGTCCAACGTTAATCCAACACAGGGTGAACAATGCATGTTTACGGGGACGTCAAATAAAAATCAAATAATCTGAATCTGCCCACGTAAATAAATCAACACACATCGTCGACTAATGTGTTATTTCTGACGTTTTAGAGAGCTCCTTCTGGATCGCGTGACTATTCATTGACACTCCCATGATATATAATGTATTACCCACTTGAAGCTGTGTCTCGCTCAAGCGACCCACATCTTTTAGTGAGTAAAAAAATAGCATATAATATTTGTCATATTGGAGGCCAGTAGCCTGCTGGCCTCCAATGTGACAAATATGCTATGATAAATCAATTTGATATATACTTGATCAAATACATCAAATACAGGAATCAAATAAAAATACAAATACAGGCCATTTCAAATACGTGAAATTCAAATACAAATACATGTACGCAAATACAAATACGAATTTGATCCCATCCCTGCCAGCAGGTGATTTTAAATCATTCTCATCAGAGACATATTCACTCACAGAAGATAATAGTAAAATGCAAATACAGAGATTGAAAATGATTTTGATCGTGATCAGCAATTAACCCTTACAGCGCCGGGATCGACTTTAGTCGTCAGAATCTGACGTCTGTGGACGTCAGACTCTGACGTCTAAAGTCGATCCCCGCACTGTAAGAGTAAAAATATTTCTAAAGGCCGCAGACCCATAACATAGGTATTCAAATGAATCGGAAAGAGCTAACTAAGACATTGATGATGATTTCAAATTGAAAAAAAAACCATTTGGTTGCGATGTTTTTTACAAATTAATTCAGCGTTTTAAAGGTTAAAGGGTTAATTGCTTCTGAATAGTGTTTTTTTCAGAAATGACGTCGTTGGCGTAAACTGTTCATCTGAGTGACATTATGTTTAATACCTGCGGAAATGATAAATTTCATAGAACGTAACCATGATGACAGTAACACCAGCTGAGTGATATTAATTACATAAACCCTTTAAGCGCTAAGCACCACCATAATAATTTTATTTTGTTATTTTAATCAGTGCACCTATCAGCAAAATTTGTACTTAAATTTGAAAATAATGAAAATAATAAAATTGAAGTGGTTGAAAATTTAAATTAACCATTTGATCGTAAAGTTAGTTTTGGAATTTCCACCCACTCGCTGACGCAATTCACAACTTCAAGTGAGTGAAAATCATTGAACTTTGACAAAACGGAGCTCATCTATTTTGAAAACTTGCTGATTGATGTCATCTTTTATCTTTTAACGTGTTTAAAATATAGTGCTTAATGTGGTAATAGAACGATACAGCATCAGTAAATAATTATAATGGTAGGAATATGTACAAAATAGTCATTTCACATCAGAATTCAGTAAAATAAATGTGTCCACAGTGAACTATTCTGACAACGCCTCGCAGTTTATGGCAACGCCTCTTCGAGCTGCGTCTATGTATATTTGTGTGTGTAAAGTATCTGAATATTTTCTTCCACTCAAATACCATGAATAATAATGCCTCCATTATTTTGTTAAAGGTACCCACATTGCTAACAATTGCTAACATGTAAACTAGATCACATGTGTCACTCATTACCAATAGTTAGCAGGTCCTAAAACGTGATTTCTGTGACTAATAAAGATTATAGAGCACTTTATTTCTACATGCTGTAAACAAACTATTAGCATAAAACATCACAGGTCCAGCCCATACGTTTAACCTGACATCCAATAGAATGAGCATGCATCATACTAATCAGAGCTGCATGATCTAATCGCTAAGTGTAAATAATATTAGCTTATACGGCTCCAATATATATAATTTTTCCATGTGTTAATATCTAAATGGAAAGATATTATTTAAAAATGCGATACATTATCAAAGCTGTGGACAGACATGTGGGCGCACCAGATCTTTCCATTTCTGCTGTAGTTGATTGTAAATACTGTGATTTTGAACACATTTCATCATACTCTATGTCTTCATTACGTGAGCTTTTGACAATATATCCTGCCACTAAAATATCAACAGAATGACAAGCACAGAAGTATCAGATGCTAGTAGTATAGTTGGGTTATGTTGAGCAATATCTTGAGGTGGCAAGTGAATAATTTAAATGAACAATTTTTTTTTAAATCGCAATAAGTCTCAAGACTGAATATAATGGGTTGAGAACAATATACAATCTACCAATGTCAATTTACTAATGATTGGTGAATACGGTGTAGTAAGTGTACACACATGCTGGCGCCGTGATCACAGTGACATTTTAAGCACTCCAGATTCTAAATAGTTAACATTGTAGTATATAATAATGTCAATTTTTAGATATACAGAATATAATCATTGTTATACTGTCCCATATAATTTATGTGAAGATAAAATCAACCTTACATTGTGAGAATTATTTTAGTGGGCTATCATGGGAACACATATTTTCAGGGTATCAAATTATTATTTAAAATGGTGTGTGAATGTGAACTGGTACTTTTAATGTTACCATAACTGAACATTTGTGTAAATATAATGAGACGAAATATGTAACGTTCATCACAGAAACGCCCTATTCACACAGTTGTTATCCATATTTAGCGAGAAATAGAAAAATATGGTATAACAAATTGAGTTTAAACATGTTTGAAACCCAAAAAAGCAAATTTAGACTGTTTTAATATGTAGAGTAACACAAATAGAACATAACTGTTTTTTTTAATATGGGTACCTTTAAAGAGTGACAGTCAACTCGTACCCATGTCAACTCGCCCCATGTCAACTCGTACCCATGTAATGATCTGCAACTTGAAATATATTATCATTTTTTTTAATATAAAGTCCACTTCTCCATTTATGAATACATCTCAGAAAGATGAGTGGTGAGAATGCACCCGGTTGGCATAGTGTAAATTCTGGATCGAAAAAATAATAATGACTGACAATCATAGTAATTTTGATAATATTCATAATTAGAGATTCACTTCTCACTGGCATCTTCGGATGTATCTCCAAGAGTTTATTTGCGAATTAGACATTTCACGAAATTGTTGATCGCAGCGTGCGCTGGCAACCAGCATACAAAAAAACACTTTTGCTATGTGTCCAGCTCTGACGCTAGCACATGCGTCCAGCTCGGACTACGTCTCCGATTTTATTGCTGAGTTACAGATTAAGAATAATATCCCCTCAAATTCGTTACATATGTCCGAAACATTAACCCTTTTAGTGCGCGGACCTACTTTATACGTCAGAATCTGACGTCTATAGACGTCAGATTCTGACGTCTAAAGTCGACCCCGCACTGAAAGATTTAATTATTTATAATGGCCGTAGCATCATGACACAGGTATTCAAATGAAGCGGGAAGGACTATTTTTTTATGATGATTTAAAATTGTATATACCCTTTGGTTTACATAAAAATATTTCAGCGTTTAAGGGGTTAAACCGATTAAAACAATCACACGAAATTGATGTGCCGAGCAGCTCACGTCGCTAGCTTCTTTAACCCTTTAACCGTCGGTGCCGCATACATTCTGGTTTTCATTTTTTATTCGCACATTAAGTACCACATTTTAAAAATGTTAAAGAAAAAATGTGACATCAACCGGCAAGATTTGAAGAGAGTTGAGCCGCGAATTGCTGTCGCAATTCTCGACTTGTATTGGATGAAGATGAGTTGAAGTGGTTTAAAATTAAAGAAAATTGCCATGTATTGGTAAACTAGTTTAATGGAAATTTTCATTCTAAAACCCTTGGTTGTAGGAAAATTAAGTGTGTTTTCAGGATGAAAAATGATGCTTCAATGCATCGTGAGGACTTAAAGGGTTAATTGCGTTTCAATCTCACATAGTATTGCCTAACAGTGCAGAGCGCCCAACATATATCATTAATTTCCAATCCTGGAGAGACACGCATTTGCAAAAAACATTGCAAGTGATTTAAATACAAATTTTATCTGCAACAGTTGTATAACTATGAATATATGAATACGCGAATTAAAAACTACTCATCCGATTAATTGACAACGTGTTGTTCTTGCTGGGCCACTGTCTTCGATGCTGGTACAGCATTATATAATGGACGTGTAGTTCAGATCGCGAAGATATATAATTGAGGACGTAACTCTTTCGATAAACATCATTATTTCCTAATTAGTCAATAAACAGCTTTATATATTCAATCCGAATTGCTTTTTCATCTGGATCTAAAAAATAAAACTATCAATCTACATTTGTGATTTATTCAAATGCAAAATTCCATAGGAATTTTAACTCGCTCTGAGATCCACATAACTCAAAGTATTTTGGACTGTCGATTTTTTGCCCCGCCCATTTTTTATAACCGAGAGCCCAGTCCCATGTAGGTAGTAGAAACGTTTTAACCGCTTAAAGTTGTATCTCGTTAGCAGAATAATGTTTGTCTTTGTTCATTTAACTAGTCTTGACTACATCACAATTGAAAATATAATCACATGACCATTAAACCAGTATCTTCTAAACCATCAGTCCAAAAACAATACCCTCTTTTTCTCCCAACGACGTCATAATCACTGACTTGTTTTTTTCTGCAAGCTTGGAAAAACTAAGCAGTGCTTTCATGTTATTGCAATCTCAGTAGGTAATTTAATCTGAGCATAAAAACAATAAAATCCACTGAACAACAAAACTCTTCGTCCATCATTTTGCACACTTTTTGTATCATTGCAATCGGAAAATAAATACTATCTTTAACAAACCAGCATGGTCTTAACAAACCAACATGTTCAAAAACTGATATTTAATCAAATTTATTGTGCTAATAATAAATATATGAACAACGTATATAATTCCGACCGTCGGTTATAGGGTCATTTTACCTTGTAGCATTTATCCCCCGCATTTTGTTAATAATATTCATCGCATAAACGTTGTAACTATACTAGGCCTACACCAGATAAGATCGCTCCAAGCATTAATATGGTTAATTTATCCACGTGAACAAAAATGCCAAGATATACTTGTGAACTGTATGGATTAATCAGTTCAACTTGTAGTTTTTAGTGTCTCGCAAGGGATGTGATAGTTATCAATTTATACCGCCCATGCAGTTCATATTGTTGAATAAACACTATTTAACTCTTTAACCACCCAATTTCAAGTGGGTGAAAATTCAGATTTAATAATTTGGCGGGTAAAGGGTTAACTCCGTAACCACCGTTCCCGATTGTATTCGTTTTTATTAGCACTTTAAGTACCATATTTTAAACATGTTAAATATCAAATTTGACATCAATCAGCAAGATTTCTAAATCGTTGACCTCGATTTTGTCAAATCTGAATAATTTTCATTCACTTGAAGTTGTGGATTGCGTCAGCAAGACACAACTTCAAGCTAGTGAAAATTCCAATTGAATAATCAGATAATTTGGTGGTTAAAGCAGGGGGCGCCTTGCGATCGCTACATTGTAAAATAAATTGTATATGATATAATTGTATTTGGGACACATGGTAAGCAACATAATTTTATTACACAGCTATAAAAAAACGTTATACAGGACAAGATATTACGTGTCAAACTCACAGCGGAGCTTATTTGCAACCCAAACTACTTTACATACACTACTTTACACATACTACTTTACACATATTACTTCACCCAAACTACTTTACCCAAACTACTTTACACATACTATTTTACCCAAACTACTTTACCCAAATTATACTTTACACAAACCACAAAAGAAACTCGGCAGAAGTAGTACATTAAGAGCAAAATACATTGAGTGCACTAACAAATGCAGACAGCAGTTACTGTTCCTGAAAAGTAAGCAATTACTGTTGTTTGTCTCGGCGCGGAAATGCGGCTGCGACCTTGGTCACAAACTCCGCAGGCGATCGTCGGACAACCTAATCTGCTGTACCTGAGAGCGGTGGGTGACCTACCATGTTGGACACTGTGTCCGAAAGTTGATTAATGAAATCTTACAAAGCCACATTGCCAGTCGGCAGTATGCATAGTAAGAACGTAGTTTCCGCGATTGCCTTTGGTCGGTATTCTCGTACAAGTTACGATATACATTAGGCCTCGGCTTGGTCGAAATGGCCATCTCGACCAATTCGTAGCCTACGATATATCGTAAATTGTACGAGAATAGGACCCTGGAAAAACAACACTTTTGTGATATCGATGTAGAATGTCTATATTATGCTGCTGTGGTGTTTCATATATTGTTTATTCACGGCAATTTTAATATTCACCGGCTCCTGTACATACAATAACACAATATAATTATAGCAATGAAACTGTATATTTTGTCAAAAATAAATTCATAGCGTAAATGTAAAAAACAATGAGAATAACTTTCAGAACGATGACAATAACTTTCAGATCAAGCATGTCTATTAACCCATTAAAGCCCAGTGGCAAGTCTTTTTTTAAGGCTACGCAGCTTGAACCCGTTGTAAACTGCCTTGTCGTCTTGGTTAACTACATTTTATGCAATTGATAGTTGATACCAACGCTTAGCAACGCTTAAGTTTGTCGGAAAATAGTACTTCATCGTCGTGGAAAAGACCAATAAGTTTTTTACATATCTTGTAGTAAGTGAGTCAATATTCATAAAGTCACTGTCATGTGTGGTGCTTTTCACCATGTAATTGTAATGAGGAAAAAAGATTCATACCTGTGCACAAAACGTCTAATAATTTACATGAGAGTAGGATAATACATGGTATTATAGTCTGTAGTAATAAACCATTCTGTAAAATACATTATGTTTATTATGTGGACTGTCTGGTTCTAAATCTCCGAGCATGCTGATATGTTAAGCACATTTCCATCCTTTTCTAATAATAATTGTTTGTCTGCTAAATGACATATACAAGGAAGACATTGCAATTGAAAATGTAGGTACTGGCAAGAATTTATGTGGGATTTATGTCTATAAACTCAATATAATAAAATTTTGGTTATCTAAATAGGTAAATAGACTCCATGGATTCGACTGAAAAATACATTTTAGTTTCAGCAACCAGATTGTTATCGCATATTTTCGTTTTTTAAGAGATCGCTTAACAAAATAATATGGCGGCCATCTTGGATTTGTGGTATTAAGAAAAGTACTGATATTATTTTTGATCATCTGGATAACCTATTTGTACTTTAAAGTATAGGTAGAGACACCAACATCATTATTTAATTGCAAAAGTGAGGAATCGGGGTATACCCCTAGTTATTGTTCGAAAAATGGCGTTACATGGTGTTTAATTGAATTAACTACTATCTTGTAATTATGTTGATAAAGTCAATATAATAAAATAATGGTGATCTTAATAAGTGCTAGATTCCATGTGTTTGACCAAAAAATATATTTTAGGTTCACCAACGAGATAGTTACCTCATATTTTCGTTTTTTAAGAGATCGCTCAACATACTCAGAGCAATATGGCGGCCATCTTGTCTTTTTGGTAGTGAGAAAAGTACTCATATCATTTCTGATCATCTGGATGAACTCTTTGTGCCTTAAAACATAATTCTAACTGCAAAAGTGAAGGTATACCCCTGTTTTTTTCGAAAATAACGTTACATGGTGACGGCCATCTTGAATTAAAAAAAATGCACAAGGGAGATGTCCAGGTATCATTCCAGCTTTCTGCAATTTTATTCCAGGTTCAACCCTAATGCTCTTGCACTATCAATAAATCTTGTACATCGCATACACATCTTAATGACACCATCTACTTCCTCGCTCTCTGATCTGCTTCACAGTAGTTGGCTCATCCCTCGCAGCATATTCAAACATGGAGAGGATATAATTCATCATATATCATAAACATATCAATCAAAGACACCTTAAGTGCCCACTGGCAAATTTTCTTGCCAGTACCTACATTTTCAATTGCAATGTCTTCCTTGTAAATGTCATTTAGCAGACAAACACTTATTATTAGAAAATGATGGAAATGTGCTTAACATATCAGCATGCTCGGGGATTTAGTACCAGACAGACCACATAATAAACATAATGTATTTCGTCGCATCATTTTACAGAATGGTTTATTACTACAGACTATAATACCATGTATCCCACTCCCATGTAAATTATTAGTCTTTTAGGGGGATTTTTGGGGACTCTTTGGCATTCGTCTGGGGAGATGTCCAGGTATCATTCCTGAAAAAATCAGCTTTCTGCAATTTTATTCCAGGTTCCTGTGTTTTTTTCGCTAATGCTCTTGCACTATGAAAGAGAATGTTAAATCTCCTGGGACCGTATTTCTCTCAATGCTCCCCCACAATCTGGTTGATAGCATGCAGAGGGCGTACAGTCTGTATTCTCAGCAAAAGGAAAGAAGCCTCGGTGTAGATGGTGTAGATGGAGGCTAGATGAAGGCTCTAACATTGTTAGGTATCATGCTTCCATCTGGATACAACCGACTACCATATAGCCGGCTTTATTGGTCAGGATGAGCTGATATTCACAATTCTCTGGTCTCTGTTTCTCTGAGGCGGAACAGGCTCGATGGTATCGTAAATGATCTTTATTTTGGAGAAAAACCTTATTTGTCAGGTGACAGATAGGCATACTACAAGGTTCGAACGATACTTGAAGAGCTGACTGGAGTTATCAAGCAGACAGATGTGGCTGAGGATTTCAGCATTGACGAAACCATAATACCTTATTTTTTTAACATGGCACAAAACAGTTCATCCGTGAGAAGCCAATAAGGCTAAGTTTTAACTTGTGGTCCCTATGATATACATGTATCACGTAAAACCGTATATTTGCGGGTCTAGAAACACCCCCCTAATCTCAATATGAAATAAAATACATTTATGTATGATACTCCTCGTGGGAGAAATTACCAGTGTTGGTCACTACATCAACCATATCTAGGGGTACTGAGATCATTGTTAGTAGTTGTACTTGTCGCCCCCATCCGGGGAGGGTCATTAGAGATCTGTTCCGTCAGTTGCATGCTATACGGCATGGTATGGAAGCACTAGTCTATAGCAATCATCCAAGGGAAGCTGCAGCCTCCTCGTATCTGGCCATAATCTAATCGCTGCGTGAAATGCCACGGAGTTTCAGCATTAAATTGCACAGCGAACCGCAAGTCTGGGCATGTCTGGGGGTAGATCCCCTAGACATGCCCAGAACCTCTTATTGGGCGAGCGAAGGAAAACACTCTCAATAACCCATTATGCCATATCACCCCCACCCTCACATCATCATCTGTACATCATTCATCTCATCAATTGACTACAACGTTTTTATCGTATTACAGTGTCACTTAAAAGGTCATTTGTGCCGAAAAGTGACGTAAAGCAATGATTTACTACTACTACTACTGGTCACAATAAACACATTTCATTGACCCCTCTAAAGCCCACTGGCAACAAAAATTGCCAGTCCCAGAAACCACTTTTCAAAAAAAAAAAAAATTAAAATGGTAATAATGGTCTAATCGTAGCAATGTGTTATATTTTCGACTAGGAGGCTCTGTTTTAAAAAGTTGGGCTTTAATGGGTTAAGATCTGGTTGACCTGAGAGTTATTCTCATTGTTTTCTACATTTACGCTATAAATATATTTTTGACAAAATGTACAGTTTCATTGTTATAATTATTATTATGTGTGAGTGTTAGTGATATTCGGGATATGTAGATATAACTTGATCATCACCCACTATTATTCAACATTTATACTTTGTACACACGGACGGGACTCAACTTGCATAATCAGTTGTCATGTTACTGATCGAATGTTTTTTGGAATAGTAATAAAGCTAACAATACGTAATATTATGATGCATGCATACGCGGACTCTTTGATGAGAGCATAATAATATATTATATACACATAGCATGCTATTGTACGCAACTTTTTCCAAAGAAATCTGTTATGTCGACTTAACATAAATTTAACTCCTCATGTATTGTCACCAGACCTTCGAAAATAATATCAACAAAAGCAGAATGAAATTCTGAATAAGATGGTATAACTAACTCATTGTTTTTGTTAACTCGTGTTAGCAGGTTTTCGCATGAACCTTTCAATTATGTGTTGTTAAGTCATATAAATGGCAAGAATATTGGTAGAGCATCGTCTATCCTGACGCAGCATGAGTATATAATGCGTGTACCTATTGTATAAGACAACATCTGATATTATGATAAATACAGTTGAAATTACCAAACTGTGACTTTTACTAATATTAGTTGGATTGTCATTGCATACATCTCCTATCGGGAATTCCACGAAAAAAAGGCTTATGTAAAAAATAAACTTATTACACTTTTTGTTACATTTTTTTTAAAGTAAACACATATTTGGGGATATCTCGAAAACCTTCGGAACCAGACCTTCGATAGACAAAATGCCGCACCAAGGCTTTGAAAATCATAGAATCCCACAATTTCCACTCTGCGGCCTTGACAAGCTGTGAATTTTGCCTACCTGTAAGCTTTAGATAAAAAAAATGGACTGAATATGCGTATGTGTGGCTTTACTGAGATCATGGTATAGTATAACGTTAGTATTATATTTATTATTTTTAATCAGTGGGGTAAGCTGCGTCATCATTATATGAATGTTCGCTCTATCAAAGAGTAAATTGACATTTACGTGTATGCATATTATTATTGACATTATCTAATTTTAGTGCTGAAATCTTTGGATAGATAGCAGTTGTTGCCTGTTTGCACCACGTATGTTCTAAAAATGTGAAATATACATAAATTCGCCTTCTTTGTGAGCTCCGGTAACCGTTTTTATTGAATATTGCCAGCAATAGTTAAAGGGACCCCTTGGGATGAAACATTTTCAATGTTGTAAATTTTGAAAATTTAATTTATATGAAGCTATATCGCCTACTGATCTTAACTAAAAATACGAAAAAGTCAGAAAACAATTTTAAAGCACAGAAAAAGAGTGAAATAGTTGTATTTCCAGGTCGTATATTGCCATGTAAACAAAACAAGTCAGCAATATTCTGCACTTTACATCACATATTCCCGCGTATCAGACGGTAAGATCAAACCAGTCGCCGCTAATTGGGGTCTTATAGTCAGGACACTGGAAGACACAGCTGCAGCACTGATTGTCTATCCAACACTGGGCCGTCGCCATCAGCATGTGGCCCAATGCTGTGAGAACATTCAATCGTCTTTCAGGTATACAAATAGTTTGTTTGGGTTACTTCTGGATTCATAGAAATGTTGATTAAAAATATTTGTAAAAATATTAAAATTCTGAAAAAAATAAAAACATGATCCGTGGGATACACTACTTCATTACGGAATTAAAAACGAAAATTGATGTCATCCCAAGGAGCTGCTTTAACATGGATATTTGACTAAAAAGTATTGCAATATGTGTATTAAGACATATTGGACAACTATCATATTCAGTAAGATAGAAAATGACTATGTGTTAGTAAAATGATGCAAATATTTTTAGAGAATCAATAAGTATTATCCCGATAATAAGGTGTTAAATCAAACATATCTGGAGTCTGGGAGTTCTAAATAACTATATTAAAACTGATGACTACAATAATTATCACATTTATGCCTGACATTATTACTCCAGTCTTGCTAATGCAATAAGATTATTGATAGTGTCACATACGGGCAGATGTCCAATGCAAAGATAAACATAGCGATATTCACCCGAGCATCAGTTTGTTCACAGTCGACAATATAACCAAAAAAGCTTTATCATTTTTTATATTGTCGATATTTACATGTTTTTTCACGTTTGTGCATATTAAATCTTTTACACTATATGCCATATTTTACCTAACTGGTAAACCATTATGTTATATAAAAAGGCACTTTTATCGATGAGTGGCGGGGGCCATTGTGCAGGTAAAGCTGCCTGCTTGGAAAGTAGAAGATCACAGCTGCGAGCCCCACCCTGGCCTTCAAGTGTAAAAGAAACAAAATATTTCTTCTCCGCTCACTCGTAAAGATTCAATATTGTGGGGAGCCTCCGTGATCGAGAGGTAGCGTGCTCGGCATCAGACCGTCAGGGCTCGACTTTCGAATCATGTGACTGAATGGCAGTGTCGTCTCATTCATCTCACCAGTTTTCTTGGCCCAGTTTAAAGTCCAGGAATTTTAGGCATATTTATAGGCAAAGATGGAAAAAAAAAATACAAAGCTGAAAATGTTGGGAGTTATTTAGATGGTCATCCCTAATGACCTGTCAAAAGTCCCAAAGTTTCCCAGGAGCGGAACATGTTTTTTCGGCAAAAATCCAAAATGGCCGCCAGAGGCCAGATACGAAGAATTTTACATATATTCCTTTTTAATACCTCTTTTTCACTTAGTTTTTCATGGGGAACCCATTTCAGGTCTATTTTTTAAGTTTTGAAGCCTCATTCGTGTTTTAATTGCAAAAATCCAAAATGGCCGCCTAATACAATACTGAAATTGTAACTTATGAAAAAATTCAAATATAATCCTTTATAATATTTTTTTTCACAATTCAAAATGGCCGCCATTGGGGAAGAAAAACTATTTCAGAAATTATGCCATTTTTTGACTGCATATTTTTTTATTTGGAAACATAGTGACAGTAAAAAGTATTTCTGGAATCAAGGGTGGTAATGCTATGTGGTTTAGCCCAGTAAATTGTACTCGGTGCTGCTCCAGCCTTTCATGTGATAATAATGATGATAAATTAAGATGCATGAACATATTACGGTGACAACAGGGTACGTTGTGCCAATGGGCATGTCACAACAACTGCTTAACGTGTCCATGATACTATTAATTTGATTTTTCAGCACTAAACATCCTGTAACAATTCAGTCTATGTTCAAAGGTTACATTTAATAAAATTATTAAAATATGTAAATTTGTATTTGCTATTACTCAATATAATATTATTTCGTCATTCATAACAGATACACGGGAAGCAGGAACATGAATAAACATAACTCACAAAAAATCATTTTTCCTCACTAGACAAACCAAATCAGATATCAATCAGATATGAAAAAGGGTTTGGATTTTTTTTTAAAACAGATTGAGATTGGAAGCAAGAAATTTGAATGCATTTTTGCGGACAAGTGTTCAGTGTGGTGAATGATAATTATCTGTTGAACAGGTCAGTTTAATAGCAGATATCTTACAAAATAGCGGGCATTGTAATTTCGTGTATGGAGAAAATACTTTGTTATAATTAAACACAATCAGGCTTATCTAATGAAGAACTGCCATATGCATTTAGATGCACTAAAATAACTTTCATAATATAATAATAAATATTATTTTTTGTGGAGGCCATGTTTGTAATTTGACAGGTTTGTTGAAAATATAGAAACAAAAATGTAGCCATTTAGATATTGTAAACATTTTAAAAAATGTTAAAAATAAAAAATAAAATAAACAATCGTATGAGTAACGTCAATAAAATAATTCAAGTATATATTACATAATTATTATGGTGGTCATATTGAAAACTCACGGCAATTTTGATTTAATGTTTGGCTAGCAGGCTGTTCTCCCAGTACCCTCAGGTGCATACACATACCAATTTTGGTGTCCTTATCACCATTGGTAAATTGATATTACACGTTTATATGCCCCACTGAGATATTTGGATATGGATCAACACCCCACTGAACCACACTACAAATCATTTGTCATTTATACACGTGTCGTTATTTCAAGTGAATATTGCTTTATGTTGCTTTCTGTACAATCATAGCAATATCGCGAAAGAAGGAAGGGACTATGTCCTACGCTTATCGAATAACTTCAGATTTTCTTTATAGTGCACAGTGCTATAGACATCACTGCACACACTGCACAGGCCTTTAAACAGTTTGGAGCACTGTAAATGCACAATCTCGATGACAAACATCCGACTGGACCAGGATGTGAACCCAGTAGGCTCGAATGGGCCATCGGGACGGCCTCGTTATTTCAAACACAAACAAACTTATTCGTGTTCCTATTAATGTTGTATGAAATATACATGATAAATAGGGTATGGGACCTTCCCTAAGATCCTGCAGGCTCAGGTGTGAGGCCTTGCATTGGACCCTTATGCCCGCATGTGAGGTGTGAGCTTTTGCCTAGGACCCTAAGGCCTTGGGTGTGAGTGTTTGTCTAGGACCCTGCAGGCACCAGTGTATGACCTAGCCTAGGACCCGTCGGGGCGGGTGTGAGTGCTTGACTAATACCATGCGTTGCCACGGTAAATCATTGCCTAAGACTTGTAGGCTCGGGTTTGAAACCTTGTCCAGCACACTGCGGGCTCGGGTGTGAGTCCTTGCCTAGGACCTTGCAGACTCGAGTTAAAGTCTTTGTCTAAGACCATGCGGGATCATGGTAAATCCTTGCCTAGGACTTGTAGGCTCGGGTTTGAGACCATGCCTAGGACGCTGCGAGCTCGGGTGTGAGTCATTGCCTCGGACCATGCGCCAGTGAATCATTGTTTATGACCTTCAGGCTCGGGTGTAAATCCTTGCCTAGGACCTGTAGGGTCAGGTGTGATACCTTGTCCAGGACCTTGTGGACTCGAGTGTTAGTACCTGCTTATGACACTACGTGCTCGGGTGTGATTACTTGCCTATGGACCTGTAGGATCGGGTGTGAGTTTTTGCCTACGACAATGCAGGCTTGTGTGTGGGACCGTGCTTATGAACCTCTTGACTCGAGCGTGGGTTCTTGCTTAGGACACTTGCTTAGGACCCAAGCTGAATAACATATTACTGACATATCTACATGTACAAGAAATGCATGGGAAACAGATTACCACCAACTATCCCAGACTAACGTTGTTTTATTGATTAAATATGATGATTTGGCTATTATGTATTATGAAATAAATAAATTAAAATGAGTACTGCATATTTCCTTTTGATATAGAGTTATTTGTTTGTCATTAATTACTGGTGATTTATTGATTTAAAAGCTTATAATGTATCTCGAATACAAATGACAACGGACTTGCTCCGAATGAAACCTAAAATGGCGCCATCTTAGATTTATTCTTTAACGAAACCTTAAAAGTTAATATTAGCTTCAGAAATGAATTCACCATTAAAAATCGTGTGGAAATGAAGTATTACATTTAAATATATGTCTAATAGTTCAGGAATTACAACTTCAACATAGCGCTTGGCGGCCATTTTAACTTTTGTCAAAAAAAAAATGCTTCACTAAGAGAAAACTTTGGGACTCTTTACAGGTATTAAAGGAGGACATACTGGTAGTCTATAGATTTAAAAGCTAATATGTATCTCAAATATGAATGGCAATAGACTTGCTCCCAAGCAAATCTCAATTGGCGGCCATCTTGCATTTGTTATTTAACAAAAACTTAAAATTTACTGTTAGCTTCAGAAATAAATTCAACATTAAAAAGCATGTGGAAATGAGGTATTCTATTAAAATATATGTCAATTAGTTCAGGAATCACAACTTCAACATGGCGCTTTGCGGCCATTTTGAATTTGATAAAAAAAAAGGATGTTCCGCTCAGGGGAAACTTTGGGACTTTTTACAGGTGATAAAGGAGGACATTCTGAACACCTCTTCAGCTTTATATTATTTTGAATAATCATTTGCCTATTTATTTTGTATGAAAAATAAAATTGGCTACAAATATTGCTTTACACATTTTCATATTATCTTTCAAACAGCAAAAAATGTTATTTTGCTGACAAATCAACACAACCTATAAATATTCCTATATTTTCGAGTGACATAACCTAGAATAAGATTGATATAAACAGCTTTGTACTGGAAATCCACTAATCACTTAGCCGGGCTGCCATGTTGTGAAATGTATGCGGGGAATTTATAGTGTTTTATATCCGGTTCATTTGCGTAAAATGCACGTCCATGTCTGTTGACAACAATGCAGTTTGGACATGTGTAAGTAATTAGATTATTTAAATCGATAGCCTAAAGATATAGCATTTAATTACTTTTTCCGTATAATAAATAGAACACAATGATGTCACTTGTAAATGTGGCACATATGAAATAATTGATGATGGACCAAAACACCTTGCCTAAACATACATAGAATCAATACAATATTGGGCAGTATGACAAACAGGCCCTGGTGACAATGAGGCCAGTATAGAATGCTGCACCATCGAAGCCTTCAAAAAAAAACAATTAAAACATTTTACAGACTAATCATTTCACCCCCTTACCTTTCATCAGCGTGATACTGATTATCCTACAGATACAGATACAGATAGAGATACTGGCCACCTGTGAATCGTGCAAGTATGTAATATAAATAGCTAGCTAAGCAGTGACGAGTGTTACTGACATCAAATAACTTGTTTCACATTTTTAATTGATTGCGAGTGAATCTAATGGTTTCAGGATCCCATTATCCTGATCAGCAGCGATAGATTCACATCACACCCTGCAAAGCCATAAGGCAGTATCTGCTTACTTCTATGTAAGCAGTAAAGTAAGTCTTTTGGCTTTGCACGGCGAAACTGCACACCTCTGCTAATGACAAAAAATGATGCAGGTGCTCGCGTGGCTGGCAGTTGATGTTTACTGGTTCTTGTAGTAAATAGCTATTACATACAAAATACATAGTTAACAAGACTGGCGTAAAATTTATTCTCATTATTACAATTATTAAACCATGGCCATATTTTTAACAAAACATATAATTTCACTGTTAGGTCTAATACATGTATAAGTCATATAAATGACAAGGTTATTGTTCTTTCACCACTGGACCCGTAAAAAATTATTATTGTGAGGAGCCTCCGTGACCGAGAGGTAGCGTGCTCGGCCTCAGAGCACCATGGCTCGAATTTCGAGTCCTGTGTCTGGAGGGAAGAGTTATCTCAATCATCTCACCATCCTCAGGATGTTCTCCTGTCCCAGTTTAGCCTATACGTGCACAAAGGTGGCCTCAAACCCCTTTCACTCATTCATTAATTCCATGGACCATCGTCAATAATCCTTCTGACACAGCAGGAATATACGTGACTGTAAACTGGTAAATGTAGCCTACCCATTACCATGATTACATCAGATAACATCAGTTCTGCTATTGGGCTGAATACAGTTGACATTGATGCCATTGTGACTTTCACTAATTAATAAGCAGCCCTGTCATTGCATTCACGTGCAAAATACATCTGAAACCAAGCCATACTGCCGTCTGCAGGCGCCAGCAAAACACATGACATAGTAGTATGTGTTGACTGGAAATCAAATTATAAATACCACGATGAATGTGGAGACATCTATTAAATGGAAGAAGGCCCTCTGGTGAGCAATAAGGAACCACTCTTGCCCAATTTTAAAATCATGAATAAAATATCAACATATCATCGCGATATCAACAAAATAAGGCTGCTGTTCCTAGCCTTGTGGCTGGAATAAAAAATGAAATGAATCGGGCTTTAGGCCACCTTTGTGCACATATAGGCTAAACTGGGCCAGGAGAACCTCCTGAGGATGGTGAGATGATTGAGATGACACTGTCCTCCAGACACAGGATTCGAAATTCGAGCCCTGGCGGTCTGAGGCCGAGCACGCTACCTCTCGGTCACGGAGGCTCCCCACAATACTAACTTTCACACGTGGATGGGGAAGAAACAATTTTGTTTCTTTCAAATCGCCGAAACCGGGAACCGAACCCCGGACTCTGGCGTGAAAGGCAGCGGTGCTAACCACTACCCTAGGGCCCCCGCCCTGTGGCTGGAATAACCGACTAAGAGGTCTTGTCAAGTTAAAAAAAATCTAAAAATCCGAGAAAAACACAGAATAAAGTATGGGGGAGGGGGTGTTATATAACCTTGTTTTCACCGAGTGACGTCACGGCGTTTCACAGAATGAAGTATGGGGGAGGGGTGTTATATAACCTTGTTTTCACCGAGTCACGTCACTTCGTTGCACAGAATATCACGGTATCTATGATATTGGAAATTACAATTATCTGGTTATGCAATGAACGAAAGGGCCGAGCAGGCCACATCTCGTTCGTTCTTTTTTTATTGTATTTGTTATTTTACTGTTCGTTCGCTCGATCTTTTATCCGTGGATTCGTTCGTGCTCGTTCGTTGACTCGTTCGGTCGATCGTCATAGCGACGGGTAGGTCGTTCGCTCAGGTGTTGACACATTATCTAGATAATACACGTACGTTATTACCACATATTTTGCGTCATTGCGCTACTTCATCAACAGGCAGACATGTCAAACGCATGACGCAAACAACGCGGCTGTGCAAAGTCAAAAGGCAGTATCTGCTAACTTGTGGAGTGAGCAGATACTGCCTTTTACCTTGGCACGGCACAATAGGGAGAGCCCTGGGCTAGCGGATGCAGCACTATATGTGACATAACGGCTCGTGCGATCAGTGTGTTATTAACTCTGGTTAGCATTCTAATTTCTATGTGCGTATGCAGATACAGCCATTAGATGTACATGAAAACCCAAAAATAGTCAAATGGGAAACAAATAGGAAGGATATCAGGAGATGAAGCACCACAACTGATATAGATGCTGATGGAAGCACAATGTGCCCTAGTTTGATTTATTGACACTCGTTTCAGGACCATTTATTTCTGGAAGCGCATATTAAATGTAAGTGATACACGTTCAAAATCAGCCGTCAGAATATTGTTCACGCATACTGCCGGGCAAAGGCAAACATCAGTATCGTCTAACTTGAAAGTAAGCAATTATTGCTTTTGTTATCCATTGCACGACAGTATTGCAAAAGGGGCTATTATTAGCTATATGCTAAACTATATGCTGTTATTTAAATTTTCACCGCGACACACAATCTTAAGTGCGTGAAAATAACTAACAAACTGTTGTTAATTTGCAAATCTTGATGTTTAAGCACACATTTCGTTCCCAATATCAGTGATTTGATCGACTAATAACCTAGATTAAAAACGACAATAGTCGTGATTAGCTGGCTAAGGGTTAGCATATACTTATTCTTACTTATATAAACCTGTTTTTTTCACTACGTAGACCTATTCAATTCCTCGTCATACTGACTTTACATCACATTAAGATATTTCTGAAGCCTTAGGAATAATTGTATTATTTTAAAACGGTATGTGCCAGGCAAGAATATCTTTTAAACCTATTTGTTATGAGCATTTTAATGTGAGGTGAAGTACCCATGCAGAGCTACTTCTCCGCTCTGTTTTAAGTAAAGTTTCAATGGTGGGAGTGCTTCCTTCATTCCTCGGCACGTTTTATCCCACTGAGATCGATTTCCAGGATTCGAAAGTAGGGGCGGACGCTGACCCGGTACCGCGTGAATGTTGGGCCAGCACAACATATATCTGTTCAATAATTTCCACTATTTTTAGAGTTTCATTTGTGGACATTTGTTTGAGCCACATGCTCTTGGAAGCGCATTTTAACTCTTTCAAGTCTGAATTTACCATTGTCATCTTCATCCACTACCAGCCGCGACTTGTAGTGGATGAAGATGACACGAAGTGGGTGGCAAATAAAAAAAGATAGTTTTACTATTGGAACATTTCCGCGAAAATTTGAGTTCTGAACTCCAAGGTGTAGAAAATTAAATCATTCTTCAGAGATACAAAATGATACCTTGATGCATCGTGAGGGTCTAAAGGGTTAACCCTTTGACCGCCAAATTATTCAATTTGAATTTTAACCCACTTGAAGTTGTGTCTCGCTGACGCGATCCACAACTTCAAGTGAGTGAAAATTATTCAGATTTGACAAAATGGAGGTCAACTCTTCTCAAATCTTGCTGGTTGATGTCACATTTTATCTTTAACATATTTAAAATGTGGTACTTAATGTGGTTATAAAAAATAAAAACCCGAATATATGCGGCACCGGCGGTTAAAGGGTTAAAGTGCAAATGATACACACTCAGAATCATATGCTAGACAATATTTTTTACGCATACTACCGGACAAAGGCAAAGAGCAGTACCTGTTATCTTAAAAAGTAAGCAAGTGCTGTTGTGTCCCATTGCACGATGTCATCGGAAAACGGATTGCCATTACCATAATTATACAGTTATAATATGCTAAACTATTTGTATTCTATTTTTCATTCTATAGTGTTTTCATTCGGATCTATGTAATTTGTTTTTGATGTGTGTATGAAGAACACTAATATCAATGCTGTATGATATACAGCCATCTGCGCAATTGGACTATTTGATTACTCATGGTGACTGAACATCTATTCTGTTAAACGCAGTGACGTCACTCGGTGAAAAGAAGGTTATATAAGAACCCTCTCCCATACTTCATTGTATTAGCCAGCTCGGTGAAAACAAAGAAGGTCGAGGTCATTGAGTTTCACAGAATTACAATTTTTTTATCAAATTTAGTAGCATTTTATTGATTCGAAATATGTTCAAAACTACTGAGAGCGCTAAATTTTAAAATTGTTATTTTTAATCACTTGAAATTGTTTCTCGCTGCGGGGACCAACAACTTCAAGGAAGTAAAAGTTAATTAAATAAACACAATTTGACTAGAAACATATATTGTCTGACTTGGTTTGGTATCTGCACACGCACAGGTAGATGTTGTACAAAGCACAATTTCGACCCCAGTTAACAAGCAAGTATAGGTGAGCGCTGTAGGCATTCCGGAACAACCCATTCCGGTCGAACATTGTATAAATGTTATACAAATGTTTTGTGTTTGCTGGGAACACTACTCTGTACCAGCTCCTGGCCGAAGTCACACGTTGACTCGGTTTCAATACGGGTTTATTGAAAATAGCTCGTTTACAGCCATCTTTTTCATGTTAACCCTCACAACACTGATGTCGACTACAGTAGACATTCTGTGTTTATATAAGCACCTGTATAACTTGTTGTTAACAATACAATATGCTTCTAACATTGAAACACTGATATATGTTGGGATATAAAATTCACAAATAACACATATTTTCAGTCACTTGAAGTTGTGGATCGCGATAGCGAGACACAACTTCAAGCGACTTAAAATGTATATTTCTTAGCTCAGTGCTCTAAGGGTTCATACGGGGCGGACTTTGTGTGTGATGTCATCTATTGAAACTCTACACATCCGTGAAACATTTCCAGTCCTAATTTCTGATAATAACTAATAACCAGTTGACTAAAATTACCTGCTAATTCATAGAACTGATCAGGTCTAAATTTGTACAAAAAATAATAGTCTTCATCCTGCCGTGCTTTTCAAGATTGAATAACCTACACCTTTGTCAACGCATTGTGCTTATAATTATAGCATCCATTTGTAGTTGACTATCATATATATATATATTGTTTTATTGTGACTGTCCATTGTATACATTAAAGGGACTGGCCCAGGCTAAAATCATCAAAAAATCGGTGATTTTATTTTGGCTTCCTAATATGACTAAATGATGTAAACATGTCAATAGACTAGAACTGCAAAAGTTTTTTAATTTTTGTGGTGCGCATTCACCAGTTAGGCTAGATATAGAGACAAAATTCCTGATTTCTAATTATTGACAACCATGTCAAAAATAAGAAATACGGGAATTTCGTCGCTATATCTAGCCTAACTGGTGAATGCGAAACAGAAAAAATTAAAAATCTTTTGCAGTTCTAGTCTATGGACATGTCTTCATCCTATGGTCAAATTAAGAAGCCAAAATAAAATCACAGATTTGTTGATGATTTTAGCCTGGGCCAGTCCCTTTAATAACTGAATACATATATACAGGACCAGCATCAAGTCCATTTGGGGTGTGTGATGTTTTATTATCATAGACAGATCGGCATGTAACACACTTATTACTCTCAAACTGGAGTTTTTTGTTAATTTATCGGACTGTGTTGTTAAATTATGGTTATGCAGTCACATCAGAAAAAAATACATAGATCCAGAAATATTTCCCATATTTGTATGCACTAATCAAGTAACAAGTAACAATTAACAAGTATTTATTGCTGATGGTTCCTGTGTGAGGAACATGACAGAATCGGAAAAATCGAAAAAATGCTGCTCGTTATTTACAAACCATAACCATGGTAACTATAAAGCGCATGAACATGATAAAGTGATATGTACATATTTAACACATTAACATGATTAACATGTTTTGCATAAATGCATTTCTGGATTTAAGTGTATGCTAATCATGTTAATAATTGTAATCACAGCATACACAATACGTCGGCCCTATGATGACCCAACGTTGTTCCACCGTCTTCGACGCTGGAACAACATTGGATCAACATAGGGCCGATGTATTGTGTCTGCTGTGATGAATGTGTTGAGTGAAATAGACCATTCTGATCCCGATCTACAAACCTGACAGAACTGGATAATGCTGTAAACATTTGTATTCATGGATTTATATAAATTGTTTCATTATAATCAGAGAAATGATGCTACTAGCTATTTGCACACCTTAAACTACGTTGGTAAACATTTTACATCATTTATGTAGCGGACGACCGCCGCTTTTGTAAAAATAACAGTAGGGGTAGAAATACATGTATAGGTGAAATTGAGCTCGAAATGATTAAATATAAAATCATTTTTCTTAGCGACTAATGCAAAGTTCTACTGCAAATAATTATAAGATTTTTAACTTAATAGAGATTTTCGGATAATTTTGTGCAATGTTGGCGCTTATGTTCGAATATTTTTACAATATGACAATTTTGATAGCTTTTTTGGATTCGGAACGCCCAAGTATGCATACCAAAATCAAGAGTCTGTGTAAGCATTAAATAATTTACTGAGTCAGACGCAAACGTGATTTGAAGCTTTCTTGCAGTTATTCGTGTTAACATGTTTCTACTGTAGATCATATTTGTGTGTTAAATTCTTTGATTGACTTCTATCTGGCTCGTAAAAAACGTTCATGTGCATGCTTTATTGATTATAAAAAGGATTTTTACTCAATTCAGAGACAACAGGTGTGGATGAATCTTTGTAATCTTAAAATACAAGGGAATTTATTCATTGTAATATATGATATGTATAAAAAAGCTAAGTCGTGTGTAAGTTATGGATGGCAATGCAGCGATTTTTCCGTGTGAGATGGGCGTTAGGCAAGGGTATAACCTATGAACTCTATTATTTATCATTTTTCTTTCAGACCTAAAGTCATACTTAGTGAACAAATATAATGGTCTATCAAATATCCATGATATAGCTACTGATATGATGGATGATAACCTTGTTAGCTATCTGAAGATATATGTACTTTTATATGCAGATGACACAATTTTACTCGCTGAATCACCCGAGGAATTACAAACAGCCCTGAATCAGTGAATAGCATGAGTTTATATTGTAATGATTGGAATTTAAAAAATACGTTTCACAGACCAAATTGGTAATTTTTTTACAGATGTAAAATATGAAAGCACCCTCATTTATATCTAGGAGATATGCTACTTGAAATATGTTCTGATTATTTATATCTGGGTGTAGAATTTAATTGTAATGGAGAATTTTTTAAAGCTCAACAGGAACTTTTTGATAAAGGTGATAGAGCAATGTTCAGTATTTTGAAAAGAAGTAGACAACTTAATCTCCCCATAGACTTGCAATTACATCTGTTTAATGCTATTGTTCTTCCAACGGTGTTATATGGCTGTGAAGTATGGGCACCTGAAAATTGTGTCATTTTAGAGAAACTACAGCTACGTTTTTGTAAATATATTTTATCTGTAAATAAATGTACATACAATAACATGGTATATGGAGAATTGGGTGTTCTCCCCGTCAAGGTACATGTCAAATGTAGAGCCATATGTATTTGGGCCCGTTTGATTACGAACCAAAATGTAAACTTTCATCATTAATTTATAAATTGTTTTATTGCATGTTTGAGCTAAACATTTACTAATCAAAATGGATATTGCATAATTATCAAGAATAGTTTAATAGATTGTGGTTTTCCAGGTGTCTGGAATGCTCAGCACATCCCCAATAGTTTTGAATGTTTCAAAGAGGTGATTAAAATGCGCTTAGAAGATCATTTTATACAGAAGTGGTCGGAAGAATTATTCAATGGTGGCAAATGTACAAACTATATGATTTTCAAAACCAATTTCATTCTAAAAAAGTACTTATATTAAAGGTTCCCACATTGAAAAAATAATATGTTCTATTTGTGTTGCTCTACATATTCCAACATTAAAAAAAAAAAAAATTAGTTTTAAACATGTTTAAATTCATTTTTAGTTGATATATCTCTATTTCTCGCTAAATGGGGATAACACTTGTGTAAATAGGGCGTTTCTGTGATGAACGTCACAGATTTCGTCACATTATTTTTACACAAATGTTCATTTATGGTGACATTAAAAGTACCAGTTCACATGTACACCCCATTTTCAATAATAATTTGATTTCCTGAAATTGTTGTTCCCATGATAACCAGATTTTACCTTATTATATATGGGGCAGTATTAAAATGATTATATTCTCCATAATTTTGTTAAAATAGGCATAGTTATATATTACAATTTTAACTATTTAGAATTTGGGGTGCTTAATACGTCGCTGTGATCAGGGTGCCAGCATATTTGAACACAAAAGCCTGATAGCTACGCAGCATTAACCAAACGCACAGTCATTGGTGAATTGTATACTGTTCGCAACCCATTATATTCACTCCTGAGACTTATTGCGATTTTTATAAAAGAAAACATTGCTCATTTAAATTCATTTGACACTTCAATACATTTCTTAACATAACCTACCTATTACTAGTATCTGATACCTCTGATACCTCTGTGGTGATATTTTAGTGGCAGGACATTGTCAAAAGCTCAGGTAAGCAAGAAATATAGCATGGCGAAATGCGTTCAAAATCACAGCATTCACAGTAAACTACAGCGGTAATGAAATGTTCTGTCGCGCCCACATGTCTGTCCACAGCTTTGATAATGTATCGCTTTGTTAAATAATGCCTTTCCATTTAGATCAACTAAGTCATTTTATTTATTATAAACACATGCAAAAATTATATATACTGGAGCAGTATAAGCTAATACTACTTATTTATATTAAACTTAGCGAATTGATCATGCAGCTCTGATTAGTATGATGCATGCTCATTCTATTGGATGTCAGGTTAAACGTGTGGGCTGGACCTGTTATGTTTTATGCTAATAGTTTGTTTACACCATTTTGAAATAAAGGGCTCTATAATCTTTATTAAGCACTGAAATCACGTTTTAGGATTCAGATTCAGATTCATTTATTTGATCAAAGAGAGTAAGTACATAGTAATATAAAAGCAGTGGTATATATTTTTGATGATCAGGAGACCTCCACTAAGACCAAGCAATGGTCGCTAGCGTGGAGGCCACCTACATTACATTACATTTATATTACAGGTTTATTCAATATTTCAAGTACATATTAATGAAGGTGATGTTGACTCCCTGGCTGTCACCTCAGTACTAAGAGAGCTCGAAGACCAAGGCGACAGACAGGGAGCTATCATCAGACAATATAAACCAAAAACTATTATATAATAGTAGGCCTAAGTATCATGAAAGTTTATTACAAAAAAAATGACTAATACAATTAAGAATTCAGTTGCAATAAATACTGAACTTAACGGGTAAATTAGAACCTTCAAAAATTAACACTCTATCAGACTGTAAGGTATAGGCAATATGATAATTAAAAAGACGGAAAATTTGTTGTAATACACAAACATAATTGCGCTACAAACATAGCACCGAGGAATATTACAAATACTGTCGTAGCTGTTTAATATTGATGATTTTGCATAAGTGATGACAACTTGCAGACTGTGAGTAAAAAACTTTTTCTTTATATTTGTTGGGCAGTTATTGATTGCATCGGGTATATTATATAATAAGCACTGTCTAGCAAATTCATGTTTTATACGAGTATTTATATAGATCTTGATTCCTTGTATTATAATTATGTTCACTTGTTCTAAACTGAAGATTCAGAAAGAATGTGAGCAATGTGTGTTTTAAATATTTGTAGTATAATTTAAATTGCTGTATTTTAAAAATATCCTCTGCTTTTAAAATATGCAAGTTTTTAAATAGTGGATCAGTATGGGCAAACATTTTGTTTTTTGTTATAATTCGAATACATTTCTTTTGCAAGTTTGTTAGTTTGGATGGCTGGTGTCCCCAAACTATGAGCGAATAATTTATATGTGGTAATAACAGTCAGTTGTAAAGCGTGATTAAAATATTTAAGGGTATATGATTTTTCAATCTTGTTAGGACGCCGATGATGCGTGATATTTTCAGGACAATGTGGTCTATGTGATCATTCCATTTCAATTGCTTATTAATAATTAAACCTGAGAAATTAAAGTTTTCGACGCATTCAATAACGTTATTGTCTATTTGTATTAATGGTATAGGTGTTTGTTTTCTTGCCGAACGTAAAACAATAAATTTGGATTTGGAAATATTTAGAGAAAGTTTGTTTACTTTAAACCATATTGAGAGTTTTGCTAGTTCTGCACTGATAATATCTGTATTATAAATAGCATTCTTCGTTATTAGAGTCGTGTCGTCTGCAAAAAGGATAAAATGAAAGAGATTGGAAGATTATATATATCATTCATATAAATTAAGAATAGTAAAGGCCCCAAAATGGAACCTTGAGGTACCCCAGTAGTTATTTTTAAGAAATTTGAGTCAGTATTATCATAATGTACATATTTTAAATAACATTTTAATAAATTTATAGAATTACCTGTTAGTCCACAGCATTTTAATTTGTATAGTAATATATCATGGTGGTCTAAGGTGTCGAAGGCTTTGGATAAATCAATGAATATAGCTATAGGTACCTCGCCTTTATCCATTTTAGATAACAACCTGTTTACTAGTTCTAGGGAGGCCAATTCCGTGGAATGACCCTTCCGAAAACCATATTGACTCTCGTAGTTATTTTACGTAATTATTATGGAAAATGTTTCTGTTTCAGGGCACATATTAAGTCGTGTAATACATCATAATTATTGTTGGGATTAGATTCCAAATTCACATCAAGTAATTCCATAATATTGGAGCTTGAAAGTTCTTTAAAATTCTGGATAGCAATGGGCGTTTGTTTATTGATTGTTATATATTTATGTGGGATAATGTTGACCGTTCTTAGATTTAATGACATGAAATATGGTTGGTGATCTGATAATCTATCTACAAGAATGCCAGCCTTAGATTTTAAAGATATATCTGATAATTTGCAAAGAAAATTGTCGATAAGTGTACCTGTCCTATGTGAAAATCGTGTAAGTAATTTCAGGCAAAAAGCCAATAGTAGTAAAATAATTATAAAAAGCTAATACTTTATCTTTAGTCTTTATGTCTAGTAAATTAATGTTGAAATCGCCAACTATAATGCCTTCGGAATGGGATTGTTCCAATTGAGCTAATTCGGGGGAAAATTCATCAATAAATGTTTTGTGATCGGTGGATGTTTCTCTAGGAAGTCGGTAGACATTCCCCAAGATTACTTTTCTACAGAGCATATTGCTAGTTATTTCAATAAATTGACATTAGGAGCTGCTAAGTATTAGTAATGAGTGACTTTTGTCTTCTAACTTACATTTTAAAAATTGATATTAGCAATGTGTGTACATTTAACTGCACCAAATAATAAGAAAATCTATAACCCGTTTCAGCTGCAGGAATTCCAAACTTCCCATTGTACTCGATAGTTTTTGTGATATTTCACGCGATAGACGTACCTGCACCTTATGCCACAACAGATCTATCGGTGATGAATATCAATATATTTTCGAATGTGAGCACTTTGAAGGAGACAGAAAAAAATTATCGAGCTGCTACTTTTATAATAGACCTTCAACGTTTAAAATGTATGAATTAATGTCAAGTGCTTTATTTTATCACTTTGCACAATTTATTATTATTATAAAAAACGTAATGGACGGTTTAAATAAATAACCATTGACATGCCCTTGCCACGGGTATGTCATATTTACTCACCCTGTATAGCACACCTGGCTTCTCATGTCCTACGGGATCTTGAATAAATTACCTTGGTCGGGTTATTAAATGTAACACTTGGCTCAATTGATCCCCATCGGGTTCTATCTGAATAAATGAATGAATGAATGAATGAATGAATAAATGAATGAATGAATGAATGAATGAATGAATGAATGAATGAATGAATGAATGAATAAATGAATGAATGAATGAATGAATGAATGAATGAATGAATGAATGAATGAATGAATGAATGAATGAATGAATGAATGAATGAATGAATGAACGAACGAACGAATGAATGAATGAATGAATGAATGAATGAATGAATGAATGAATGAATGAATGAATGAATGAATGAATGAATGAATGAATGAATGAATGAATGAATGAATGAATGAATGAATGAATCACTGGGTTTTTTATAGTCGTGTCGTCCTCTCCGTGGCCGAGGATTGATATGTTTGCTCTACTCGAAAAATCCAACATGGCGGTGACTGAGAAAGATCCCGGCCCCAAGGTCCGAAAAATGTCCATAACTTTTTATTGACTGTGCGACCTCTGAGCTGAGCATGCGGTCATGGAAATAAAATGTTACTGATTTAAAAAAAATTTGATCTGATTATTCCCCGATATTTTCAGCCACTGGGGCTAGGGTTTTTAGGCCACACTTAGGCACATATAGAATAAACTGAGTCAGGAGAACTTCTTGCGAATGGTCAGATGAATGAGATGGCACTGCCTTGCAGACACAGGATTCGAAATTCGAGCCCCGGCGGTCTGAGGCATGGCATGCTACGTCTCGGTCACGGAGGCTCCCCACAATACTGAATCTTTGCGAGTGATCGTTACAAGTGAGCGGGGAAGAAACACTTTGTTTCTTTTAAAACCTTCAAATGAATTACTAGAAACGATCGAAAGCTGCACATAGATTTTTCGGATTTGAGCGATTTTTTTAAACCATTATTTTAATGATTATCCTCTTCGAGTTGCAAATCGCCTCATTTGCAAGCATGTCTGTTATTGCACTTTCTTGCTCGGCAACGTTTATTTGTGAATAATTACTGTAGTAGCTGATAGTGGTTTTGTATGCACGTCATGTCCACACCTAAACTCTTCGGAAATCAACTAATTTGAGTCCGTAGTACATTTTTGGGTTGGCAACGCATTCTCCACTGACGCCAAAATATGTAAAATATCCCCCCTCGCCCCCTATAAGCGAATTACCACCGCCATCCTTTACTGTACCTATTGAACTGTTGGGCCTAGACCCCTCAAAATTTGAGCAATGACCACATTATGGGGAGTCTGTGGTACATTTTTATACCTTAACATTAAAGTTTTTATAGACATTGGACTAAAACTGATTTCAACATAATAATTACCGCTACGACCATTTTTTATCGTAATTATTATCTTATGTACATTTTGCACATTGTTATTATCGGGAATTAATTTTGTGGATTTCTACATTGTTTTCATTCATTACAGCCACAAAGCACAACGCATTCATTTCTAAGGTAATTTGTCTGCATCTAAACTTTTTGCTCTCACACACGATGTCGGGCATTTTCATGGAGCGCGCAAAACATGGCGTGGAAATGAAATGAATCGAGCTTTAGGCCACCTTTGTGCACATATAGGCTAAACTGGGCCAGAAGAACCTCCAGAGGATGGTGAGATGATTGAGATGACACTGTCCTCCAGACACAGGATTCGAAATTCGAGCCCTGGCGGTCTGAGGCCGAGCACGCTACCTCTCGGTCACAGAGGCTCCCCACAATACTAACTTTCACAGTTAGTATGGGGAAGAAACAATTTTGTTTCTTTCAAACCGCCGAGACCGGGAACCGAACCCCGGACTCTGGCGTGAAAGGCAGCGGTGCTAACCACTACCCTAGGGCCCCCGCCCAACAACATGGCGTGGACAAAACGAGACGTATTACTGGTGTTTTGTCAACACCTGTCGCTCCATACCCATGCCGAAGTGTATCTGGTTTCATGGAATATATCAACGTTACATCCATACATTAACCCTTGGAGCGCTAAATTTTTTTATGTAGACCATGGAGACCAAAGTGTTTTCTTCAATTCGAAATCGTCATAACTGTCTTCTTCAGCTCTTTCCGATTCATTTGAATACCTATGGTATGGGTCTACGGCCATTAGAACTATTTTAATTCTCACAGTGCGGGGATCTGACGACGAAAGTCTATCCCTGCACTGTAAGGGTTAGTCTATCAATAATGTTATACCCTGGTATACTATTATCTCGACACTATCGCATGAATAAATAGTAGGCCTATCTGGTCAATCGGCATGATCAGGGCATCTGGCCATAAGTGGATGATTTTACATTTTCAATGTACAGCTTAAAGGTATTGTTTCTGTAAATATTGAAATGTAAATACATTTTTGGGCAGAGAAAATCTGGCCCCCCTCCATTATATTATCCGTTCTATGAAAGATTTAATTTGTTGTCAGTCGTTTTTCCATTTAAGATATATTTGTAAAATTACTTCCAAAGCACATGTGTAAAACGACCCTCCAAAATAAATGGCATAAATCTTCAATTTTCAATTAAAAATTCTTAAATGTACATAACCAATCCTCTCGGAGTTTCTATGTATTTAATCAAAAATTATTGATAAATAAATATTGTAAACGTCTTTAAACGCAATTAAATTCACTTTCGAACAGACTGTATATACTCCAGAAAAGATTAATATCCGATTTACATCCCCCGAGTTTTCTGAGTATCTTTCAATGCGAATGTACGTCTTAATTCCGTGGCTCCAAAATGCCAATATATAAAAATATTCTAACATATATTACCCTCACTAATTAAACATTCCTGGTTATTAATTCTCAAGCCTGTTTCTATGGTTCTTGTATTTCATTTATTTTGTAAAAAAAGCTATTTTTTATGACATGCAACCATCCCTGCCCAATTCAAAACATCCATTTGTTTAAACATTTATGGAGCCATTGTTCAAAGGCTATCGTAGATCCATCTGGCTCGGAAACCTCTGATAATTTATATAAATGATTTCCATGTAAAACAAATCGTTCCAGAAAATACTATTATTGCTTATTTTTATCAAAGGGCTATCATAGTTGTACCAGATTAACATTTTTTTCATACAAGGTTCAGTTTCTATAAGTTCGTCTCACAACCGGAAAGTTTTAACATAGGAAGATGGGAAAGCCAGTACATAATTCTGTACGTTTAATCTGTTAATAGCGGCTAGTAAATCTAAATTATTAGTTTTAAAATATTGTCTAACCAATAGTACCCATATACCTGTTCGTTGTCACTGTTAGGCCTAAATATTTGTGAAGAAAACAGTTTAATTTGATTGAGTCTACTATAATACATACATACATCAAGCAAAAGACGTAATGCCGGGCCAGCATCGCAGACGGTGGAATTAACACTTTGGCCTCCAAGTTATTCAATTTGAATTTTCACCCACTTGAAGTTGAGTCTCGCTGACGCCACACACAACTTCAAGTGAGTGAAAATTATTCAGATTTGACAAAATGGAGGTCTACAATTTTCAAATCTTGCTGATTTGTGTCACGTTTTATTTTCAACATGTTTAAAAGCTGATACGCAATGTGCTTATAAAAAATGTTAAAAACCGAATACAATCGGTACAGGCGGTTTGAGGACTAACCATTTAACCGCCATATTATTCAATCTGAATTTTCACCCACTTGAAGTTGTGTCTCGCTGACGCGATCCACAACTTCAAGTGAGTGAAAATGATTCAGATGTTACAAAATGGAGGTCCTCTTTTTTCAAATATTGCTGATTGATGTCACATTTTATATTTAATATGTTTTAAAAATGGTGCTTAATGTGCTAATAAAAAATGAAAATCCGAATATATGTGACACCGGCGGTTAAAGGGTTAAACAACAAGACAATGTGTGGGCGTCTGAGCTTGCTAATTGGTGTCTAATAGCTCGCACCATTGTCGTGTGTGATTGTTCAGCCAGGGGCTGAGATGAGCTGGGCAATCACCATGGCTACTGCGTCCGGAAGCAACGTGATGTAATCACCTGGTCATGGACATCATCCAGTTACCACATTACAATGAGAAGGTAAACAGCAGTAACTGCTTACGTTTGAAGCAATCACTTACTGTTGTTTGCATTTTCACGACGGTATTATTACATTTCACACTGTTGAGTTCACATCCACCAAATCACAAATTCTGTGAAACTCAATGACCTCGACCTCCTTTGTTTTCACCGAGCTGGCTAATACAATGAAGTATGGGAGAGGGTTCTTATATAACCTTGTTTTCACCGAGTAACGTCACTGCGTTTCACAGAATGAAGTATGGGGGGGGGTTCTTATATAACCTTGTTTTCACCGAGTGACGTCACTGCGTTTCACAGAATGAAGTATGGGGGAGGGGTGTTATATAACCTTGTTTTCACCGAGTGACGTCACTGCGTTTCACAGAATACGTCATTTGATGTAGGCCTAATAGTAGGTTTCACACTAGTGTGTGGAGCCTACTTCTGCAGTCATGATGGACAAATAAGTCATATTATGTATTATTATGAATATAATCATGATAATGTACATCATCAGATATATGTTTGTTTCCTTCTAACCTGATAATGAGAATCATTATTTTTATGATGTTTATGTGTTGCAGGTGTTGATCAGTCGCCATGAATCTCACAGATCTACGAGAAGACCAGTATGGTCACACCGGCGTACCACCTTTGAACTGGACTCTCTTGAGCGACCTGTTCAACCTCACGCATGACATCCACGAAGAAGAAAGGTACGCGTACTTCTACGAGCGGGCGCAGTTTATCACAGGGCTCATATGCTACCCCATCGTCTGCTGCTTTGGTCTCACTGGTAATGTCCTGAGCATCTTGGTGCTGAGTCAACGTAAAATGAGGTCATCCACGAATGTGTACTTAACCGCTTTGGCTGTGTCAGACTGTATCAAGCTGATCAACGATACGTTCTACTTCATAGTGATACTCCTTCATCACGTACACCTGCCTTCTGGACAAAAAGCGTACGGTTACTTGTACCCATATGCTCATTACTTTTTCAATATGTCTGTGTGTACCACAGCCTGGTTGACCGTGTCTGTGGCAGCAGAGAGGTACATCTTGGTATGTCATGCCACACGTGCACGTGAACTCTGTAACATCAGGCGTGCCAAGATGATAAGTGTGGCTGTGTTTGTCTCCATGATGGTGTTGACGCTGCCGCTAGGCCTACGTTACGAAACTGTGCACGTTTATGACGTCATCACCAACTCTAGCATTGTGGACGTCAACGTGACGGCTCTCTGGCAAAAGAAAGCATTCGTCACGTCATACACGTGGATTCAAAACCTGCTGCGTTCCATTGTGCCCCTCCTGGTGCTCTGTACCCTCAACTACTTTATCGTACAAGCTCTCCGACGTACACGCTCCACCAAGAAAAAGCTGAGTGCACGTCACCGTATCACGCTGATGCTGGTGTCCGTCATTGTGGTATTCATGATCTGCGTCACTCCTGACGCCATCATGTCCACATTTTTCGGATACGGCTACACGGATGCGGATTTCCTGGTGAGAGGCATCCGTGAAATCACAGACCTTCTTATCACCATTAACTCTGCCGTCAACTTCGTGCTCTACTGTACGTTCAACAACGTGTTTCGCAGACATTTCGTGGCCCTCTTCTGCAAACGCATCTACGGCGGTGTTCTTCAAACAGAGCCCTCACAACATCGCCGCTCATCCATGGCCACCATGAATGGAAGCAGGAGACCTTCAATGCACCATCTTAGTGAATGTGCAGCTATGCCTCTCACATAGCTAATAGTAGTACTCAGCTTATGTATGTTACCAACGAACTCTGATCCAACGTGAAATATTATGTCCACAACTTTAAATACTAGTAGTTCAGCAGCTAAAAAAGAGGCCCCGCAAAATAACTTAAGTCATGTTTTGATGTTTTGAGAAAAAGCTATTTAAAGGTTTTCACTCGTCTAATATACATATAACCAGATCACTTTCTTGATTTATGCTAGTAATACGAAATTAAGTGCAAAGTATTTGATTCGTTACAGACTCTTTTATTGCTACCTAAGTTATTTTCAATTTGCCATGGTTTGTTTTCAAGAAGCCCAAATCCAAAATTGACATGTTTAACATCAGAAAAGTGATATAAGTAGAATAAGATAAAGCTCATCATGCAATGAAGGTTAATGCATGATGACAACTTAGTGCAGTATTTTCCGCAACATCAAGTCCACAACATAAACAATACATCAGTTTTTTTCCAGCTAATATGTGAAACACTAAGACGACATATCTATAAGGCCCACCTTTTTCAAGAAAACCACGTGCTATCTTTGAATTGGTCACATTAATTTGCCTGAATTTCACAAGTGCGTTTTTTTTCAGATAACACTTCTATGCACGCATTTAATTTAAAGAAAATAATTTGCTTACAGTTTATATGAGCTTGCACGCAAGTGATATAATTCTAGCACCACTTTCGATAGCCAGCTTATGTTAAATATATACTTTATTGACTTGCATCAATAAATGATTGCAACCACACAAGCTAACTTAAGAAAACATTATCATGATTATTTGACAGCACTAAGATTACTGTTTTACAGATGATGCATCAGGCTGAGATAAACACCATACGATAATAAAAACCAATACATGCTAAATTTACTTAGCATGTTCTTGCTAGAACCCCTTCCACTTTGAAACTTCAAAGTGTAAATACATTAAGCCTGTATATTGTTTGAAAAAAATATTATGTGACATTTTCTGTGGCAAATCAATACCAACATTCTGGATGTTTTTACTGGTTGTCTCAGTATGCTACCAACTGTTAAACATTTTATCACATTTTGCTCTGCAAAGACAAAAGGCCTGAAAAACTGCCTACTAAAAAATTGCTTACTTAAAAAATAAGTATGGCTCTGTCCGGCAAAATTATTTTTTATATGATGTTTATCGGATAAACTACATATTATTACCCCTTTAAAGGCCAAATTATTCAATTATAATATTCACAACTTCAAGTAAGTGAAAATTATTGAGATTTCGCAAAATGTAGATCAACTCTTTACAAATATTTATAATTCATGTCACAGTTTATCTTTAACATGTAGGTACTTGATGTGGTAATAAAAAATGAAAAAACGAATATTTTAGATACCGTCGGTTAAACGGTTCAAATACAGGCACTGTCTGGTGACAATCTATATTCTGCTTTTTTATTGCTCCTTGGTGACGTTTTGGTACGCATTCCCAACATGCCCAGTGCATAGAACATCACAAACAAACGTTTAATGTAATTATTTAGTGTCATGCCATGTTAAAAGTAGCAGGTGAGTCTATGGTCAAGCTTCGAACTGTAATTCCAATCAGAGTATTTATTCATTGTTCTTTAAATGAATGGGTTTTAACTCTTAGAACCCTGGTGTGGACTATATTGATATTTATGTCTTTTTAATAACACCTGTGTAAAGTAAAGTATGTCTCAAATCTGCCGCACTGATATATGTTGTGACTATATTCTGACAAATTCGAGCAATTTTCAGTCACTTTGAAGTTGTGGATCGCGGTAGCGAAACACAACTTCAAGTGACTGAAAATTTAAATTGAATAGCTCAGTGTTCTAAGGGTTGAGGTCTCATTTGTGCACACACAGAGGCTCTACGCAATAGGCTACTTAATCTTTACGAGTTAGCAGGAGGGAAATAATTGTGTTACACACGAGCTTCGGAGTGACAGGCATTCAGCGTAACCTCTACACCAGGCCCCCAATCAGAACATATCCATATCGTAGCATAATATTATTCATAATAATATTACAATATTAGATTAATAGACAGCGTTTAATTTACTTAGTATTCATTCAAGTAACTTTCATAGAAAATGTGCACATTTTTGTGTCATTTTTGCTGTAATTAAGCATTCAACTGCTTATACAATATTCGATTAAAATAAAGATATTAATTTCATGAGTACAATCGTTTACAAATAGCCCTTCAGCTGCTGATTTGTTTGCTTCTATTTTAAACTCATTTGACACTGGAATTGCTAACGCGAATCCCAGCTTCAAATGACGAAATATATATATACATATTTGTAAAAAAAAACTGACACCATGCAAATTAATAATTATTTACTTGTGTATCTAACACAAAACATTTCATTTATTTCACTGGCATTTGTTTTGTTTTATACATGCTTTAAACTGATCCACACGGTTGCACAACAAAGGCTAATATATATCGTCCCCTCTCAGCTAGATGGTTTTATCTGCCATTAACTTATTAGATGGGCAGATATGATCATTTAGTTGAGCAATGCTTCAAAGAGTATCGAGGATAGAAAATACCCCAGTGAACACAATACGCTGAATCAATGTTGATTTAATGTTGGCCCATTGCCTTCGACTCTGGTCCAACATTAAATCAACATTCTCGTCTCGTGTTTGGTGTGTTAAGATTGAAGCCGACTGACAATGCTAATATTTTACAAATTCATATCCGCAAGTGGACTTTACTGGTTGCGCTTAAAAATGCTAGATACAATGCGTTTTATTGTTCCATATATGAGGTGAGTATGCCCCTGCATTAGTTTGAAGCATTATATAATACGTACATACTTTTTATATATAAAGTGTGACTTACTACATTGAGTACATTTTGCAAAAATGTGGCGGATACTTTTGTGGAGAAGGTTTACAGTGCTTTATACTCAACCACCACAGCGATCTGACTAACTACCGTGCAGCAGTGTAATAAAAATATGCTGTACCCTTTTTTGGAATATTTGAGGGTGTGAGAACGCAATTACACAGCTCAATTAAACTAGCAAAGATAAAGAAGCTTAAAACATGTTAAATTAATGCCTCATTTATTGGAGTAATACATCATTAATTTATTTTCTAACTTGTTGTTTTTACTGAATTTTTATTATTTGAAATAGTCTCTAGGACTTGTATCAGGTGCATTGTGGATTAAAGCAATCTATCGTGGTTCCCTATGAACAAAAAAAACAGTTTTGTTGACCGTTTACGTGGTAACTTTGACATATTGGTCATTATTTTTATTTTTTATGTTTTTTGATGAGGCGCTAATCGGTTATACTTCTCGGTTGTCATTACCACATGATACTGGGATTCTACCAAACACAAAACATTTTGTATAACATTTGTACAACGTTGGCCCAACGTTTCCGACGTTGGTCCAATATTGTACAAATGTTTCACAAAGTTGTATGTTTACTGAGTAACCAGGCACCCCCAACTACGCTACCGACGAGCTATCCAGCGGGTGTTCAAATTAGTATATCGATGACACTGTATTGACAATAAAACTCCTCCTTTTGATCTATTTTGTATTACCATGGCTTGCATGGCTAGGTATCAGGCCATGTCGGAGACCAGAGGCCCATCCCACTAAAAATCTTAAAATTAAGATTATCTTAACTTTATCTCATTCCTATTGGAATAGTTAAGACAAATCTTAACTTTTCCAATGAAAATGTTAAGCTTCGTATTGAATCGCAACCTTTCCAATGAATATAAGGGAAAGTTAGGATAATTCTAATTTTAAGATTCGTATTAAATCTTGACTTTTATAATGAATATAAGGGGAAGTTAAGATAATCCAAAGTTTAAGATTCTTAGTGGGATGGATCATGCTAAAATGTTAACCCTATTCAGTCTACTCCCGCATATCATGCATATAATTATGCAGTTTTCTTATTTAAAGCCAAATCAAATGCACTGAAAATAATAATAAAAAATGTCATATAATTATGTTCAATTCATCAAATAACTTGCTAAGTACCTATTCCCATAAATAAACTTCAATCTGCTTCATTTGTAGCTGTACATCATCATTCGGTAATCAGATATTATTAGAAAAGAAAAAATATTGTTGACACTTATCAATATTGTAGTTCAATGTTTTTGTCGAATTGATGGTGCAAAATCTCCCTTGTCCGTCATGTACATGCACTTGTTCAAACATTTCTCTGATAAGAATGTAGATCAATATTCTGAATTGCGCACGCCAGTTACCTGGTAACTGCCACTTGCCTTGCATGATTATGTGCTGTCTGATTTAGTTATGAAATTTTAGAAATGGTGGTACAGCATCCCATTCTAGACATCATGTCATTGCCAATGACAACGACGCTACTTACAGATGATTTAGACGCATGACTTTTGACATGGTTTTGATCCACAACTTCAAACGATTAAAAATTATTTTAATTTGCTAAATTTAAGTCGAAATGCATATGATTATTGCAGATCTGAGAAATATTATTTTTTTTAAAGTTCATTATATGAGCCAATAAAACACAATAAAACAATACTTCTATAGTCGACGATATTAGACATCAGTCATCTAATATTACGGGGTAATAATTCTTATCATATCTAATCATATTTTGTTTTGGAAATCAGTGTATGTGATATGATATTATTATGTTCCTTGACATCGGTTTACATGTTCCATTAGAAAAGTCATATTATATCTTAATCGATTAATCAGGTTTGCCCAACTTGAATAAGAATATAAGTGAATAAGAAATTCAATTACAGCTGATCAAGCTCTGAGAAGCTCTTGAACTGAAGCAACCTAGATAAACAATGTTAACCCTTTCAGCGCGGGGAATCTGACGTCTATTGATGTCCGATTCTGACGTCTGACATCCATCCCCTCACTAAATGAATTAAAAAAAATATCAAGGTCGTAGACCCATAACATAGGTATGCAAATGAAGCAGAAAGAGCTAACTAGGACATTTATTTAGTCATTTTTTAGTCAAATATTATCCGTTGAAATTTCCAAATAAACCCAAAACATCTGTATAACATTTGTACAGCGCCATGCGTTGTACAAGTACTATACAAATTATACAAATACTTGCTTAGCCCCTCTAGACGTCAGTGCTGCCTCATACAGCTGTCGTGTACAAACATTTATTCCATCTATTGTTATGATCAGATTAATTGCGTCTTAATTGGTTGTAGGCCTAAACTGTGTTCATTGTTTTCACGAATTTTTGATGATTATGATTGTATTTTATAAATAAATTTATAATATGCATTACTGTGAGTTTTATGTCATTCGTATGTCTATTCAATCCAATTCAAATTCATTCATTTAGCTATGCTTAAACATACATTTTACATTAATTTCAGTACTAAAAAAAGGCTTTTAAAAATCCGCTTCTATGCAGGCCACCCAGATAGTAAATGATGTTTCTGAATAGCTGCAGACGTCGCGGGGAAGACAGATAGACATAAAGACGGCCGTTCAGAATATAACAACGCTAACTTTAGGTATCGGATGGTAGGAGATGCGAAAGAAACATACGAATATGTATCAAGGCAAAAGAGACAAAATCAATTTTAATATATATATCAAAAACACTAATATTGTCGATTACTTTATTACCGATGTGTAACTAGTATAACACAGCTGTCTATTCTATAGAAGAACTAGTTTATTCATTATATGTTTTCGTTATTTGTTTATGGTAACGGATATAAACATATAAACACTTCAGTAAAGATGATTATTCTCCCTTGACTTAACAACATGTTTTTTAATCGATAAGATAGATGTTATTTATCTGATTATTTTTCATTTAGGAAAACATTACAGATGATTTTATGGACCCAGCGAGTATGTGTTGACATAAAGATCGACTTTATGTGCAACAGAATTGAAGATATAGTATAATACAAATTGATGGTAAACAGTGCTCTCATGATCATGTAAAAGTATTGTACCTTGTCGTATTCTAATTAAAATAAGGTACAGTTAAGATAATAATAATTTTAATATTCTTAGTAGGATGGGCCTCAGCGGCCCATCCCACTAAGAATATTAAAATTAAGATTATCTTAACTTTCTCTTATTTGCATTCTAAAAGTTAAGATCATCTTAACTTTTCTAATGCAAATAAGATACAGTTAAGGTAATATTAATTTTAGGATTCTTAATGGCTTAGGGCCCCTTAGGTACTATTGATCAGTGCTACAGATAACCTTCTAGTCCTATTGAGTATTCATCTCCTTATTTTGACATCGATACTGATATAATATCTGAAGGTTTAACTCTTTTTCAAATAATGATTTATGCTGCAAAGATGAACTAGCAACACGTCCTATGTCAACAACTATGATTGCTAAAATCGTACATCGAAATGTTTTGCAAGCCCTTGCGTTTTGAGGTTATGGAAATTATGAAATCACGTAAGAAATACCAGTGACAAAATAAATGACACTTAACAGTGTACATGATGAGACAAAAACAGGCAGGTCAAAGTGTTGGCATGATGACTAATGATCTAGAATGTATTACTTCACGCAACATAAAGGTCAGTACATAAATCCCTAAAATAATTTATAACTGATATTTGTTGTCAAATATGATGCTAAATTTAAACTAAACAAGGATACAAAAAGGACATAAAATGTGGTAATCATGGCGATATTGGATTCATAATATGTTATTTTTAAGCTCTAAAATGAAATAATGCAATGATAATATTTCGTTTAGAGAGATATATTCTGCTCTGCAAAGCAAAAAATGCAGCATCTGCTTACTTGTAAAGTAAGCAGATACAGCTAATAGCCTTATTATCTTATAGTCAAATATCTTGCGTTGGAAGTTTGAACAATAGATAAGCTCATGTTCAGACTAGATGAACACCTCACTTAGAAAACAAAAGGAACTGAACAAATGCTGGCTTAATGTTGGGCCGACGTCGTAGACGGTGGTACATTATCAAACCGGTAATTGGTAAACGACTTGTTCTTACTGAGCAAGTGCTCCAATCACATTTTGCTTCATTCACAGCAGCATGGTTGGCCTTACTGGATTTCAAAGCGATGAGTTCGCGAAGCCACCTGGTGAATGATGTAGCCTACATTTAGATTCCTGCCACAGACGTCTGCAGGTGGCGCCCTGGTGTGGTACGTGATATCTAGCGAACATGGGACATTCAGCTAATGATGGTACAATGTTGTGCCAGCGTCTTCGCCGCTGGCACAACATTGTACCACTATTGGCTGAACTGCTCGTGTTTGCTGATCTCCAGGCCCAGTTTAGCTAGCCGTGTCGTCCTCTCCGAGGCCGTGGATTAATGTATTCGCTTTACCCCAAAAAAATAACATGGCGGTGACTGAGAGCTATCTAGATTCTGAGGTCCGAAAATGTCTTTAATTTTTTTCAACGACTATGCGACCTGTGAGCTGAGCATGCGGGCATGTAACTGAAATGTAAATGATTTTCTACGGAGTCAATCTCTGGGGCTACAGTTTAGCTTGGCTGTGCACAAAAGTGGCCCAATATTATTGATTGTTTCATTTATGGTTACGGTTACGTCATCGGGCAGCCAAGAACCAGTAAACACAAGTCATTTGTATATTATTTATATTTATAAATGTTATACAAATGTTTTGTGTTCACTGGGGTCCCAGGAAGGGGACTCGATGATACGAGGAGGTTTTGAGGGGGTGGGGGTTGCTATAAATTCGACCTAATAACATTGTTCGGTAGAGATCGCAGAAAAAAAGTTTTCTTTTTAGGACATGTAGTGAAAAAGTACAGTTTATCATACATCTACCGCATGTCAGACAAATTGCTCGCCCTTCTTATTTTGAAAAAAATATTTTAGTCTGGTTAAGTCAGCAAAAAATGCCCCCTCCCCCCCCCCCCACCCCCCAAGGTCCTACTCATGCATTTTGAATTCAGTCGGTAACTTTGTGATACAAATAACGCATTTCACTGCCAGTTGCTAATATTTAATTTAGGTCAATCTGTTCCAGAATATTGGTCGATAATACAATTATTTTAAGTCAATGAAATAATATTACTGTTGGGAAAACTCGATCAAAAAACTCGATCAGCACTCTTATTCGTAGTCAAATAAAACTTCCCCTTAGATCGTATTACTCGAACCACGGACTTCCTTTTTACGTTTTGGGGCAAACGTTAAATCCCTGCTTCGCGTAAAGGAAAACAACAGTAAATGCTTACTTGAATTACAAGCAGTTACTGCTGTTTGTTCTTGCACGATAATATACAGTGTCATGCAAAGGCAAACAGCGGTAACTGCTCACTTGAAAAGTAAGCAGTTACCGCTGTTTCTCTTTGCACTGCAGTGTGCTTGTTCAGGAAGAACCACCAGGTGGCAACACGTAGAGTAAATAAATCCGGGCCACCAGGTCGGATGGAGTCTGGATCAGGGGTCGGGGGGGGGGGCGTTGTCAATAAGTTCTCACAGCGTGAAGAAATGCTCCTCAATTTTTATAGACAACCAAGTACCGTACGTGTGTCGCGGACCTTGCGCCGTATCGGACCTTTACATGTTAAGGGCCGGCCCTATGCATGTAGCAGTCACCAGGTGATATCAAAATAAGCCGTTAGAACGGGAACTGATCATCTTACAGTCTCATTACACAAAAATAGAAATAAATCAGTTACTATTAAAGAGATTTATGTAAAGAACAATAACAATTTTTATCCCCCGCCGTAGGGGAAGGGGAATTTCAGTCGCTCCAGGATTAAACCATGACTTGAAAAAAGAAATAATATAATATGATTCTATTATTTTAAGCACTATTTTACTGTCACAAAACACGCAAAAAAATGTATTGTCCCTAAAATTGTGAAAATGTTGTTTTCATAAAGATATCAATCAATAGTATGCAGTAAATGATTATTATTGCCATAAGTAGTGTTTCTACATCCCTTTGACAACATGTCATACGTTCACAGACAGACATTTCGATACCCAAAGTAGGCCTATTAAGAAACTGGCTGTGGTGTCTGAAAACATAAATGCTTGAAAGCCTATTTATTTCTCTGAATATGTTGCGAAATACATTACCAAAAAAACATAATATATTTTCAATGTGTGTCGGAAAAATAATGTACACACCCTTTGCGCACTGGAAACTTTTGTATGTTACTGAGAACAAATACACTTCAAATTCAGATATATAGGTGAAATAATTATGCCTAACGAAAACTGACCTATGTCTTTTAAAATTAAATGATAGTCAAATTAGCAATGTTGGTATTAATCAACTAAATAACCCTTTCAGGTCTGATCATAATGGAAAGTGCCGTACTGGACCATAATAAATAAATAAAATCTATAATGCCTAGCCACACAGTTGCTGGTAACATAGTCGTTTTTACGTCAGACAATGAATTTCTGATGGCAAGAAGCGCAGCAGATGGAATCTGAATATTTAAAAACATAAATTAATTAACACTTGTATTGCTGGATCATATACAATTAAACCCTTGTTCTGCTAGGACCGTATATAATTAATCATTGTGCTGCTGGGACCGTATATACTTAACCCTAGTGCTCCTAGCACCGTATACAATAATTAATCCTTTTGTTGTTAGAACTGTACCTTAATAACATTTGTGTTGTTATGATCGTATATAATTAACCCTTGCGTTCTATCGGGCAGTATATGCCAGCTTCCACCACTCTAATCTCTATATAGTGTAGAAGGAACACAAACAGTTCCCTTTATGCTATCTCCTACCAATCTAATATCTATTTAACGCAGAATACGGGAAGTTCCCTTTGTGCCATATTCCACCACTCTAATCTCTATCTAGGATAGGAGGAACATGCACGGAAAGTTCCCTTTGTGTCATCTTCCACCACTTTAATATATATCTAGAGTACATAGGATGAACATGGAAAGTTCCCTTTATTCCATCTTACACCACTATATCTAGTGTGGGTGGAACATGTAAAGTTCCCTTTATGTCACCTTGCACCGCTTTAATCTCTATCCAGAGTAAATAGGAGGAACACGGAAAGTTCCCTTTATCCAATGTTTCCCGGTGTTAAATTTTTCAGCTCTTCATAAAGATTAAGTGAGAAAAATATTAGCCCACATTTTATACCCTAAAATATATTTCATAATTTGCAGATACGGTCTATTCTACGTGCATTAGCCTCCTATCACTATTACTTGTCCTTTTAACAATTTATTTTAATTTGTTTTTTTCATGAAGAGCACATTTTGTTAAATGAGTTTAGATGACGAGAATATCATTTTAAGTAGGATTTTATTCTGATTACCTCGGTTTTTGCTATTTTTGTTAATAAATAACTTTTGTTGACGATATTTACTTCCCCTAGCTCCTCAGCCGTATTTTATGATGCAATTTTACCCATTTCGTTTTTTTAAGTACAAGTATCTCTTAGCGACGCATAATAACTAACTCGTCCCTTCAGGGGTGTATATCTTATTCGCTCCGTTTTTCGGATCGTAACATAACTGCTATTGACAATTTTTAAATCACTTGCCCCTTCAGTGCAATGTATATCATTTAATAATAATTAGATATTCTATATTTTATTGATTTTTTTACATGAGAAATGTTTAATGCATCGCTTAAAATGAAAAAAAATATATATATTTTTCAAAGTATTTTTTTAAAGTAAAACCACTTTCTAATGAGCTGAATAAATTAGTATTATTTAGCCCTTTCAGCCGTTTTTCCTCATTCGACCAGTTTATCTGGTATTTTTTACTACATGATAAGTAGGCCTATTTTAAGTTATATGAAAATATATTTTATTGTCAACTTTCCAATTCCCTTGCCGCTTCAGTCGTATTGTATCATGCATTCTATATCAATTTCATAATAATTTAAATTATGTATTTTATTTGGTTTAATGCAAGTTTTTTAGGTAAAAAAATATTTTCTGATTAGACCTAGTATACAGTTTTGGGTTTTTTGAAGTGTAAGTCTAGATCGCAGAGGAACGAAGAACGAGCTTTCAAATTTCGTGAAAATCAGCCGACAATTTATTGAGTAATCGGCGGGAAAACGCGCTACAATCATAAAGCATAAAGACACGATGTTTGTTTGTCTGTTTGGGATAGGTAGCCCTACGAGCATGCTGGACGGGCCTTTCCATAATTGTTTCATTGTTTGTCTGTAAATAAATAGTATTAGTCAGTGATACCTTACTGATTTTAAATGGAAAAAAAACTTGGCTGAAATTGGTATCAGTAAAGAGAACTGGTGTACCACCTAGGGAGTGACGGCGGGAGGGCCGATACGGCGGCCGGTCTACGAGAGCATCAACGATCAGGGCTGCCGAGGGCCTAAATTTATATTCCATCATTGACTGTGTGAAAGTAGGTTTGCAACTGTGTGAGATATATTCTGGTCCTCCAGCACATACATTGACACATGATATATGACAGCTTCATATTTTGATCTTAAAAAAATAGTCATGATTGCTGGCAGCCTCAGCACGTAACTATCATCGCGAGGGAAGTAAAATATAAAATATTGATCATTGCATATCACGATGCATCAAAGAGTCATATATAACCGTTAGCGGACCACCCCCTATGTCGGGACATGGATCACTTTTTGCAGCACCAAACTGTTCTTAACTTCGCCAAGCGGCCACCTGGGATATGAAGGGATAACTTTTTAAAAACATTTCTGAACTTAATATCAAAGATGATTCATACCATATCGCAACGTTATTGTGCCGTGTAAAACCAAAAGTCATTAACAGCTGACCATTTACTACTTGTAGGCCTATAACGTTGTTGTTGATTAGATAATAACGCTGTCATTTCTATTATTTTGAAGGCTATCTGTCCCAAATGGTGTTGATTAGTGAAGCCTTCATGCTTGCTTGATAACGGGGCCTTATATGCATACGGCCTCGCTGGGAAGGCGAGATGGGCTCATCTCAGCACCGGTGCCCATATGTACGATGCAGTATGTATTTTCATCTCAGCACCGGTGCCCATATGTACGATGCAGTATGTATTTTCTCGTAGGAAAATCTGTTTAAAGCGGGAATATCGAACAGTAAAGCGTTTTGGAGAGAGTGCGCGATGGGCTGATCACACCATACGTCTCGTAGTGAAAGCCAACAGCATGGGGGCGAGAACACAAAATACGGCACTACAATGGAACAGCCCTATAAGCCCGTATATTCTCGCACAAGTTACGGTATATCATAGGCTTTGCACATTCATGTTAGGCACAACCATGTTAAAGGGTTGACATGGATATGTACACAATTCTCACCAATTCACATTTACACCATTTCCCAATCTGATCAACACACCTAGTCGGAATTAAAATCCCAATATATATTATCATTAATGAAAAATAAATAAAATAAAATCGTCTGAAAACTATCAAACTTTGTATTTGTACTTAATCCACTGTGCACGACAATTACCAGCTTTGGCGGCATGATTGTGGGGCTACGGTGTGCGCTCTTGGTCCGCTTATGGAGGTTCTACTGTATTTCAGAACCCATTTAAATCAAGCACGTCGTCACGAATAAACGTGTCTGGGCAGAGATGCCAAGTTAAAATAATTGCAAAGAGGGGTGGTTATGTTTGCAGCCTAAAATCTACGCTCGCCGACGGCATCCGGCGTCGGAAGGTGCGGGACATATTGTGTGAAAATATGTATCAAAATAGGGCCACAGGCGACATCTTTCCGAAAAATTGAAGGATTTATCTTTCTAAATACGACCATTTTTGCTGCTGTAAACGTCAAATAAGCACTGATAACATATTTTTCGCTGTTTTAACAGCATTTCTTTCTGAAAATAGACGCAATAGACGAGATTGACGAGATTGATGCTCATTGGCGGGAAGGCGGGATGCATGTCTGAACTCTGGGTGTGGTTCCAATAACCATCAAAACATAAAACACCATCAAAATACAAATCACCATCAAAATGCAAATTATCTGTAGACATGGTAGATAGCAACAATGAGGTGTTCAATCAGAAGCATTTACTGTAAGTTGTTTTCTTTTGTACAGCAGTGTTATCGAATTGATACAATGGTACACACAGGGTGGTGATTAGCTTACCAGCACGGTTCTTTGTACTTTACATGTACATACCGACATCCCAATCTGTACGTGAACGGATACTAGTACGTATGCGCTGAGATTTGACACCTGACGCTTGTCCCAAACAAGAGACGTCGGTCCAGTGTTGGTTGAAAGGTGGGCCAGCGTCTCAGACGCTGGCCCACCTTTCAACCAACACAGGACCTACATCTCGTGTTTCGGGGTAGCGGGAGCCCCTCCCCGGGTGTGGTATTGCAGGGATCCGGACTCAGCCAAATCCAGAGACCGCAGACTTCGTGACGGATGGACCCGTGTATACTGCCAGGAAATACACACGGTACCAATGCAACCTGTACCGGATGTTCCAATGTGATCAAGCCAGATCCAGTGAGTACTCATATTTTGTAATACCGAAAAGTTCATTTTAACCTCCTTGATCAAACAATTCGATCAAGGAGTGCTTATCAAACAGTATCTCATCGCTGGTTGTTCAAAAACTTTGTGTGCACATGATTCGTGTGCGCATGATTTGCTCCCACACTATTGCATCTTTACTGGTGGACAGGGAAGAAACATTATCTGTGTTTCAAACGAATCAAGCTTGGAGGTGTTTTAATAGTTCGCTATGAATGATGTGTCATAATGTAAAAAATATAATACATTTTGCAAACAGTGTTCAATTAAGTTTGAAAATATGAATGGTTATAGAGAATACAACATAATACTCATGAGAAATCGTACTAATGTATTATGTGAACAGATCAGATCAAAATGATACACAAATTAGGTGTTTGTGGTCAATATTCACAGATACGTGATATTTTGAATAGTCTTAAAAAGGAAAATTTCTGCAATTAGCATGATTAGCTGTTTTTTTTTTTTTTTTTTTCAAATTACATGATTTTAAAACATACTAATTAAGTACTAATTAGTGTGACTTTTTTTTTAGATGAGTAGGCATAACAAATTTATTTTACATGTGAGTAACAACATGAGCTAAAAACAAGCATAGTTAAAAAAAAGGCAGAAATAATCATTCATATGGTTAAACAAAGGGTATAACTTCGACTGGAAATTTATTGAGAACACAAGGCTGAGTTATGTGTGGTTCACAAGCAACGGTTCACAAGCCTGATAATAAAAATAGTATTATGCTCAATCTATATTTTCACCCACTTGAAGTTGTGTTTCGCTAGCGCGACCCACAACTTCAAGAAGGTGAAAAATCGTCATATTTGTTCATTTAGAGACCAATCATTTCACAATATTGATATTTTAAGACTCATTTCGTTCTCAATACAACAATTCACAGTGATTTACCTGTTAATAAAACAGATTATATTCGTGGTTAGCGGTGAAAGGCTGGAGTTTTATTTTAACCGTTTTCATCATTTTTACATTCAGTGGTGTATTTCTAATATATCACACTGCGGGACGAACATTTCCATCTGTTTTATATTATTCTCCACTGCAGGTGGCAGGTTGTTTATTGTGATCAGATCCGTGGTTTATTTGTCCTGTGTAATCCACCCTGAGCCTACCTAGCAAACACGAGGCATTAACCCAATGTTGTTTTGATATTGGGCCGACGTCGAAGACGGCGGGCCAATATTAAAACAACATCGGGTTAATGCTTCGTAAATACTTTGGTTCATTGCTGGGTCAGCGACGGTGACGATGGGTCAACATTAAATCAACAGGCAAACGTTTCATGGCATGGTCATAAAATATATCCACAATACTCGGATCAATAGTGGATTTATTTCTAATGCAAATACTGACATTGAATATGTGATATAAATAGACGGGGTATGTAGTAAGAGCAAAAGCATATTCTAGTTATATTCTATCAGCATGTTCAGATATTCATACACTCATGAATGATAACAGGCCTTGCTAAGTTACTCCCGTGGCGCGATAGCACAATAGTGCGTACTGCCACGTAATACACAGATACAGATATACAGATACAGATACACTTTTGATGAATACCCCACTCGGTGAAAAGGGTGAAAGGGTCGTATATATGGTATCAGTGGGTGGTCGCCACCACCGGTCATGAAATTCGTTTTGGCTCTCTGATTCGACTTTTTTCAAATAACACATGATTTATTTCACAACCAGGACAAACATTTCACTAACTATATGTCCGTTGATGTGAGCAATAACTTTCCACTTCTTTGCTCAAGCCAGAGGCGTGTTCTGGGAGTGAATAAAGGATTTTAATTAGCTAATTAAGATAATATTATGTGATTGGTTTTCGTTGTGAACCTTTCATATTTTGTGATTGACCTATGTCGGCTGTACTAATAGAGAGTACAATGAATAATTACACAATAATACAATAAATAAATAATACAAACGTTTTACAATAATTGTGGGAGTGAGATTATATCATGATAGGCTGTCGTGCAAAGCCAAATGGCAGTAACTTACACTTTTCAGTAAAAGGGCCACCATTCAATCTCGAGGGGGGGTGGGAGTTTTTGTCACGGACAAATTATTTATTTCAACCCGGCTCGGCGGGGCTTTGAAAATTTTAAATTTTATTACTGTTACATGTTTATATAGAACGGTTCTTGAAGTAAATTATTTATTTCACGCAGCGTCCGCTCAAAAAACTCCAGCCCCTCCCCCCCCCCCCCGCTGAAGATCGAATGGTGCCCCCCCCCCCCTAAGCAGTTTTTATCTATCGGTTTTATTATAGATCAGTATTATGGCGCATGTAATGGCAGCATAGTTAGTAACTGGAATGAATGGGGTTTTAGGCCACCTTTGTGCTTATTATAGGCTAAACTGGGCCTGGAGAACATCCTGAGGATGGTGAGATGAATGAGATGACATTGCCCTCTAGACAGAGGATTCGAAATTCGAGCCCTGGCGGTATTAGGCCGAACTCGCTACCTCTCGGTCCCCACAATATTGAATAATTACGAATTAGCGAGGAAGAAACATTTTGTTTCATTGAAACTTAAAGGCCAGAGTGGGATTTCAACCCACGATCCCCGATTTTCCAAGCAGGCAGCTTTAACCACTGCATCAGGGCCCCCATCCAGTATAGTTAGTAGCACAAGTAACACTATCTCATTTGAATGTTGAGCCACCGTCTACAACGCTGGCCCAACATTGAAACAACCTTATATAAACATCTCGTATTTGTAGGATCATAATAAGCAACAGCAGTGTCAGTGTGCACGCTGTGGCCATTCTGACATCAGAGAGTATATGCAGGGGGGGGGGGGGGGGTTACCAGAGCTGACATCTATGTGTGGAGAATGCGCTGTTGCAGCAACAGCAGTATAATACTAAAAGCGGAAGAAACGGCAAACTGGACAGCATTGCTAATGGCATCACTAGTATTAGCAACAGCAGCAACAACAGCATCATCAACAAGAGCCCTACTATATGAAACAGCAGCAGCAACCACCACAGCACCAGCATCATCATCAGCATCATGTGTTTGATGATGACCATGTTGTGTGCAGTAGAACACAGCAGGTGGTTTGATGAGGTGATCACGGTCACTACACCTGTGTCTAGTGAGGCCATTACGTCGTCATGGGGATATATGGCCCTAGGCCCTATTCCAGTAGATACCAGACGTTCACACAATGTTGTTTTATTGTTGGGCCAGCGTCTTCGACATTAAGACGACAATTGTGTGACGTTTCGTGTTTGCTGGGAGGGTCTCATTGATCGTCACAGTATATTCTGTTCTGCAATATCTGACGTTGCAGGTGAAGACTACTGGTCCTTATGCATGTCATAGGATGCATTATTATTAGGACCGGCCAACGGCCGGTATTCTATTAAGTTTATTTTGCCTGAGTTGTGTCCTATTTACAAACTTAAGCCACTATGTTTTTTTCTCTGTTTTAGATGAGCGCGCGCATTAGATTTAAGCCGCGCATTACCGGAAAAAACATGTTTTTTTTTGCCCCAGCGCGCGTATTAGATTGTTGCCGATTTCCGAAAAAACCCAGTTAATTTCAAAGGATAAAAAAACATTTCGAAAAAAACAAGGTTATTTCAGGAGATTAAAAAAACATTTTCCCAGCTATGTTTTTATTTTGCTTGTTTTTTTTTCGTCTCCCTCATTTACTTTTTTCTTAAATAGGTTAAAAGTTATTTAATTTCGTCGCCCTCATTAACTTTTCTAGAAATTTGTCAGATGTTTTTTTTATTGGGCGCCCTCATTAACTTTTCTAAAAATTGGTTCAATGTTTTTTTTTTCTTAAATGTTTTTTTTACCGCCCTCCCTCATTAGATTTTTGATTTTTTTCTGATCTAAAACAGAGAAATAAAAAAAACAGTGTCCTCAGGGGAATGAGGGGTGTTGTGTGTGGGAAACGGTTCACATTTCTGTACACCAGTCCTTAGGTTAAGTACTTTTGTCTTTAACAAGTGTTCAAAAAAAAAAATATTCACAATTATATTTGTGGTTAAGAGCTTAAAGGGTCTTGGCTGGAATAATGTTGGCCCAGGGCGCAGACAGTGGCCCAGCATTTCATCAGCATTGGGTTTTATTTGTGTTTCTGGTGCCGGGATGTAAAGCGTCACCTGTATAATGCAGCAGTCAGAAACTACGGTACAATCACTTAATGCTGTTGCAATGACGGGCCAGCGTCGAAGACTGTGGGTCAACATTGAAACATACCGTGTTTATGTAAACTATACAGCAGACCCAGTGATGGATTAGTGTTGGGCTAGCGTCGTAGAGAATTGACCGGCATTGAAGCAGCAATGGGGTGCAACGCTGGCCCAACATTGAACCTGAATTTGGTGGGCTAATGTCTCCATCCTCTGTACATCGTGGGCATGTATAGAATTATCCAGCACCGGCGATGGCACCCTCGCTGACCAGGGCCTGTACGACAATGTGCAACATGTCACATGCTGTAAGGAAGCAAAATACACTGTGCAATCAGTATGCGGTGATGGTGGTGGAAGGAGTACACGTCGAAGATATATTTGAACTTATATCCTGGACATTCAAGATTTTGGCCCATTAGGAAGATCAATGCACTGTTTTTTTGTGTATAGCACTCAAACAGACTAAAGTGGGGCCTCGGAGTTCGGGAACTCTTTTTCTAGTAGAACAGTATTTTCACCGAGTAGCCATTCAAAAGTGTTTCCGGTGACATCACTGCATTTCACATAATTAAAATTCAGAACACAAAATTGGCACAAAATAATTATTCATTATTGTGTTCCTCACTTGAAGCTGTTCGCTATCTTAACTTGATAGTTAAATTGCGTGGAAAGTAGTTGAAATGGTCAAAATGAGGACCATCCATATATATTTCTAAAATTGGCTGATTGAAGAATACGCACCCCCTGATGATTGAAGCATAGCCAGCCCCTAGTATAGTGATGGAGGGTGTTTGAAGGGGGTACATGTGATTGAAAAGACGTTTGATCAGCGAAATAAGGTATTTATATTACAGACATAACAACTCAAATACAATTCCGCTCGTCATTGGCATTGAAAGGGTGTAATGCCATAGTCATAGTCACATGAAGATAAAAATGGCTGAGTACAGAAAGCTCGTTTTTTCTCTGGCTTCAGCATTATGTTTAGCTCTTCTGCTTTCCTTCATTTATAACGTACCTGTTATTCCTGTTATTGAGGAATATAAGCATTCTACTTTACCTAGAAGTGATCCTGTCGTCATTTTACCCGTTGATCCTCTCGTCACTCTACATAGCAGTGATACTGTCGCTATTTTACCTAGAAGTGACCCTGTTGCCACTTTACCAATTAATGATACTGATGTTACTTTACGTGACCCTGTCGATCCAGAACTAAATTCCCGTAAACCATGTACAATGTCAAGTATACAAACCTACATCACACAAAATGACTTCTTTCAGGATAAAGGTACTTGGATAATGAGAGGTAGCAAACAGCTAAGATGGTATCCTGATTTGTGCAGCTTTGAGAACCCCAGTGACACCATCAATGCGAAGGAGTGCTTTCTGTCAAACGCGTACTTGTGTTAGGAGATTCCAATGGACTGGGATATTTGTAAAACGTTGTAAAACATTAAAGACTGAGGAAGGTCCATTAAGAAAACAAGATATTTCTTATTTTACTAAATATAGCAATGTATCAAAAGAAGATCATCGTTTTCAGCTCAGGGATTGTTTAGGTTGTGAAAGTCAGCTGAAGACGTGTAATTTGTCTGCTAGCAGAAGTGTTCTCATTGATTATGTGGTGATGGAGTATCTGATGGACACTGAAGTGACAACGTACCATAAAGCATGTCCTGGACAATGTCTTTACTCCAACAACCACCAACAGTTCATATTTGGAGAATATTTGAGTGGGAATTATCCTGATCGCATATTATTGTTCTCGAATGTTCATGACCGTATTAGAAAGCACGGAGCGGTGATTAAAGCTGAAGTGAACTACCTTATAGAACTAATACGAGCATTAGTTCCTGCCTCCGCCGTGTTTGTTTGGCTGACGAACAAGGGCGATGATGAAACGAAATCTCCACCAGAATGGCAAAACGTAAAATACGATGGAAAATACAATAACAGTTTTTATACCAGCTTGCTAAATCAAGACCTCTTTAATTCATTGAAACCCGCGATGCCTTCGCCAAGTGGCAACATTCACGGATTCTTTGACCTGCAGGCCATAATCCGTGATGTGTTACACTTTTGAAGTAAAGGTCGTGTTCATCTCCATGCTCCTTGGTACAAGTTGGTGGTGCATTATTTTCTGCAAGCTTTTTGTAATTGAGTCTGCCACTTGGTAGACGCTGCGGATAACAAATGTGACCAGGATTTCGTTAATGGGAGTTTCCACAACGCCATACAAATATTGTATTGGTGTACCTTGTTTCCAATAGACATGCATACATAGTGTACTTGTAGATCTGATGTGTTTGGCAAAGGTATCTACCTTCCCAGCAAACGCAAAACATTTGTATAACATTTAAACAGCGTCGGCCCAACGTCTACGACGCTGGTCCAACATTGTATAAATGCTATACAAATGTTTTGTGTTTCTTGAGTTGTCACGATATCGAAAACCGAGAAAACTAGAAAAAAATAGAATGGTAGTAAGTAAGTTAAATTGCGGCTTAACGCCACGTTTCGACTCGGACGGTCAGTATAATATCTGTCCAAACGTAATGCACACTGGCTGAAAATACAAACTATACACCTTTCTTAATAACAACATGCCACACAGTGAGCAACGCCGAACTGTTTTAATCAGACAAACTGTTCACGCGCAAACTCGTGCAAGCAGTCTATTATTTTAAGTTGTGAGACTTTCACAACTCACTCTTAAATGTAATAAAAACAAAACATACACTATCTACAGATATGATTGCAGTGTTCTTTTAAAATGTACCGCAAAGTTACTTAAATAGGAGTCCCGGTCAAAACGTAATGTTTTAAGCTACAATTTTACCTAGGCCTACTTGCGTACATCCAGCCAATTTGCTACAAAGCCACATGATGTGTTGAAATTTTAAAATCTTTACAAATCAAGCTTCGTAGAAATCCATTGTTACGAGTAACACAGTAGTAAGACCCCTTCTAGAATGAGGAGATTTATTACACAGAGCTGTGTGTAGCCTGTTCCAACCAGACACAGACGGCACGTGTGAATCCAAATGCGGACAGTTCTCCCTGCAAAGACGAGGACTTGACCCGATGTTGTTTCAATGTTGGTCCAGCGCCGTTGGCGGTGGGCCAATATTGAAACAACATTAGGTCAAAACCTCGTGTTTGCTGGACTCCACACAGGTGTTTGTCTACACCCAACCCTCCCCCTCCATAATGTTTTCGCCAGCCGCTCAGGGTACTTTTAGCAAGACAGCCGGCCAATCACAAGCTTACGACAATACTTGAAATTGAGAGCGGGGGGGGGGGGGACATATGACGTCATCCATCTGCAAATTTTAACATGCGAAGTAGCAGTGTCTACGGCGGGCAGTGGAGTGATAACTGTACAGAACATTACTTTAATAAAAGGGTCCAATATTCGGCTTTACTTGTAATTATTGACGTAATGAACCTCCATTTTAATGTATTATTAATTTTTACTTGTTGATATTGAAATGACACGATGACACCATGACTATATCGTCCCTCTGGAGCAACAAGGTGCCAAGTCCATTTTTGATCGAAAAGCCATCCGGAGAGCAACAATAGCCGGGACGCCATTTCTGAAACGAAGCCTAGAAAAAAGTCCATGCAGACATCATTAGTAGAATATGGAGACATCCTCATTCTTATAGGAAAGTTCCTGTAGAATGCGAAAATCACTGTCTCCAAGCTGCAATATAGTACGATCACTGTCAAATAAATTAGCCATTTTCAAAATGGCCGCCCAAAAGTTACTGTAAAAAATAAAATCATAATACATTCAAACGCTATCTTATTACTAATCAATTAGTGCCGAATGTATTGCTGGCACAATTTGTACTTTTTTGGTTATATAAATTGTCCAAATTCAAGATGGCCGCCAAAATTGCTGACAAATCGTGTTTTTGATCATAACTTTCAAATCACGCAAACAGGCATAGGTGATTTCACTAAACCAGTTGACCATATGTGTGTGCAGTAAGTTTATATATCTGAGAGTATGGCAAATGAAATGGTAGTGGTGGAAAAGGTCACAAATGGTCATTTAAAGTCATCATCCAAGGTCATTTCAAAATATAAGGCAAAGGTGATTTCACTAAACCAGTTGACCATATGTGTGTGCAGTAAGGTTATCTATCTGAGAGTATGGCAAATGAAATGGTAGTGGTGGAAAAGGTCACAAGAGGTCATTTAAAGTCATCATCCAAGGTCATTTCAAAATATAAGGGTGATTTAACTAAAAACATTGACCAAGTTTGTGTCTGGTATCGTTGGAAAGGTTATCTATCTGGCCCGTGGGAGTCGGACAATGGACATTGAGATGCTGGCATTGGCACGTGGGATTGGACACCAGAGGTTATTCAAGGTCAATAACCATGTTAACCAAGGTCATTTGAAGAGATACATTGATTTAACTGTGAAGTGTGATCAGGTCTGTGTTTAATAATCTATATCGGAGTATGGCCAATGGGTATTGAAGTGTCAGTAGCAGTATGATATCCCACTGAGCACACGACGTTATTGCAACGTTGAATCAACGTCACTGGCGTTGATTCAACGTCGCAAAATTGTCGTGTGTCGATGGGGATGTCCACAAGGGTTATTTTCCATAGTGCAAATTCAACTAAAAGTTTCACTAGCCCAGAGCAAAATCCAACTAGCCCTTATCATTTTTTACTATGTATTTGTAAGGGAAATCCACTAGTCCTTACAATATTCCACCAGCCTCGTGTTCCCTGGCTAGTGCGAATTTGTATACCCGATTTTAGATCATTACCCAAAGGAATTTGAAGTGATAAGGGAAATTTAGGTGGAAAATTTGACTAGGTTTGTGTCTGGTCTCATCTTTGAATCAGACGCCGGATTGAACTGTTCATCTTCTTTTGTAGCATCCTCTTCTAGAATCAAATTACAAACACTAGTAGAGCATAGTGATATGAAGCAAGTTGAATATGACTGTATAGACTAGTATATCATATTTATTGTGTTCAGATCACCCTTGTTACCTTCTTCATCTGTATGTATAATTCATTTTTTTTCACTATGATTATAAAATCGTGACTATTGAGTTAGTGAATGTATTATAAATTTAGGAGGCACAGGGAGAATTGGGGCAATAAGTAGTGTTAGGCATAGGGTAAACTCTTATCTTCGTAGGCTAAGTGTCCCACTTCTCCACGTACGATTCCAGTACTTCTTCATCAACTGAATATTTATTGTGTAAATGTGTTCATATACTGTTTTAATCACTTACACCTCTTTACAATACCCTTTATTTCTAGTATCGATGTATCTAAGGAGATATATGAAATTGTCCCACTTTATCCCATCAGCTGTTCCACTTTTTTACTGATCCGTCACTCTTCGTCACGTTTTAATATTTTTTGCAGGTGGGAAATGTGCTTGCCATTGCGTATCATAAAATTGTAACTAATCATGCTAATAGTGTGTAACAATACTCCCCAACCTACATGCTGGGTACAATCAAACTTACCAAAGTCATAAAAAAACATAAAGTAGGATGGAATGACGACAGTTAAATGGTATCTCAGTTCTTCTGGTTTTTCACTAATTCTCCTAAAATTATCTGAGGCACATAAGCTTCCACATCTTGCTTCTGGTTTTGTCAATAATACAGCAAGATAATGAGTTGGGCGCATTCCATTCCATTTACAATAAGATTCTGATCCTCTAATGCACGACTACTGCACAACAGCAACAACTGCTGATGCTTTGAAGCGCTTAGCTGTACTTTACTACATTAACACGTGTGTTAATGTCACATTATACTACCATACCTAGTGGTATATTTTTGGCTCTACAAAAATATTTAGGATGTTTGATTCATGCTCATTTTATTAATTGATAAATGAAAACATATGTACAGATACTAATTTCATAGATCTAAAAAAAATTGTTAGTTTTATAGATATTGGTAAAAGTTTGCTTTTAGGTAATGTTTTAATTCTTTGCAACTTTTTTGTAAAATACCGGAAAAATCTCCAGCGCAATAAAAAAATAGCAAAATAAAAACAGATTATTTTTTTTTCAAAATTTTGTCGTTTTTAGTGTTTGAATGATTTAGCGAGTACATATTTTGTGGCTGACGTGGGTGATTCGCCGCCCCAAAGATTTGTGTTTGTGTATTCAAGCCAGGTTAGTGCACTTTTTATAATAATTTGGCAAAAAAGGGGTGTGTGAGCAAAAAAAATGGCCTGAGGGAGAAAACCCTTAAACTACAGCTACACATTGGTTCTCCTTCATTTGTGCAGCTTTTATCACATTTTAATTTTTTTACCTAATTTAGGGTACTTATTATAATAATTGGTCGAAAAAACGTGAATGGATCCACCAGTGCTTTGATTAAATAAACTGCTAAATGCAATAGTAAACAGTTTTGTAGATATCTTTGGTGAAACATAATATTTAAAAATACTTACTACGTTTTTGAAAAAAATAAGGGTGGGTGAAAAATGCCCTGGGCAAAGTCTTTTCGCTACAGTTACTAGGTTATTCCCCTATATCAGTATACCATTGTGCAGCATTGTGCAAAATGTATTGCTTTTATCATATTTTGAGCTATTTTACTCGATTTATGGTACTTTTTTATAAAATTTTGTCGAAAAAGTGGGGTGCGATCCCCCCCCCCACACACACACACATTATGTATCCGCCCCTGTTTTGACTACATAAACTGCTTAACAGGATTAAAAACAGTTTGTGGAGATTTCTGGTGAAACATATATTTTTTTAAATAATAATTTAGATTAATTGAAAAAAGGGGGGTTGAAAATGCCCTGACCGAAGCGCATGCAGAACAGCTACAAGGTGGTTTCACTTCCAATATGAATCAGTATAGTTTTGGTGCGGGAAACAAAATGATAGACCTTATGTTACCCTGGCAATGCCTTTCAATCTTATTTTAAGTATATACCCAGTGTTTCTTATGGCAATGCCAGTTAACATGATTTTAGTTATGTATGTCATACTATGTATATTGTCATATGATTTTAACAAATTAACAATGTTGTATATACATGTACATATCTCTATTTCTATGACAAATAAATCTGGATTGACTTTCTTTCTGTCAATAAAATATCTGTCTGTATCTGTCTGTCTAGTCCAGCTCTGTAACAAATCTGGTACTTTTAAGACGATGAGAACGGCCATTTTGAATTTTGACAATTGTCATGAGCAATAAAGCAAAAGTAATGCCAGCAACAATTTGTGCATCCGTAGATTAGTAATATTAGAGGGTTTGAGTGGAATTTTAGGCCGTTTATTAAGATTATATTTTGTTACGATAACCTTTTGGCGGCCATTTTGAAAATGGTTAATTTGACTATGAGCGGATAGTATTTCAGCTTGGAGCTTGGAGATTTCTGGAATCTACGCAAAATTTGCTATAAGAATGTTGCTGTCTCCTAATTCTACTCTTGATGTCCGCATGGACTTCAGTTTACCAGAATGGAGTCTCGACTACAATGTGTCATGTTGCTTTGGCACATGTTTGATCAAACGTAATAGTTTAAAGATACAAAATAAAAAGGTGCCATTGTAAGTTAGGACCTTCTTGTGTGAAATGCTTTTCATTTTAACAAGTTTCGTGAGGTTTGAAAGAAAATCCCAAAACAAGATGGCACCTTGTTGCAGTAATAAAATATTGACTTTGCCCCTAGTTTCACCAGTGGGTAAGCTACATAAAATATGTACAGATATTTGGCATCACCGCCTACACAATCCAGGGAACACCATAACCTGGTCCAAATAATTAAATTAACTGACTTGAACTGCTTGCCTTATTTCTATTCACCCTCTTGTGCGACAAGGGCCCGGGCTAAATAATGTTTTGTTCAGTCTAACAAATTGTCATCTTGCCTCAGTCCTGAAACAAGATGGCACTGTGACCAGTGTGCTGTACATATATCTGCCTATGTACCTCCAGCCCTGTCGCCCTCCAGCGCCTCTCATTTGCCTTCCTCAACTGTCTAGCATGGTGGATGTCATCAGTAAACCATGACTGCCTTTCTCTATTCCTCCTCACCCGAGTTTTTACTGGTGCATGCTTGTTCATTATGTAATTGATTGCATCCGTATAGGAGTTGTGATTAGTGTTTACGTCATGTTGTAGCTTGATTTCAGCAAGTTTTTCTACAAGATCTCTTTCTAAAACCTGTTGATAAATATGACCAGAAATAGCTATCAACTGTTCTCTTTGCTGCATGTGATTCGGTGCTGCTGTTGATAAATTAAAAGTCACACTGAAGTGGTCAGAAATATAGCTTTTAATCACATCAGTGTCACAAACAAGATAATTCCCATTACGAGTGATGACCAAGGTTAATAAGCAGCATACGCTCTTTTCCGTGGATATGGACTCGTCAGATCAAAATCATACTAGTGTATAACCGCGGGTACTTCTTGTATAATTGTGGGGGAGTGCTGCAACTACGTTTATCACATAATTTCAGGCTATTTGGCTGTATCAATAACTATCTAAGTGCAGCTGCACCATTTTAGGCATTCTTCATTCTTCTAGAGCTGGCATCTCTGGAACAATTGCCAGCTTCAAATGAATGAAAAATACCACGTAAAAATTGAACGTTTCGCCAGCATGGAAATGGTATTTTTAGGTTTTTTTTTTAGTTTCAAACATGAACAATATGTTCAGACTATATTATTGTTGAATATATTTATTTTCTTCATCGTGATGTGTATTCTGCTAACTTGTCAAATAAGCAGAAACTGACTTTTGGCTTTGCATGGCTGTGATGTAGAGTTTCAATGACTGAGTAGTTTGGCGATTTTAGATGACAATATTGACGTCCTTACACCCCCAACCCCTAGCAACCAGAATGTCACATTAACCCTTTAACCGTTGGTCTCGATTATATTCTCTTTATTATTTTAAAAGCAAACTAAATAGCATATTTTAAAAATGTCAAAGATAAAACGAGACATCAATCAGTAAGATGTGTGAATCGTTTCCGATTAAATAACTTAGTTAAAGGGTTAATTGCGACACACGACATTTTGGCTGCTATGTGTTGATAACATAGCCTACTTGATCACATCGTGTTGCCAGTTAAATTATACCCTTTTTATTCAATTACATCAGAAATACATAAGACACAAGACAGTGTCTTATGTATTTCTGATTACATTCTAATATGTATACGAAATGCTACTAACGTAGTCAATTGATGTCACTACAACATAGCAAACGTGCATAAAGTACTATCAATCATACATACCTCACACTCCATATTTTATCATAATTATTGTCATCAAAATGTAAGCATAAACAGATAAATGGAATTTTTTGCAAATGGGCAATTTCAAATCTACGCCCATATAATATCAGCTATTATCAATACATTGTAGACCACTATGTTTTTTTGTGTTTACGATATGTTACAATATTCTTAACAGCTATTTCTAATCTTTTGAGTCACTTTTTAATATCTGTGACGAATAAGAAAGTTATTTACCCTGGAGCGCAATACATCACTCGCATTTCTCAGTAAGTTTGTATATTGTTATCGTTTTACCCCTCGGGAGCCATCCGGAGGTGGTGTTGATAGGTGTACATCGGTGTAGAGCGACACCCAGGGGGTAAAATGCAGAGTGTATATGTATTTGTCAGGCAAACACGAAATGTTGAACCAATGCTGGCTGAATGTTGGACACCACGTATAGCCTATGGGCCAGGTCAGGACAAGGTGTAAAACAATACCTGAATGGCAAGCAGGTTCAAGAGGGTAAACTTCACAGTTCATTATGGGCAACAAGGTCGAACATTAGATTGTCCTCAGTAATTTTAAGTACGTGATTATTTGTTGAAGAGCTATAATTCACCATTTAACCTCCTATTTATTCAATTAGACTTTTCACCCACTGACGCGACCACAAATTCAAGTGAGTGAAAATTATTCAGCTTCGGCTAAATGGAGGTCAATATTTTTCAAATCTTGTTGATTTATATCAGGTTTTATCTTGAACATGTTCAAAAGCTGATATTGTGTTAATGCAATAAAAAATAAAAAATAAATATATATAATCAGGACTGGCGGTTCAAGTGTTATGGCGAAAAATAGTGTGAATCGTGCTAATTAGTCAGCACTTCTTCTAAGTAGCTTATACGGAATCAAAATAGATACATCTTGGCACTAAATGGAGCTAAAATGCTGTATCTGCCACTCAATATTGCAGATAGACATTAATATTATTCAGCTCCGGTGGGTCCGACGAGTTGTATTTTTGTAGTAGATTATATATATATAACGGTCTAAACATGCCACATAATTTACAAATTAATGCATTATTTTATGGGGTTACATAAATAAACAGATTTTATATCGCCTTATATCACCTTCAACTATAAAGGCATTTTGTATGCAAATGCAAATGTATTTTAAATGCAAACCTAACATTCATCCTGTCTACTTTGATACATTTGATCTGAAATTCAACTGTGAAGTTCATGAACGTAACACAAGAAATATAGGAAAAATACATGAGCCTATAGCCAGATTCACATTAACATGACCAGGATGATGCATTTCGCAGTCAATAATCTCAACGAATTTTCATGAAATTTTACACACAATATTTTCTATTCGCGACTACCCTGAAAATTTCGCGAAGTTTTGTTTAGTATGTCCGAGAACTATATAAAGTTATTGGTATGTCAGAAGCTAGACCATTTGACATGCAATGAAATTCTGAGACGAAGCTGATGGGTTTATAGACGGCGACGTTCCTATTTTTTACTACATGTTAAATAGAGTAACTTTTAAACAATAAAATATTTTTCAATATAATTTTCAGGATAGGCGCGACGCGAATGACCGATGGTGCTTGTAATAATGTCATGACAATTAGTTGAGAATTGAGAAATCGGCGAAAATCATTCACCACGGTTAATGTGAATCCGATTATACATACTATTTCGCCAATGAATAAGTAGGGCTATATAGGCCTATCATCATGATCGTTAAAATGTGTATCGTCTAAGTTTAAAAATAATGTTGTTGAAATATGCAACCAAAGCAAAAAATTCTAGCCGTTCGTCAATCTACACCAAACGGTATAACTAACAATATTTAAAAACTCAAAATAAATGGGGAAATATCTTATTCTTGTACAAATAGAAATTTATCAGGAAAATACGAATAACTGTTCCGGGTGTGTAGATGCTAACAAAGTAATATAGTAATACAAATGCATTGTCTATTTTGTTAACGCACCAGCCTATGCCCTATCAATTTGTGCTATTAATTTACCGCTCCGCGACAGTGCTAACAAAATAATGACTTTAGCTCCTCACCCCCTCGTTTGGCACCTCACCCGTAGTCACCAACCGTGACATTCCGTTGGCAGCTGTTATGTATCATACCCCCCCCCCCCTTTTACTGACGGCACCACGGTCACGCCATGCGCCTTGTGCCTGTATGTGCAGTGTTATGACGGCTTGTGACCCGAGAGAAACATCGGTGCCTTCTCTTCGCAAACTGTGGCTCAGCTCACGTTTGAGAGCCGCCACGGCTTGACAAGGACTCTAATCAACGGGATATCGCTATAGATAGGGCAGTGACAGCGCATCAGTCAAACTAGGTCACGCGCGACGCGCAGCACGTTGTGTACATACGTACTTGGACTCTATACGTTACATAGGGAGAGAGGTACATACTGGTTGGGTTATTATTATTATAACACCAGCGCTGCGAGACATCTGATCGTCATCAGCAGCTGCAACATCCGATCCAGACGGTAATCTTTGTGGAATAGCGGGGTGCCCCTCCCGGGGTACATAGCCGAGTTGGACCCCGTGGGAACACACGGAAAATACATATGTGTTATTTACAGATTTAGTACATACAGTCACCGACAGTTCATCATCGGGATTACATAGCAAGGGTAGGTGAATATCACTCTATATTTTGTTGAAACGGTTGCCAACGTATTGATTGAATTTGATGTTTCTCTAACAAACTGACGTTTGTTAGAGAAACATGAAATTTAATCAATACTTATTCACACGCAAGCTTGTCATTTAAGAACATATAGCCCGCCTGGGGCATGTCTGGGTTCACTCGAATACAGATGGTTTGCATTTACATTAGCGACAGTTTATGCACACACCATTGCAAGCCAGCAGACATTTACAAAGGCTGTACAAATAGAAATGGGAACATTTCAAATAGTGGCGGCTATCAGTGTTCAGTATTCCTAAAAAAACTGCCATACGCCCATTATAGTATCTTTAAAGCTATACGCAGCTGTTACAGAGTGAGTTGTATAAATAAGGAGGTGGAATTGTATGGCTTCTTCTAACGCATACATTGCCAGGTGCAATCATGCCATGTTTATTGTGTAAAGGTATGCATAATTTTCCCTTGGGGTCACGGGAGACGGCCAAGAGTCGTCTGTATTCGAAAATATAATGAACAGAGTGGCAATGAGGAAAGACGCGGACGAGAATGACCCCGTCGTTTTTTAAGTTATATCGATGGATTAGTGATTATCAATATCTTCAACATACATTATAATATATACACTGTTACACATTATCAGATTATATACTGCATTATACCTTGACAATCATATTATATCACTTAGTATAGTTAGAGCCATAATTAGCATTTTCGATGTGGATCGCAATAATTTATGATAGAATGTTTAAACATGATAGATCGTCGCCTCGGAGCTAAAGGATCCTATCTGACACTCGTCAGAGTGGCAGATAGGATCCTTTAGCTCCGAGGCGACGAGATGTGCATAGACTTAATCTGATAAACTATTGGTTATATAGGATTACTCTGACATTAAACATGGTAAATTAGGTAAATTGGGGTTGAAACAAGTTGAGATCAAAACAGATGTCACGTAGACCTATACATGCGTAATTGATCTGCATGGTTAACACTGGTTAAAGATCGGCATGGAATGATATTATGTGCTTGTTATTATTGTGCACATGTCGGGAGAGAAATAATTTATTTTTACATTGAACGTTTTGATGACTTTCGTGGGTTTGTCATTTTTATAACCAAGAGGTTGAGCAGTGTGAGTCACCTATCAGGCTATGTATTGAAGAGTTGTATCTGATACAACTAATTAATACTTAGATGACGTGTTGAGCCTGTGTTGGTGCAATATTGGGCCAGCGTCGCAGACACTGGCACAAGATTAACCATGTTAACGTATCGTGTTTGCAGCCCTGGTACCGTCGCGCCAGCTTCAATCAATCGTCTGTTAAAAAACATCCCGAAAACATCATGCTAATAAACATTCTTGGAGAGCGAAAAAGTGATATCAAGGAATGATAATAATAGTGTATGAGACGTGTGTTTGATCTGTCATACTCGGTTATACTCGGCCATGCTTGCGGTATGCAGTATGTAGTGAGATAATTGAAGCTATAAAAGTGGGCCCTGTGTCTGAGCAAGACTCTTTGGGATTTGGCGTCGATCAGAAAAATATCTGATAATCATCCCAAAACTCGAAGAATAATTGTCCAATGGTAGGTCACCTTTCAGCCAACGATGGTCCAACGTATCCAAATAACTCAAAAATAACTTAACACTTACAACGCGGAAATATTTATGTATAAACTATGGACATGTTTGAGGCCAAAGGGTTTTTTCAATTAAAAATCATCATAAATATCTTAGTTAGCTTTTTCCGCTTCATTTGAATACCTATATCTGCAAATGATCTGTATATGGTATTAATCTATGGTCATTATAAAAAGTGAAATTATTCCAGTGCGGGGACTGTTTCTAGACGTCAGACGTCATTATACAATCTGACGTCTATAGACAGTCCTCGCGTTGAAAGGGTTATTATTCATTCATCAGTGCATACGCTGATGAGCAATGCAGAGTTGTTCGTGACCTGGTGATGTTGGTTTCTAAGTTAATGATACTTTATGGATATAGTCAATCTCCACACACAGTCATGAATTTTGACGTACATTAGTGAATGGAAGTGTCCAATTATTTACTTGCTCACTGAAATATAAGTAGATAATAACAAGAATTTATAACATAATTTCTTGATAATAATCATGTTAACATGGTTAGGACCCTAATGCAACGATATGTCGGGCATAAAAATAAATATTGGACTTAATCATTATCATTATCTAGACATTCAAGTTTATCAGACAGCAAACTGTTGGTAATCTTTGCGGGTGCTTTAAATTTATCATGTTTATTTGGCCTACATGTACCATGCCTACCATCGTGTATTTATCTTATTTCACGACACGCTTTTTAATTTTTTTATATTTTGCTTTGAGATGAAACCTGATATCATTCATCATGTTCATATTAACCCTTTAACCTGTTAACCGCCGGTGTCGCATATTTTCGGGTTTTCATTTTTTGTTAGCACATTAAGTACCACATTTTAAATATGTTAAAGATAAAATGTGACATCATGTATTTAAACGCATTAATTGTACTTTGATGAAAGCAATGGCTATCTCATTCAATATATTCAAGCCCTGAATCACTCACACCCCCCCCCCCCCCCCCCACACACACACTTGTACGCATACAACGCATAGGTCAAAGGTAATAAGTCGTAGTGCCCATTGTATACGCATTATGATCTTCAATACTGCTCTGCAAAGTCAAAATGCAGTACCTGCTTACTTTTAAAGTAAGAAGATATTGTATTTTGTCTTTGCACGGCAGAATAGCTCTCTCCATATATATATACATGCCGATAACACCCTGCTTAATGACTAAATAATTACCTAATTCGCCATTGAGGGTGCGTCTCAGTGCAATTAAATGGCACGATAACATCAGACCAGTCTCTGATGTTTTTTCGTTTCATTAGCTCATCGTTTCATTTTCAGTAATAATTTCGCGCGCAAATCTTAGATTCTAAGTAATTGTATATTACTAGTATCATGTGTATCCGTCTTATTGTGTGTAGTTTGCGAGACATAATCAGTCGACGTTGCCAAATGCAGATTAACACTCTGCCAAGGTCTGCCGAATGTCAAGTCTCTGTTGGATTCATGTGAATGTATATATATATATATATATCGTCCACTTGGAGTTAGAAGGTGCTAATCTGCCACAAAGTGGCAGTTTAGCACCTTCCAGCTCCAAGGGGACGATATATAGGCCCACCATCATGACTATGATAGGCTTAATTTTTTACGAGTTCACCCACCAGAACAAGGAATATAGAAATTCCTTGACCAGAACAACACTGACCACTGCCCATGCTGACCCCATTCTGATTCGCGCTGATGGCCAAACATTAAACCAATATACTGCTCTCTAAACATGGTAAAACCAAAAGGCAGTATTTGTTTCCATTTAAAGTAAACAGATGTTGGCTTTTGGCTTTGTACGACAGAATAGTCCTAATTCAGATACCGTCAGTCGTGTACTGTAGGTCCATTACTTTACTTGCTTGATATCATATGGGAATAGGCCTACTCTATTTGAGTACCCGTAATTTCTAAGTGACTGCTGATATAATTAAATATAGTCACTGATAATTATTATAGTGATGTATTTATGATTTGACATGTATTTGCAATGTCAACTTTCCCCCTTACAGCACGGGGATAGAATCTGACGTCTACAGACTGACTATTTATAATGGTCATAGACCCATAACATAGTTATATTTGAATGAATCAGAGAGAGCTAACCAAGACATTTATGATGACATCATATGGTTCTGCGGTCATTATAATTTTTTACTCTTTCAGTGCTGGGACCGACTTTAGACGTCAGAATCTGACGTCTAAAGTCGATCCCCGCGCTAAAAGGGTTATTATACGTTTCAACCTGTCACCTCAATTTTTTGTCATTTCTAGCTTTCATTGACGGGGATTATCGGATTATCATTCTAAACGTTTAGCTGTGGGTGGAGATTAGGCATTATCTTGTCTGATATCATCACACACAAGTGTTATTTAAGCCGACGAATTAGTCGAGAGAGGGACCTTTTCATGGCTAGTGTGTCAAATAATAATAATAATAATAATTGTTTTTTTGTCTGACGAAATAAATAGCGCTCGTTGATTGTGTAGAAAGTTTCCATTAGCATGATTACCGCTCAAAATAGTTTAATATCATTATCATTATCTGATTATGATTTAGATAGCATTGTTACCTTTGTATTAAACCTTTAACCGCCAAATTATCAATTTGAATTTTCACCCACTCGAAGTTGTGTCTCGCTGACGCGATCCACAACTTCAAGTGAGTGAAAATTATTCAGATTTGTCAAAATGGCGGTCAACTCTTTTCAAATCTTGCTGGTTGATGTCACATTTTATCTTTATTATACATTGTATTTGAAATGTGGTACTTAATGTGCTATTAAAAAATGAAAACCCGAATATGTGCGGCACTGGCGGTTAAAGGGTTAAAGGGTCGTATCTGCCACCTTGTAAAGTGGCAGATACCACCCTTTAATACCAAGGTGACGACATATTATGGACTATCATGTTCATTTCTATATCCCCGCAAGTGTTCCCTGTAACCAGACTAAGCGGATTAGACGTTAATCATGTGTAATGCTCTCAATATCATTCCGAGAAGGCGCTTTTTTATGATCGGATTCTGCCATTCTTTTGCAAGGTGACACGTTAGATTTGCTGACATTTTCACAAAAAGGTGAATATCTAGGTCACAGTACTTGATACTCGATGAGTTACAATATTGCGGGAGTAATAAAAGTATTGACAAATACAGAAACGTCTAGTTCGTTTCGCAGCAAGTCGTGTACAAGTCGTATAGGCAATGATAGGCAAGGAATATATCTTCTATATTCCTTGGTACAAGGGATAAAGTTGTGTCGGGTTTCAAATATGTATGCAAGGTTTATACAAGTTATATATGCCCGTTTGCACAATGCGCGACAACAGTGAATAGCGCTATGATAAACACAGCGCGATATCTGACTATTTATACACAGTCCGTGATTAGTCTCCCTTGATGCTGGTCCAGCGTCGCCAGGGTTTTTATTGGACAAGGTATATTTTTTCTCATCACGCGATATTTCAGTAAAAATCGCTTCTGTTTCAATCTGAAAGTGGCGCACAATAAAGCGATTTGTCGAGTCGCTATTTGTGCAGATCTGCAATTTGTATATTTGTCGAAGACGTTGAGCCGAAGTTGTACAAATGTTATACAAATGTTTCGTGTTTACCATGTTTACTGGGTGAGGCCAAGGAATCTCAGACCCATGCATGCGACTGGTAATCATCGTTCAAAGTAAAATAAAATATAAAAAATCAACTGAAAACATTTCTTAGCAATATTCTCGTGATTATCATGATTTATCATTAATATCGTATCGTATCGTATCGTATTGTATCATATCGTATCAATCTCAGCTCGTATCGAATTTCACTTTGACTGACACAAGCGCGCAGTCAAAACATCGATGTATGGATGGTATTGATTCCTTGGTATTAAAGATAATGATGCAAACATATATTATTTGTCAAGAAAGCAAGGGTATTATCAGATTATCTGATTACGTTTCGTTACATATTTTACATGCTTACCCCAAGTCGTAGTACTAGTAATGGTAAGTAGTACTAGTAATGGTAAGTAGTACAGTAGTACACGATAAACATGATTAACACTTCTGTGATTTTTATTTTCTCCTTGCTTCAAATTAACTGAAGGTAGTATTTTCTTGACTAATTCGTAAGCCTAAATAATACCACTACAGACTACCAGCAAAGCAGTTCTTTCAGTTTCAGGGAATATTGAACAATTTCGCCAAGATTACTGCCTGGTCGATACAGCTTTCTCTACCACTCAGATGCCTAGGATGAAGTTATTGCTATGATCCAGTCCCGTCCTGGATTTATCCCAGTTTAACCTGTAACATAAACTGTTAGCAACACGGCGCTGGTGTACCAGCAAACACAAAACATTTGTATAACATTTATACAGTGTTGGCCCAACGTCGAAGACGTTGGGCGGACGCTGTATAAATGTTAAATGAATGTTTTGTGTTTACTGGTGTACCACTCTCAGCTGTCATCACCGTGTAACTTCTTACATGTCTTATCAGACAGTGCACCAGCTTGGCTGGTAGTTGTGGTGACTGTCCTCCCAGAAAACACGAGACATTGAACCAATGTTGGTTTAATGCTGGGCTACAGTCGTAAGCGGTGGTCCAGCAATGAACCAACACCGACTCAATGTTTCCTTTTTACTGCGGTACCATTCAGCCACTCAGAAAAATACTTCCCCACAAAGACAAAGACGTCCCAACATTTTCCCATCTGGTATCCATTCTATCGCGCAAAGGGAAACAGCAGTAACTGCTTACTTGAAAAGTAAGCAGTTACTGCTGCTGCCTTTGCAGTGCATTATATTTTATCCATAATTTAATGAAAAAAACGTTACAGTGTCTAACCGCTTACCGCGCACTAGTGCATGTATTATTATCAAGATTTTTGTTCAGTTCGTTACGTGCACAGTAATCTTCTCCCGCAGCAAGACTTGCCCGAGTGCCACTTGGTAAAGTACTAAACGTCATAATCTGACGTCTGTGGACGTCAACGTCAGATTCCGACGGCTAAAGTCGATCCCCGTGCTGAGAGAGAAACATATTTATAAGGGCCGTAGACCCATAGCATACATGTAGGTATTCAAATAATGTTTGATTTTGAAAAAAAAATCCTCTGGTTTCCGCATGCACTATTTCTACATTCTAGGCAGTTAGGGCATCCTTACACGTGTTACAGCAGAGATACTTTCCACTGCAGTGTGGAAACTATACTTCTGTTGTCAGGATAGGGTAGTTGCGTGAGAATGACATTGCTCATTAGTTATTGCAGTTACTGATGGAGCGACGTCACCTGACATTTATAGGATATCACGAGAAGCACCTCACACAGGGCACTGAGGTGGGTGTTATAAAATGACGACTATAAAATTAATGTCTATTGATGACAAATTTTATTGCTCACACGAAATAATGATGTTTTTTCTTAAACCTTGTCGGCTGCTTGGTTCGTATACGCTTTGGAGCAGGCTTTAAAACAAATAAGCATGATAAACAATGATATTAGAAGTGACATTGAAATAAATAAATTAATCTACAATTAATCGATATTATTCAATTTGTCTATTTTTTCATGAGTATAATTATTTTTCGTCATTATTTTGATGCTGTAAAAAATACGTGTTCATGTATTGTACCTTCAAATAAGCTGATAATTTAGCCGTACAAAAATGTCCTGCTAAACTGTCTTACTTATTTTTATATAACCTGATAGGGCCTAACTATATGAAACAAAACGTTCAACTCTGCTGCTTACTTAGTCATGCATGTTTATGTTCTTGGGGCGATGTTATAATCGGCCATAGTACACAAAGCGCTCGTAATGCTTTTTATTGTTTTATGGCGATCGGTCATGGAAGCTGTTACTTAAGTAAGTGAAGCATGACCATAATGACGTATAAATTGACAGTTCATTGCCCAGAGATGGGGGTGTGGCGTATCGGTTGCCTAGAGCGCTTGATTGCCTCACCTGTCATACAAGCGTCCCAGGTTCGAGCCCCGCAGATCCCACTTGGATTTTGCAGAGAAATATCATTGTTTTTCCTCTCTAGACGTGAATAGGCGATCACATTAGTGGCGGCATCGTCGAGTTAAGGTTGAGAGCTAATGTTGAGACTTGTCCAGTGTATTCATGGTATTGGTCGACGGTAATTTCTACGTGCTTCTTCACAATGTTTAGAGCCAGAGAGGAGGACGTGGCGCATTGGTAGAGCACCTGGCAGCTTCGTCAGCTGGTGCTGCGTGGGGTTTTCAGGTAAATATAATTATCCCCCCCCCCTCTCAATGTGACTGGGAGATCACGTTAATGGCCGCCTCGTCGAGTTAATTTGAAACCAGTGTATCAATGTTAAATTTGCGCAGGGTGGCGACGCTATGTTTACCAAGCAATCATTTATCACTTCTGTGCGTTAACATGCTTAACGGTTAAGCCCTCCATAAACATGATAAACAGAGCTAAGGCCTAATTGCAATTTCTGATTGCAATTAACTCGGCAATATCATATCACCACCGTAATCAGGTAATATGTATAAATCCGTAGTTTATCATAGTTCAACAATGCAGTAATTGGCAATGACATTTTTTTTATTCTTATGAAAACGGTAACTGAACCTTGTATAATCCAGGCTAGGATATTAACCTTGTCAGTGTGGACGACGAGCTTTATTGGAACTCAGCTGCATTTTCACAATAACGTAATCATAAATGATAATGACTGTTATTTATGAAATGCGCAAATGAGCTTACATAGCGCAGAAAAATGTGGAAGTCCGTTATCATCGTTATAACATATCTACTATTGAAACTTACATTTTTCATTCATTTGAAGCTGGCAATTGCTAACGCAATTTACCAGCTTCAAATGAATGATAAATGTCAAGTAGCAATCCAGCATTTGCATTGCGCGTTACGCAGTTCGATCTAATGGCGTGCTTAACTGCTCACGCAAGCCTAATTCAGGTGACTGTGAACTACCTGTGACCTGTTAGCAGGTTAATGCCAGCATTAACACATATTAATGCTGGCATTAACACATACAATCGTGTCGTGTTGACTGAATGTAGCCATGAAGCAGTCTGTTCCGCAATAATTTTACAATGTTATGTGGTTGTTATTATGTCTTCTGTCAGTTAATATAAACCCCAGTACTCAACCATATAATCTGACCTTCAGATGTACACAACTATAATATAACTACTTAATAAATCACTGCTATCAGAATGATGCTGTATGCAGGTATAATTATATCATTTATATCTTTGATACAATAACATTGCATAGTGATTTTGCTCAATTTGCATCTATCAGATTTTTTTTTATGTTTGTGCTATCACGATTGATTTATGTTGTAACTCGAGTAACAGAACAGATCACCAATTTACTAGCATGATTAACTGTTTAAGTGAAGCATACTTACAACACTTTACAAGGATCATATATTTGTATATAAATCATGGAGAGCAAAAGTTTTTTTTCAATTTGAAATCAGCATAAAATGACTTAGTCAGCTCTTAACACTTAATTTGAATAATTATGTTATGGGTCTATGGCCATTATCATGATTATATATTCTTTCTTTTTATTCTTTCAGCGCGGGGACCGTCTTTAGACGTCATAATCTGACGTATACAATTCTGACGTCTAAAGTCCTCCCCCCCCCGATGAAAGGGTTAAGAGTGTGGCCTCTTTTGGAAATGTTGACTTCGGTACAGATTTATAAACCTGACCTGTGTCGTGTTGGTTCAATGCTATTCTAGTCACAAGTCTGCACGTCATGACATACACTAACCTTAATATATAAGGACTAATTCGTTTTACAACCAATTTGACATTATCGTGATTGGAGCCAAAATGTCGTATGACGCCTTCTTATGAAATGCACTTGAATCCACAATATAAAAATAAACTTTGTCTTGGGGTGTTGGCTGTAGTTTATATATAGACATGATGGTAATAATGCTTCTCTTTGTATCGGGGTAATTAATATGCACTGAATACATACATGGTATACATTCATTGTGGGTGATGCTACGTTTAGCTGGCATTTGACAAAAAATAACTAACAATACTTAATCGCTGATTTTTACCAGTTTAACACTGTTTATTGATAATTTCGAATGGTCCCAATTTCGTTGTTAGTTTGATTGACGCATAAGTTACACAGACTTCGGTCTTCTTGACACCAATAAATATCTATCTATCATATCTATCTTTTATCCTGACAATTTTAAAGGTGATCTATCACCCCTTATATAGTATGAATAATTTTGTGACTAATAAATCAAAGTTGCCACAAGATGGGGTACAAGTGTTTCCTTATATGGGGTGATTGGCTATCATGTGACCCTCTGAGAGGGTCACATGTTAGCCAATCAGCCCATATAAGGACATAATTATTCATACCATATAAGGGGTGATAGATCACCTTTAAAACACTATAAAAGAGCACCAATGTTATTGATTATGACTAAACACAGTCAGAACAACAAAACAAGGTAAACATGGTCAGCACAATTTCAAATTTTATTCTGCACTTGACTACCTTACGATGCTTAATCACAATAAATTGGTTTTCATCATAATCACTCCAAAATGTAACATTATCAATCCCATGTTAGCCCGACTAGTATTTTTATTAAAATTATGTGTCCTATGGGCAATATTTTTTTTTTATTCCTCCCCCCTCTAATCACGACCATGGCTGTTTTAAGCCCGTTTTATTATTCGATCAAATCATGGTGTTGAAAATGAAATGTGCGTGATTGAAAATCAAGTTTTACAAATGTTTTGTCTCAAAATTAAATAAATATTATCACTATTTTGTACGCATTTGAAGTTGTGGGTTGCAGCAGCGAGACACAACTTCAATGGGTGAATTTTTTTTATAAGGGTTTAATGTGTGCTCTGGGCATTAATTTATCTAACCTTTTAAGCCCCGTGGTATATTTAAAATACAATGTATCCAGCATCACAGTAAGCTGATAGGGAGGTTCTCTGCTTTCATATGAGAGGATTTTTCAATAAAATCAGATCGTTCAGTTATGCTCATTGATCTTGAGTTGTGCTGTTCACGATGGATTAAAATGAGAAGAAATAGCCTAGTAGATTCCTTGCAATAGGTTAACCCAATGTTGGTTTAATGTTGGCCCAGCGTCGTAGACGATGGGCCAACAGTAAACCAACATTGGGTCAACGTCTTGTGTTTGCTGTTAAGCATGATAAGAGTGGTCCGCTTTATTGTTTTGTTTCTACATCGTGTATATCATTTCCACACATATGTCCACATGGTACTGTCCAGTCCAGTTGATAACTTGTTCCACATTGACCATTTCCTCACTTTTCTGGTATTGTCCAGCCCTGCGCTGACCCGCCGCTGACCCCTCGTCAAGGATTATCTGACCACATGAGTGGCGTTATGCCGGACACTAGGAATATTTTGCTAGGTTTTCTTTTTCGCGAATTACCATCTCCCATTGGAAAGAACTCGAACCAGAAACTGGGAGGGGGGAGTTCGGACGATATACCTTGCTACTTAAGGGAAGATGCGAATTTCTCAATGGTGCGAATGAAAACTTCATGATATTTTAATATATATTTTTTATAAATCAGTTTATCACACAGCTAAAAAAATTTAACCAGTTGCCAAATTGCAGTATTTACATACATCGACAACCCAGCAAATCAAAAAAGTGTGAACCAATGTTATTTTAATGCTGGGTCAGCAACATATACGGTGGACCAGCATTAAAACAACATTGGTCATGTCTGATCATTTGCTGTTGGGAATGCACATACAGTTCTACATGCTAGCAAGAAAAATAAAATCTGATTCTATTTTCCTTGATGTTAGCAAGGAGTATGTTAGGGACCACCATGGAAATAGTGACAACAATAAACCAGTATTGTCTTGGCGGCTGCTGTTTGCAGTGTGTCTTGCGTGGCTTTTCCTTGGTCATCGGGGGTATAATGCGCCATGAATTGGCATCTAAACGTATGCTCAATATCCATTCTTATTTGAACAATAGAATCTTTGGCACGGTTTCATGTCACCACCTGATTTCTGTACCAACGGGGTCCCAACCGATTATAACTGAGAGAATCATCATTACCATGCCGTGACTGGTGTAAAGAATCATCTGGACTAGCTTTTAAATTAATATCAGTGGTACGTGAAGCCGTGCCCTGGTGACACAGAACTTCAACTACTAGTATCTAGTAAAAAATACTTGATATTATCTTATTATAGCCAAAGAACATGAGTCGAAACATTTTTTAATTATCCTGAAACTTCACCTGCTTACCGGCATCAAACGTACACAACCCTCGACATCTAATGTCGTCCCCTTGGAGTTAGAAAGTGCTAAACTGCCACTTTGCCACCCTCTAACTGTAGCACCTTCTAACTCCAAGGGATGATTTGTCGTGATTATGGTAAAATGAATAAATGAACGTCAATTTATCTACAAAAAGACGATAATATTATAAATAATAATATTATAGTATAATCAGAATATTGTATATCTGTATATGGTGTGGGGATGATGACATCACTCAATGTTTTGAATTGTTATCATGAAGTGTTTATCATGTTTATGCTCTATGTTATCAAAAGTTGAATAATGACCTCGGTAATTCAGGAGTTCATCGTCATGATCGTACTAGAATGTTTAACTGTTAAAACCATGTATGGAAAACACTCATATAACTGTAGTAGCAAACATTATGTAAACACGCCTACAATAATTTCCAACAGAATTATGGGATGAAAATGATAAACCAGGCTAACGGTCAATATAACACAACATAACATGGATCAATGGTCAACATAACAGGGATCAGATGTCCATTTGTTTAGACGTTAATCAAGATCAAGGATATACAATGCCCGATTGCAATTATTATCAGCTGAACACGATACCTTGTCAGCTCATGAATATGTATGTGATTCTAGCGTTCACGAGGTGAACCCTTTAAGTACCATTGCCACATTTATGCTTCATAACAATTAAGACACCATAAAGACTTTGGAGCTCGCAGTCAATTTGCACGTGTGATGCTTTTATGTTTATTATAATCAGGTGATTTTCATTCATCTTGAGGTGGGAATTGCTACCGCAATTCACACCTCAAGATGAAAGAAAATGAGATGAGGTAACTGCATGGTAGCACGAATATAAGGTTATTATCAAAATGTAAATTCATGTCGATATGCCGTAAAGTAAAAATAGATTTTGACTACTCCATTGATAATATTATCTTATCTAGAGTAACTGAATTTAATGATCTTGGAATAACCATCACTAGTAAATTTTCTTGGTGTGAGAATGTGAAAACTGTTTCATCAAAAGCCCATTCTATGGTAGGAATGATAAAACGTTCTGTTGGCTTTAACAGCCCAATTGATGTTAAGCGCCAATTATATTTGGCCCATGTCAGAAGTATTCTTGAGTACTGTAGTCCGATGTGGAGTCCCAATCATGTTAAAGACATAATCAAATTAGAACGGGCCGCAACGCCAAGCTTCAAAATTCATTCTCAATGATTATGTTTCACCCTATCACGAAAGATGCACAGCATTATTTATCTTGCCTTTGTGCTTCCGTCGAGAAATAATCGACTTGTGTTTTTTATACAGCTACCTTCACGGTAAACTATCTTGTGATTACTCTAGTAATTTTGAGTTAGCTTGTCCGCATAATGGCCTCAGATCTGCTCAACAGGGTGTTCTATTCAAATTACCTCTGTGCCAGACTATTCAGTTCCAATGTACTTTTTATTATCGCACTGCTCGCTTATGGAACACTTTACCTTATGTTATCCGAGATGCTAGTAGCTTGCAGATTTTTAAGAAGAACCTGAATGTATTATATCTCGCCATGGTAAACTTATTTGATGTGAATAATCGATGTACCTGGAGCCTGGCTTGTGCTTGTGTAAATTGTCGAATATAGCGGAACATTTTGTGTCTTAAACTACCTGTGCAATTTGAATCGGCTGTGAGACGGCTATTTGAGCTGTCACCAGCCACTCATGACTAGGGACGGAGGGCTCCGTTGTCGATACGCATGTGTTGGCAGATGACAAACCGCCCCGCCTTACTTATACTCGTGTATTGAATATATATCTATATATTTAGCACAAATGGCACCTTAAGTGATCGACCTATTAACGATAATCTGCGAATGTTGCATTGTGTTGTCTGCCTGGCTCGAATTCAGGCCGGAGACAGTCTCTGATACTGTTCGGAGCAGACCGACATCACTCTACATGATCACGCTTGTCATGATATGACTTACAGTATTACCACATGGCATGGATGGCTGTTCACCTCAAAATTATTATTTGTTTCTTTTCTGTTTTATTTTTAGGTTTAGTGACTTTTCAGTCGCCTTTGTTTCCAGACCAGGTGGGTCCTTATGCTTGTTTCAAATATCTCTAATCAACTGATTTACTTCTTGAGTTTGGGATTGTTTTTCCTCCAGTCTAATATTGCATATGTGGTACTACTCAGCATTTTTCGGCCGCGCGACGGCTATATGAGCGGACGTCAGTAGATGTATTCTAGGTTTATAGTATTACTTTTATTTAGGGATGTATGTAGGCCTATGTTAAAATTAAGAGTGCCATAAGTTTTTACTGTTTTTCCTTTTCACATATCCTAGTTGTATGTCCTTTGATATAATAGACAACTAAGGCATTTAGAGGTTTTAATTAGGTTTCTACGCTTTCCAGAGTGTCCTTTTTTGCTACACGGTGTAGAGCACAGTGTAGCTATTTTATCTCTGGTTTTGGTGCGGGAAACAGATGACAGACAATTGTCGGTTATTTTATTTAATGTGTACAAATCGTAAAATTTATAATCTATACTATGTACATTTTTAAATTGCTATTGTTATTTTAAACAATGGATATTATTTTATTCTATAATTTTAATTCACTTATGTGGTTGATAGGCATTGTAGAGGTCGTCTCGACCTGTTCCCGTCAACCAAAGTTAATAACATGTTAAAAAAATGATAATAATAATTATAATGTACCATTGTTGCATGTTTTTAACTGGAAGTCAAATAAATAGGCACCACAGCTGAATGGGATAGGGTCAGCATGCTCATTGGTTTTCTATACAAAGTCGGTAACTCACGGAAATCTTGGAAGCAGCGATCTCAACATTCTAGGCCTATTTGTTCACGCCCACACGCACATCATAGGGGCTGTTCAGCTCCACTATTCTATCGTGTAAGCCCAAAAGGCAGTAACGTCTCAATATAATAGTAAGCTGAATACTGCAGTGTAGTATTCACTACATGTCTCATTTTGTTGCAAATAGTGCTTCTGTCGGAATTGAGCTCGTATAATGTGTATCAAGGCACGTAAATTATGAGATTTACGTTTGAAAATTCACCAATAATTTGCTACAAGAACTAGGTATGACATGGTAGCATTTGTTTGGTAGAAAATAAAGGTCTACATAGTCCATTTCTCATTTTAAAATGACGAGGACTTGAAAGTTTTTTCCCCTCAGTCATGTCAGTAGGAGTATAGATATGGCAGTGATTGTCACCGCATAGACACATGCCACGTTGTAGGCACCATTCTCCACACCTGGATGTCGCTCAGGTATATAATCTCTTCAGGTCAGAATGCGTAGGCACTGGTAGGAGGTTTAGATTCATCAGTTTTGGCCAATGATCTGTGTTTTGACAGGCATTCAGTCAATTTGGCTTTAGCAGGCCTACGGTCCACTCACCATCAGATTGCAGTTACCAGTCACGTAATGTGTTACAAAGCGAAGGGATTAACCCTTTGCTTCCAATGTTAATAATATTTGTTACATGTTTTATAATTTCGATTTAGGTTTTTATACATAATATTTTTCAATGGCTCACATTCATTCTTTTTGTTTAAATCAAATCGTGAATTTTCTATTCGGGTGGAATCGAGAATCGATTTTATGTTTGATGTTGATACAAATAATTTAGCGTTTCAAGACCGAGATGGTTAACAAGATTAATTAGCTTCAAATTAGTTACAGAGATCACGCTCTGTTGTTATTGCTATTGTGTGGTGGCATTCTCACCGTAGCTGATTTAACGTTATGCAATCATACAATTATTTGTGATGCGAGGTGGTTGTTTATAACACTCATGTCTGTCAACATTATCATGATTATCCGGTATATATATTTGAAATTGATAAAACAAGGATCACATACCATCCAATTCATCTCAAGCACTGATCAGCACATATCACGAGTTTACCGGTAAAACACTTTTAATCGTTTTATTTCCGAGATGCTCGATAATAATATTCAGTTATCTGGTTATAGCAGAAATACATAATCATGATATATACTGTACATATATTCTATACATGATATATACATTTATTTAATACCAAGGAGTCTGTAGTATACTAATAAGTTTTCTGCTCAATTCTTGTTTTTTGACATGTTACTTTACATGTCATTTCTATAAGCATTATAATATTCAGATATCCTCTTGTTTATCTCAGCTCACTAAATAATTAAGTTGAAACATTGTTTTGCAAAGTGTCACTCGTTCATCGCTGCATTACAACTAGAACCTACTCGTTCTATTTTCTAGCCAACCATTTATTTTATTATATATTGTTCTGCCGTGTAACGTTAAAAGGCGGTATCTGCTTACTTCATAAGTAAGCAGATACCACCTTCTGGCTTTGCAGAGCAATGTTGTAATATTTGGGGTCATAAGACCCACTGTTGGGTATCCGTGTTGTTATGAGTCACCATTGTGACACTGTAACTCTCCCGCTGTGACAGTGACATACCGTGACAGTCTGATTCCTGCTCATTCAGACAGTCACAGCTTCTCGTCTGGATTTGTGCCAGAAAACTCACATAATAACGCGATGAATAAAAACAGCGGCTAATCCTTTGATGTTCACTGCTGCGTCGACGCTTCTGCGGTTTTTCAAAAACAATTCTGCGTCCCCCATGCATTGATAATTGCGTCGACAATGTGAACTTAAAATAGACGGTTATCCCTTAACACACTGAAACATGTTTGTACAAACTATTGAGATCAAAGGGTTTATTCAATTTGAAATCATAAATGTCTTAGCCAGTTATTTCTGATTCATTTTAATACCCGTGGTATGGGTCTACCAGCATTGTAAATATTTTTACTCTTACAGTGCAGGGATCGACTTTAAACGTCAGAATCTGACGTCTATAGACGTCAGATTCTGACGTCTAAAGTCGGTCCCCGCACTGTAAGGGTTGGCCCAGTATACTTCAAGTTGTCAATGACAAAACAAGAAAGCACCAAATCTATATTCGCTAAAACTACGACCAGGAATTCGGTAATATTTGGATAATCGGTGCACAAGTGCACCATTTTCCCAGCGGACACGAGACATCGACTCAATGTACTAATATTGGACCAACGTCGGGACATTGGGCCAACACGTCTCGTGTCAGCTGTCACTTCGTAAAGTGGCAGATACTACCCTTTAAGAACAAGGTGTCGATATATGAGCCATGTTTATGCGAAGGTCAAATCTTTCTCTCGTGAAAGTATCGCGTTCTTTGAAATTTGACCGTCACCAATAGCATGTATATAGCCCCAATCACACTGCTAGTACTCTAGCGAATCATTGGTTCAATGATATGCCAACCGCTTGAACATTGGGCTAACATTTATTCATTGTTTGTGGAACACTCTGTGTAGATGTGAATATAAGCCGATACAGTGAAAATAAACCCCAATTGATATCAACAGGTGAAAGCAACCAGTACAATGTGGGGCTGTACGATGTTACATTTAACAACATTGACGACTAAAGTATATCAAAGTTAATTAATCACTGTCGTAACCATGTAAACTATATCCATAGTTTTGTTGCTCTTCATTGCTTTCACTGCTTTTAGCAAAAGCATGTTTAGTAAAGGTAATTTACGTGTAAATATTGGCATTATATAGTGTGGCCAATTGTTTGCCATACCCATATTTTATTATATCTCATCAAGGATATCTGTTCTGGTGTCCTTGATCTCATTGAGTATTCCAAGCGTCAATTTCTCAGTATTCTGCATGAGTAATGGACAAACACGCCAATTTTAACAATAAAACAGCGTTATGCGACCCCACTTCCGGTGATTGAAGATGCTAATTTGACAAGACATCTAATTTCCCACCCGTTTGACAATGGCACAGCATGCCCCCGACTCCCCCCGTGCTGTGTTTGACGTTTTTTATTCTCTGCTGAAGCCCATTATGTGATAATTATATCCCTGGATGTACATCACCCACGTGATCATCTATGATTCATAGATGACCAAGTTGGTGGGGTACATTTGGGACATTTGATAACTAGTATAATCATGACAGCTCTGCGTTTTAGCAAAAGGGTGGTGACGCATGTTCTACACGAGGACAGTCCCGATTATAAGCCACAGCTGACCTATAATAAACTAAATATAAACTTCTACCTGGTGTCCACGCTTTTGTACTAGCTACATTCCACACCTATGACGTATTCTGGATCATCGAATATTCGATCTATTATCTGATTATCAGAGTTGCTTAAAATCATGATAATGTGCACTGCAACATAATATTGCAAGGAGGCCATGTGGCGAAAAATACCTGTATTAAATACCAAGGACATGCGGGTGATTTCTGGCTGATTCCGTCATTAGATTGGAATGTGCATCACTAACTCATCATTTACATTATTGCCGACATGGACCAGGTATAATTTCTGTTCTGTGTATAAGCAAGAACTTTGTAGATAGGTGACCTATAATTATAGAGTTATTGGTATAATTATTGTTGTATTTTTGTGTGGGGGGGAATGAGTATTACCACTTAGATACACCACAGTTTTCTGTTATTTGACATTTTTTAGCATTAACATGATAAAGCTGCATCAATATATGATATAACTCTATGTGTTACCCGGGTTATGTAGTGTCACTGTCATGAGCAATTAGACATAATATTATGCATGTCATAAGACTAACAATGCTTGCCATTGATCACTGTTGATAGTCGCTTGCACTACGGATGTGCAGTATAATATTATTTCCACATTCCACTAAACACGAGACGTTTACTCAATGCTTGCTCAATGTTGGTCCACCGTCTACGATGGTGAACCGACATTACCCCAGCATTGGGTAAACGTCTTGTGTTCACTGGGATATTGCTGCAAACAATATACACTGACTATGTTGCTTTAACCCTTTACCCGCCAAATTATTAATTTGAATTTTCACCCACTTGAAGTTGTGTCTCGCTGACGCGATCCACAACTTCAAGTGAGTGAAAATTATTCAGATTTGACAAAATGGAGGTCAACTCTTTTCAAATCTTGCTGGTTGATGTCACATTTCATCTTTAACATATTAAAAATGTAGTACCTAATGTGCTAATAAAAAAATGAAAACACGAAGATATGCGATACCGGCGGTTAAAGGGTTAATGATATGCCGCCATGCGCCATTGGGCTAATTTATGGTGTTATTTGGAATCTATCATTTAATCCTTATGAATCCCGTCATCGACAACATTATGGTTTTCATATTAAACTAAGATTGATGCTCACACATTTTGATTTGTTTGGGATACCTGGATACGAGCACTATGCCCCAATTTTTCACCGCATTTTATTAAAATTATTCATCAAATTTTTAATGGTTGACTCATCATTCTGGCTGTTTTTATTTAGAGCATGATGATCTGACAGTGCGTGGTATCTGTCTTTATCACAGTTTGAGTTACAACGCTTATTCAACGCTGGCTCAACGTAGCATTCGTTGGACCAGCATGTGGAATGTCACAATGTTTGTGTTATCAGGTTATCAGCCCGCAGGTCGGTTTTCAGTCTTTATTTTGTTAAATGATACCTTTTTTTGTGGCCATCATTAACATGATTAACATATAATATATCCTTTTAGACCATTATTAGGCTATATCACAAACAACAACACTATTACAGTTCCCCGATAAAATTATTACATAGCATTAAATAACGGTGTTTTTTTCACCACTTCAACCCTTTTATATCTTATAAAAACTCTTTATCTATGTCCTAAGATATCACTCTGGTAGTCAGCACAATGAAACGTATACGCTACCACCCAGAATAATAATTTAAACATGTTAAAGGCACTATTACGTACTCACCACCTCCTTACAACACTCCTGCACGTACTTTTCAAGTAAACAGTTACTGCTGTTTTCCTTTACTCTGCAGTATATCCATGATATCAGGGTATGGGAACGTCGTTCAGAGAAGCCTAGTAATTAAGTACTGTATAAGTTATGGCTACTGTGATCTACATCGTCGCCTTGGTATTAACCCTTGAACCGCTGAATTTTTTTTATGGAAATCATGGAAACCAAAGGGTTTTTTTCAATTTGAAATCATTATAAATGTCTTAGTTAGCTCTTCCCGATTCATTTGAATACCTATGTCATGGGTCTACGGTCATTAGAAATATTTTTACTCTTACAGTGCCGGGATCGACTTTAGTCGTCTGAATCTGACGTCTACAGACGTCAGATTCTGACGACTAAAGTCTATCCCCGCACTGTAAGGGTTTAAAGGTCGTTACGTTTACCCTTTATTTTCAAAGTGCTGTTATTGTATGTACATGTAGGATGCATTCTACGTATTGTAATTGTATTTTTTATTTCTATACAAAAGTAGATCCTAGGATAATCACAGTAAGAAAATAGTAAGTAATTGTGACTAGATTCATTGAAGTGGTATAGTTGTATACGCACGAATTGGAACAACTTAGAACATTTTACTGTGTTGAGAACTGTTCGTGAAAGTGATTTATCCCGAAATTATCGGAAAGAGTTTTATTGTATCCCCCTGTCATTCAGTTATCACATTTTATCGCCCATACCGAATGACAGAAACCTTTACTATCGTGGGTACAAAATAAACTCTTTCCGGTATAGTACAAAATTTGCTCCTTAGCTCCCAAATTGTCTTAATTGACAGTAAATAATGGTGCCAAAGTATGTATTAAGCTGCCAACAGACAACATCTACTGAATAAACCACTGTCGGTCGTTGAGGTGGAATATAATGTTATTCCGCGTTACTACCCCGCCTTTGACGTTGAACCTACATATACCTGTATACACTTAACCGCCGAATTTAATTGTAATTTTCACTCACTTGAAGTTGTGTCTCGCTGACGCGATCCACAACCTCAAGTGAGTGAAAATTATTTCGATTTGACAAAATGGAGGTAAACGATTTTCCAATCTTGCTGATTGATGTCACGTTCTACATTTTAAATGTATAAAATATGACATGTGAAGTGATACAAAATTTGAAAAATTGGCGATATCCATTTAGTAATTGTATTTTATGTATGTAGGCCTATGTATGTATTATGCTGATCGACCAGTGAGATTAGCCCCACACATTCATCTTGACGAGTCAACGTCAGACCTGTACAGACCGTAGTTTACCTGCGGCATTCCACTTGGTAGTTGAATGTGCACATATTAAACTTTCGTGAAGAAGTATCCGTACTGATCACACTAAGTATTAATCATCTCAGTCAAGATCTTATACCAGAGACGAAGGCGAGACTCGCCGTCTGGGAAATACGATTTATGCTATACAGTTTGATATCAGTGTCAGTGTAGTCAAGCGATGCGATCCCGCCACCTGTCCTGTCAGAGGCGAACCCGGATCCTGCATTACTCATATATCACAGCGTGGGTGCATGGGATGTTATTGTGGCCAGATAAAATAACTATTGTCAAATCAATCTGATACGACTTGTCGCATATTACTCTGCTTTGTTGACACAAAACAGCTCTGTCATGTGACAATACTGATCTGCAAAGCCAAAAGGCAGTATCTGCTCACTTATAAAGTAAGCAGATACAGTCTTTTGACTTTGTACGGCAGAATAGTGCTGTGCAGAAAAGGCCAAGAGAAAAATCAGAATCAAAATCAAATCAGAATCTCACATCTGTAGACGTCAGACCCTGACGTCTAAAGTGGATCCCCGCACTTTGAGTAAACTTATCATAAATAATCATGCTAATGGCTGTAGACCCATAACATATACATGATGTATTCAAATGAAGCAGAAAGAGCTAACTGAGAAATTAAACATTTATGGTGATGTCAAATTATCGGTCCCCATGATTTATACAAAAATATTTATTAATTAATTTGTAAAAAAAACCTGCAACCAAAGGTTTTTTTCAGTTTGTATTCATTAGAAATGTCTTAGTTAGCTCTTTCCGATTCATTTGAATACCTATGTTACGGGTCTACGGCCATTAGAAATATGTTTTACTCTTACAGTGCGGGGATAGAGTTTAGTCGTCAGAATCTGACGTCTATAGACGTCAGATTCTGACGACTAAAGTCTATCCCCGCGCTGTAAGGGCTAAATAAGTTTAGGAACATTATTATGTTTCATCCGATACATTTCAGCTATTGAGAGCGTTGAACTTTATGCTGACCAGCTCATTATCTACTTTTTCCAGACTGCAACTGGACTGTGGTTGGCTTTTTTGATTATCAGACAATTTATTATTATTAACACAAAAACGATTGATCACCTTGACCTACTATGCGGCAAATCCGTTATTTTATTCAATGTTATTAAATCTTTACAGCGCGTGGATCGACTTTAATTTTTTTAAATTAAAATATTTAAAATGGCGTACATCATAACATAAGTATTCAAATGAAGCGGAAAGAGCTAACTGAGACATTTATGATGATTTTAATTTAAAACAAACCCTTTGGTCTTTCGGTTTGTATGAAAAAATTGCTGCGATTTGGTCTTCATGACAAATATTTCAGCCTTGTAAAAGGGTAGACATGTTAGAGAAACAACATCAAGTGGTCACTGAAAAGGAAGCAGTTACTGAGATGTTTGCCTTTACACTACATAATAGTTCAGCCTGATCCTACCAAATAATGACACGGAGGACCGGCGGTGGCTGAAGTCTTGGGTCGACTTTAGGCCGACGCTGTGCAAATGTTACGTCTGTTGGAGTGAGTCCGACGTGCTGGAAGCGCCCTCCACACCAAGTGGTAAACATGTGCTCAAACAACCAATCAACAATGTCAACACTCTCACATTTGGACTACCAGGGGTCATAAGCAACTTAAAATCACAACTTTATATCTATAATTTACATCCGGTTTTAAATACTAGTCTATATCAAAAGCATTCATCCCTACAGTTTATAGTTTGTGTTCCTTTCGTTACTGGCGATTTAAAATGGAGAAAAACTTAGCTTAAATTGATTCCATGTTATTATATTTTTTGTATCTAGCATGACAAACATCTTATATCATGTGTACGTTAGAGATTGTTTCAGCATATGTCTGTAATCCATGTTGGAATTAAACAAAAAGTGTGTTATATCTTGTAATAACTATAGTGTATATTATTACCCACTGAAATTGGGCATGTTGGGTTTTGAGGAGTCGTAAAATCGGTCAAGACAAACGTAGCCAGGATTCTGGATTCAGGATTAGACAAGTATGCAGTCACCGCTTTTTGACTTTACACATGTTACGATGCAATGCTAAAAAGCAGTATTACTGCCTTTTGTTTTTCATGACAAAGTTGTACTCATTGTCCAGGACAACACTGGATTTATCGTGTTTATGTCCAACGGGTGTTTCCACTCTGGACTGACCCTCCAGAAGTACCACAGGCATAGTGACAGTGTAACTGACAGTGACAGTGTCAGAGTGATGGATGCAGTGTGAACAGAGATATCCCTGAGTGTTATAGGGTGCAAAAGCAAACAGCGGTAGCTGCTTACTTGAAGAGTGAGCAGTTACTGCTGTTTGCATTTGAATTACAGTGTTGGATATTTGTTTGACCAAAGAGGTGGTTTGACTGACGCCCAAATCCCAGCAATGACGAGGCGTTGTCCCACTATTGTTATAATGTTGGCCCAGCGTCGCAGACAATGGGCCAACATTATAACAACTGTGGGACAACGCTGGGATACTAGTAGGTCTCCGATAAGATACATTATAATTTATTATATTTACTACGATGCTGGTTCAACATTAGGCCAATGTTGTTCAACGTTGACTCAACGCAGCGTTTTTTAAGTTGAAAAATAGTATCACAATCTCGATAATAATTTAGGATTTTGTTTATTTTTGTGTCCCTGTGGAAACTAAATCGGACATTGAAATCTATTTTTGTATTATGTTATTATTGATTACATCGGCTTAATTTTGTTCAGTTAACATGGTTAACGGGCAACTTAATTCGAGCATTTTTCAGTTTTCATATTGTCATCATTCTATTCATCATTCATTCTTCCACTATTTATTTCGTTGTGAACTCCACGTATGTCTAATTTATAATATAAAAAATAGACATTTTGCGAGTATATACACCTGTACCATCATGTGTACACTGTTGAAGGATATCAATACAATATATTACGTATATTATAATGTATTATCTGTGGGGTGTCAAGAAAATTCCTTAGGTTGAATTGTCTAGAGATACTCGAGATAAAGTACTTCACCTACGGGCAGCTATTATAAACCGGAAGCTGTCGTCGTATTGTAAGTTCACAACGACACACCTTGCTCTCGACATTCCGCTGTCAAAATACCATATCCCCACTTACCACTGCTTACTGTACTTTAGCGCTATCATGGAGATAGTAGTGCAGCAGTAAGCTGCGCTCGCATAGGCCGTTGTAATACACGGCTGACCATTGCTAACTGTACTTCTATAATCATCATCTCGTCGCCTCGGAGCTAAAGGATCCTATCTGACACTCGTTAGAGTGGCAGATAGGATCCTTTAGCTCCGAGGCGACGATCTGGTCTCATTGGTATAAAATGGCAGTATCTGCCACTTTGGAAAGTGGCAGATACTACCATTTAATACCAATGCGACGACTGCAGAATGGTCGTGGTTAACTAACCTCAAATAACAACTCTCAGTCTTATCTACCTTAATAACAATGTGATTTAATAACAACACTGTTGTTATTAAATCACAGACAATTACGCATGTACACTTATCAGGGAAGAAAATATATCGCTCACCAACATGTTTTGAAATACATGAAAAACATGATCCATTCAATACTAACATGATGAAGTAGAGGGTGTTTGTTTACTGTATGTGTAAGACCACAAGGGTCAAAAGCACAAGGATCACTTGACAGAATAAGCCACTTAACGTGACAACAACACGTAGTCATGTCCCATCAATTCAGCAACAAACATGTTGACTTCAGATATCAAGATAAATACATTTATATATAATAGAGCTGAGTTATTTGAAAATATTTACATAAATTTACATAACTTGCACATGTTTCTTTCGTATTTGGTATGAATTTATGTATCAGTAAAACAGCTTTAGGTGATATTGTAGATATATTATCTGATTATGTGTGCTCCTCAATACTATTATCAGTCTTACGGGTTATTATTATTTTTCAACAATAATCCTAGTAGCAGTAAGCTGAAGAAGGGAAAATTAAATAATAATGTAATGCCGTCGAATTTTGTGTCTGTACTTATATGATCAGATAATTCAATTTCAAAATTTAGCAGGTTAGTGCGGTAAACGATTTCCCATGAGATTTTTGAAAAATATATTTTTATGAAACATGTTAAATAGAAAACATTGCCTTATTCATGTTATTTGGTAGAGCAAATTGCTGAATTTGAATCTATAGAAATTTACACAATCTCAGAGTAGTCCTAGGTTCAGGAAATGAAATTTCTTGGTGCAGGTGATGGTATGCGAATGAACATTTTGTTCTCGTATTGCCCTGTTGAGTATGACCTTCGACTAGTAATAAAACGATTATCTTGTCTTGGTGTGTGTATTTTAGATGACTTATTAGACCGGCATACACCAATATAATGTCCTCGTTTTCAAGACTATGCTGGGACTGAATCACGCACTAGTTAATATACGACAAGGACATTTATTTTCTTCAGAACAACATTTGGAATGGATCCTCTATCATGTCTATTGTCGTGAGACTCATTAGTATATTTAGCATGCTTAACATGCTTAATCTTTAAAGCGCTGAAATACATGCAATATAAGGTTTTACTCATTCAGTGCGGGGATCGACTTTAGACGTCAGATTCTGATTCGTGCCTTTGCTTTGCATAGCACGATGCTGCCGTGCTATAGTGATTCCAAAGTCGATCCCCAAACTGAAATAGTTAATCAGAGTATTGTTGAAATAGAATCTCTCATTATGCGTGCTAAGGTTCATTGTGTCCACTGGGACATAAAGTGTCCTATCCACCACTCACATTAGTGGATGTGAGTGGTAGATAGGACACTTTAAATCCGAGAGAACGATTTTATAGTTCACGTAGTAGTACTCCTGGTGTTTTTTTCCCACACACGAGGACACGACATCATTGTAATTTAAGACCTGTGAGAAATCTAACCACGCGTCTCATTGATGACTACACCATGAGTCTCTTCTTAGATTATTACTCATCCAGGAAAAACCTGATATACATTATGTCATGTTACCTACTGCACGAAAATAATAATAAACCGTCCTGCAGATATCTTCAAGTAAGCAGTTACTGCTGTTTGACATTAAAACGTAATGCAAATATTCTTATACCTTGTGAACTCTATATAGTTTGCGCGTGTGGGTGTTTAACATATAAAACGTAACTGTGTGTTTATTCGGTAACAATCATACATGTACACTGAGGTATATGTGGAATGCTATGTCATTAACATGATTAAAGTTTAAGCCCAGGCTACGTCGCACATATTGTTCGACTGGCTTTTAAATTAAATGGCATCGGTGTTTCTGCGTGCAGCCTAGAATGTACACGATATTCATTCACATGTCCATAGTAACATACGCATAGCAAAATATCAATCTGATGATGCGCAGTCGGCACGTCATATAATGAGCTAAGGTCACTTATAGGCTAAATCAAAGCAATACAGAAAGGTGATGCAATTATGCATGTAGATATTCTGGCATAATGAATGCGTTCATGTGAAGTGAAGACTGACAATGGTGAGCACAACGTTGACCTTTTATAACATTTTGAATTGTAGTAAAATTACCATTATCACTTAAATCTACAATTGTACATTGCTATTTCACTGAACAAAGTATTCCTGCCATGATTATCCAGAGGTGTATCTAGAAAAAAGATTGAGGGGGGGGGGCAAAGTGTAGGGGATCAGAAGCTGACGTATTATTAGATTACCTTAGGTGAATTCTGAACAGTTTGGAGTGTTATTATTTGTATACCCATATTAGCATTACCGTACAAATATTAAATACTTTTACGTCAGAATTTGACGTCTAAAGACAGCCCCCGCGCTGAAAGGGTTACTTTTATAAAAAAAAGTAATCACGCCGGACAGTCATATTATATTTTATACACAGTGATATGTAAATGTAATGCAATATTAAATTTTAACTCTAATGTATATTTTTGTTTACAGATGTGACAAATCTATTGGGTGAAGACTAGATCACGAATAACGGAAACGACGTTGTCATAGGATAACCATCGCCCGCTGTATCTGACTTAAGATATACTTCTCAGCAAGTTTTGAATCATCAACATATCCAGATAATTCGCACAGTGGATGAAGTGGAATGATTTTTGTTTCACTGTGATTTCTCATGTGCAAACGAAATGTCTATAACCGATGAGCAAAGTGTAGTTCGTCGTCTATTCACCAGATGTCTCTGAGTACAGCTGCCTTAGTTGGTGTGGTGGTGGCAGGCGTTTTTCTTCTGCTCATCCTCATCATGGCATTCGCCTGTCTTTTATGCAGGTCCTCGTCTTCCACAGACAGCAGGAAAAGTCTGGCAAAGCTTCGGCGACTCTGTCGAAATGTCACCGGACGTCAAGAAATAAATGGCAGCAAGAAAAATGTCCCCAACAATGCCCCGGGTAGCCCTCCCACTTATGCGGATACTGTGGGATATAGTAATCATGCCTTCCTTAACAGTACTATATTTGATGATAAGTGGGATACACAGAACCCTAGTTCTTGTAACACCAGCTTTGCTAGTGCTTCAAGTAGGATCAATGACAAGGTCAACGGGAATGTGATTGTTAATACGAATGGGAACACCACACATCACTACAGTAATGGTGGTGCGAATCACAAAAACAATGACAATGGGCATCATTGTAGGTATGATGGGAATGAGCAAAACATTCATTTTGTGTCACGCAATTATAACTTGGGACAGTCGTTGGAGTCTCTGAATGTGATAGGAAGGGAAGGAGTGATAATTAGGAGTAAGTCAGCTGAGCCTGTGAAGCTGAGGAACTCTATACTGGAGCAGGAAGGTCTGGGAGAAGATGAGACTATCATAGTGCTGAATCCTGGGCCAGAGAGATATATAGGTGATGAGGGGGATGAGGGTGGTTTCCTGGTGGCCCAGACTCGCTCTGCTAGAAAACTGAATTTACTGGACGAGGAAGCTTCTCCTACTCACATCTGTACACTTCCACGGTCTTGGAGTGATCAATACGGAGGACGTACCAGACCACGTATACCTACCAGATCTGATAGCTCGTACCATACATATCATTACTCCACCCCTGTCTCCTCTCCAATAACAACTCTGCAGAAAGGTCTCCCTAACGACTACCGCAGTACAGGTCTACCCGCGGGACTCCCTCCATTGCCAAAGCTGAGGAGGAGCGAATCATCTCCAAGTACTCAAGGATTAGCAAGAGAAGACTTCTCTAAAAGACCTCCACTAATTATTAGTCCATTCAAGGAGATTACACGCACATCCCCACCAGTACCATCGGCACAGGCAGGAAGAAATATATCCTCACCAACAGCAGGGGCCAAACGTACCCTTGAATACAAACAACCAAATAAATCTGTCCGCCCTCATTCATCAGACTGTAGTAGATTCCAGTTTTCCTCCACTATTCAAAACTTCCCTCCCACTTCCTCACATTTTTCATCATCGCAGGACTTTGATGTGTGTCCACGCTCCAGCCCACCACCCCTTCCAGAACGTAATTATAGATCTTCTGGCAGTACACCTCCACCACATGAGCCCTCGCAAACAATGCATTTATTGAATACAGAACAGAACAGGTCTCCTATAGTGAAGACACCCACGAAAGAATTTGAACAATCACATCACAGTCCCCCACTACATCATGTACATAGTACACCACAAAACAGGAATGTAGCAGTGCACAGCTTAACCAAACCGTCCCATATGTCAAATGTGAGAAGTGCAGAACAGAATAGATCGCCTTCAGCTTTATCTCCAACACGTGGTTATAAATCAGTTGTTCCACCATCGCATGCCAATCAGAACACCTCACCACTGGAGAGCAGGACTCCCGTGGATAAGTTTCGCTGGTCTCCTGGAGCATCAACTCCACGAGTAAAGGATTCCCCACCACATCTATCACCTCCACATGCACGTGTCCCTGCAGCAGGATCACCTCCACATACACGTGTCCCTGCAGGAGGATCACCTCCACATGCCCGTGTCCCTACTGGAGAATCACATCCGCACGTGAAGGATCATATTATATCACCTGTTACTCATCATGAGAAAGTCCCATCTCATACTGCTGACTCTACATATCGTCGACGTACCCGCACTCCACCGCCAAAACCACCACGTACACACCGCTACACCTGTGGTGATAATTGGCTCGGGGTGTTTGGTCAGGCTGAGTTTCCTTATAACTCGCTGGAAGGTACAAGTAGTGCGTGGGATTTAAGCCATGGGGCACCTCTCTCAGGGAAGACCTCTCTATCCACGTTAGGAGATGGCAGACTGTCTGTGTCACATCTAGCCTTACATACAGTACAGGTGAGTGCTTCTGTGGACCATCTGGATCGACTACAACCTGAGTACGCCAACTTCCGGTCGCTAGGACGACACCATCACTCACCAGGTGTCCCTCAGAACCTGTTGCTGGGCCAAACCAAAACGGATAGTAAAACTTTTAACAGCGATCACCCGTTGCTCAACTACGGAGGTTCAAGCTACGAGCTAAGTGGGTCATGTCACCCGTTTCTAGAGCAGGGTAGATCCAAAGGGGCAACAAACAGGTCCAGTGAAAAATATGGTTGGCTGTCTTATAATGACGTCAGTAGCGATCCTTTCAGTCAACGTGGTGTTTCGTTCCCTGAACTGGAAAGATTTTACCTACAGACTGAAACTTTTATCTGAGATTATGAGCCGATATGGCTGTATAGATGAGTATGCTGCCATATTGACTAATCAGCTAATATGGTATGACAATTTCGTGACAGTTTTTTTGTATTGTCAGTGCCTATAAAAGTAACACGAATTGTATGCTCTTTAAGCCAGAGATGTAAACCATCATATAAAGGTGGAAATAATTATGAAAATAATTGTACATAATGACGCCACTCTTTGCCAACTACTACCATAATCATAATGATATAGGAAATGTTTATCAAGCGTTATATGTCACTTGGAACAACTCGATTACGAATGCTCAGATGAACGGTTGTGTATTCTTAACATTTTCACGTTAAGTATTCGCAATCGGATTTAACATGAATTATACATGTATATTATATCGGATACGTTACAACTGCCAAGCGTAAAAAGACACGTCAGGTTTTAAAGATAATACATAGACAAGTTAGTCAAATGTAGATTACAAAAAACGATCAATTTTATTAGCTTGACTATATATCAATGTTCGACCACCTCGCGTTAAGCCCGTATTGGTACAAATGTTAATATTATTGTTCTCGAGGAATCTCAACTGACATCATACATATCAACATGGACTATCATAATGATCATCTATATTTTGAGCTGTTTTTGCAATTGGGAGGTGCAACTTTTGTATGGCTCACAAATATTGTACTAGTATTATTATCAGATTATAGACCGAAACTGTATTATTCGGTCAACCAAATAATACAGTTTCGGCCTATAATTATTGTTCCCTATGAACATGATGAATAGTATATCAACCCATTACCTAAGTTATTATTTTTTTAATATTTACTAACTTGGAGAAGTGTCTTGCTACCACGACACACAACTTCAAATCGGTAAAATCACTGATATCAGTTTAACACTGTTTAATGTGAGATGAAAGGTTTTAAAATCATGATGTTTGCACCTTCATTTCATTGCCAATAACTGAAATCTAACCTGCTAATAAAACAGCTTAGCCCTCAGATCTCTGAGCTATTCAATTTAGTTGTTCAGTCACTTGTAGTTGTGTCTCGCTACCGCGACACACAACTTCAAGTTGCATATTCCCAGCATGCTAGCAAACACAGCGTATTAACCTTTAACCGCCGTACCGCGTATATACGGGTTCTCATTTTTTATTCGCAAATTAGGTACCACATTTTAAAGATAAATTGTGACATCAACCAGCAAGATTTAAAAAGAGTTGACCACCATTTTGTCAAATCTGAATAATTTTCACTCACTTGAAGTTGTGGATCGCGTCAGCGAGACACAACTTCAAGTGGATGAAAATTTAAATTGAATAATTTGGCGGTTAAAGAAGGGTTAAAGCGCTAAATTATTTCTATATAAACCAAGATGCAAAGGGTTTTTCTCAGTTTGAAATCATCATAACTGTCTTAGTCAGCTCTTTCTGCTTCATTTTATTACCTATGTAATGGCTCCGCGGTCATTATGAATGCTTTACTCTTTCAATAAGGGGATTGACTTTAGATGTCAGAATCTGACGTCTACAGACGTCAGATTCTGACGTCTAAAATCGATCCCAACACTGTTGGTTTGTCCCCCGTCTCCGATGCTGTCCCAATCTTTAGCCAGCATTGTCGCACTCTTGCCAATGGTTAAATATGTTAATTTAATGCTGCGTGTTATCTTGTTATGCTGGTTACAAAATAATATCACATGATAATATCGTGCTCTGTTGTAGTTTAACAGTGTTTAAGTAACGCTAGATAAAAACTAAGTTATACCACGGCATACCATGCCATGGTATATCGTCCAGTACAGACTTTATTGTTTTATTGCCAGATATCCCCAGCAACACAAGGCTATGGCGGGCTATCTTTAGATGTCGATATCTGACGTAGGCCTATACAGACGTCAGATTCTGATGCCTAAAGTCGATCCCCTGAAAGAGTTAAAAATGTATTATCATGATTATGGTCGTAGACCATGTGGACCCAAAACATAGGTATATAAATGTAGCGGAAAGAGATAACCAACCTATTTATGATGATTTCAAATTGAAAAAAACCCTTGGTTTATACAAAAATATTTCTAATTTTTTAAACATATCCTCTAGACATGCTAGAGAAGAATATATAAGTACTAATAATCTTATTTTTAATTCAACATAGTTGTCTGTCTTTGTACTGCAAAATATTCAATTCAAAGTCAAAAGAACATGTCGTCGCCTCGGAGCTAAAGGATCCTATCTGCCACTCTGACGAGTGTCAGATAGGATCCTTTAGCTCCGTGGCGACGATGTGAACTAAAATAATGTGAAAATATTATACTAAATTGTATATTCTGATAATATATGACTGAAATCTGCGGAATTGTCTGCATTAGTAATAAACATGATAAATAATACAATTTGATTATGTCACATTTGAGTACTTTATGGCAGGTTTATTACCAGTGTAATTTGTCTGAATTATGACTGCGCGTTATTGCTTTCTTCAGATATTGCCAAATGAAGTGACAGCGCCAACCGTGAACACCATCACTCATATCAAGCATGAATGTGACTAGAGTACTAGTAACATCATAATTTTATAATGGTGATAAGGTTATCAATGCGAATGGCTTTGTTATATTTTGAAAAAAATCAATGCGTATTCCGCCTCGGTAATTAGCTGATGTACACAATGTGTCAACACCTATTCCAGTAACCATGGTAACACGAAGCATCAACCCTTTAACCGTAGGTCCCGATTATATTCCTTTTTTCCATTTTTTTGTGAATATATTGACCACCAGCTTTGGACATGGTAAAGATAAAACGTGATATCTATCAGCAATATTTCAAAATCATTGACCTTTTAAGTAATTGATCATTTTAGTCAAATCTGAATATTTTTCACTCATTTAAACAGTTAAAGTTGTGGATCGCGTCAGCGAGACAAAATAATTTCACGTGGGTGAAAATTCCTGTTAAGTAATTTCGCGGTAAATGTTGATATATGTTGTCCACCGTCTACGATGCTGGCCCAGCATTATATTTACATTGGTTCAGTGCTAGCTGGGATTTGGCTTGAAACCACGGATATTATACATCGCGTTAAGAACGCAAATATTTAAAGTGCCTGCAGAAGTTTTGTAAACATATATATATAACTTGAATTGACCCGCCACAGTTACCAAACTGATAAAATGCTAGTAACATAATATTATTATAAGTACAATATTCTTTCTACTTATGAACGTTCTAATATTTTGGCGATTTATCATTATTTTCTTGATACACATGCTATATTCGAAACTGAGCATAATTTATATAAACTTAGTGTCGAATATAATATTTGTATAATAATTCATATTATGGGTAATTGAATCACCTGTTCGCACTTGACTACAGATTTCTATCTGTTTTAGTACGCCCATATGCAATACACAAAATGAATCCATCCAAATAATATCATAATTAACTTGCAGCACAGTAAGTATGTAATTATTGTATCAATATATTATTAGAAAGTCGCTATTTAAAAGCACGGTTATTAAGTAATGCACAGGACGTATTTTTAAACATATCTATTACGAACATAATTTACTGTTCACTTCATATATTGTGCCATCTACATAATTTGTATGTATACTAATTATTGTCATTATGTACTACTTGTAAATTGTTTATATTGTTACATATATGCTGTACATGATGTATGATATACGTGAACAAATATTTTTCTACAACTGAATGTCTATGTTGTTACTCTTGTTGTTACTTTACTGTTGCACCTATGTTATATAACTCCTGACTGGAACAATTTAAATACTGGAAAATGGGATAGTCTGTCGAACATAATTATACGCTTAGCCAATTCACAACAATACTTATAAGTAAACAGATTCTGTATGCTGGCTTTGCATGACAGAATAACATATTGACACTCATTTTAACCATTTGACCGCTGGTCCCGATTATATTCGGTTTTCATTTTGTTTTCATTTAGTACATTAAGTACCACCTTTTGTACACATTAAAGATAAAACGTGACATCAATCAGCAATATTTGAAAATAGTTAACCACCATTTTGTTAAATCTGAATAATTTTCACTCACTTGAAGTTGTGGATCGCGTCCGCGAGACACAACTTCAATTGGGTGAAAATTACAATTAAATAATTTGGCGGTTAAAGGGTTAACACCGATTGTAGAGTGATACCCTGACAGTAAGACATTAACCCTTTCAAGTCTGAATTTACTATTGTCATCTTCATCCACTACAAGCCGCGAATTGCTGTCGCAGCTTTCTCGACTTGTAGTGGATGAAAATGACTTGATGTGGGATACAAATGAAAAAAAAACTGTTATTTTTAAAACAGTTTCATGAAAATTTGTGTTCTAAAACCTTCAGGTTTCAGGAAATTAGGCCATACTTCAGAGATTCGAAATGATGCTTTAATGCATCGTGAGGGCTTAAAGGGTTAAGACAAATGTACCTTATAATACAATATCCCTACAGGGTTAAAATGATTATACTAACTATGGTTCTATTCGCAATACCTATACAAAGAGCTTGAACGCATTCATTAATATTTGTAAATATTTGCATAAATTCGCCAACTGTATGGTGCTTTTCACATTCAGTAGATTATCAAATCATAGACCTGACGGAGATCGCACCAATACCGTTTTAATGTATTTTTACGGGCTTCGTTAAAACGTACGTGGGCATATAAACAATAAATTAACTTCATCACCCAAATCATTACATAGTTCACATACTCGCAAATTACGAGGGATATCAATAAAGCAACCAGACTCTATTGGAAGATTGTGGTTTCTGCAACGAAATCTCGCCTTTGTACATCGCTGGTGATGTGATAAGTGTCAATAAATTATCTTGGAAGGACAAAGACGTTTTAAACATCCCGTAGTTGGTGTATTTTCTACTTAGCCTACTCAGCCTATATCCTATGAAGGAATTGTTTCCTGATACGTTACCATGGTTACTGTAGTATGACTTTTAAATGGGAGACGTTGGTGTTCCCAAGCGCCTGTGAAACCACAACCTTCCATACTGCCATTACCCGTGGTGAATAAAAAGTGTTATTTTTGTACATTTTCAAAAGCATTTGAAACAGTAAACTCGATATTTGACGATTTTCCTCTACTTGTTTTATCCTAGCCCAACACATGGATATTCCACTGTGTGATATTAAGGAGAGAGGCGTACTAAGCCCTCAGGTCACCATATACCATATTGGTACATGCAGATTTGTTCATACCTAATACCAGGAATGCATAAAGACATATGTAAGGTGTAACTTTTCTAGGATTTTTGTACCTTCACGAGCCCAGACCTCACACCCATATAATAAAACAGGCTTTACTAGCATATCAAATAGTTGTAATTGATATTCTATTGGTAATTAAAGCAGCTCCTTGGGATGACATCAATTTTGGTTTTACTTCCGCACTGAAGTAGTGTATCCCACGGATCATGTTTTTATTTTTTTCAGAATTTTTATATTTTTACAAATATTTTTAATCAACATTTCTATGAAACCAGAAGAAACCCAAACAAACTATTTGTATACCTGAAAGACGATTGAATGTTTTCACAGCATTGGGCCACATGCTGATGGCATCGGCCCAGCGTTTGGTAGACAATCAGTGCTGCAGGTGTGTCCTCCCGTGTCCTGACTATGAGACACCAATTATCCCCCAATTAGCGGTGACTGCTCTGATCTTACCGTCTGATACGTGGGAATATGTGATGGAAAGTGCTTAATATTGCTGACTTGTTTTGTTTACATGGCAATATACGACCTGGAAATACAACTATTTCGCTCTTTTTCGGTGCTTTAAAATTGTTTTTTGACTTTTTCGTATTTTTAGCTAGATCAGTAGGCTATATAGCTTCATATAAATTAAATTTTCAAAATTGACAACATTTAAAATGTCTCATCCCAAGGGGTCCCTTTAAAGTTGTATATTATTTGCGCAGTAAAGGAAACAAAGCTCTATTGCCTGTCTCATAAATTTTTTTCTTGGCAACTGCGAATTTTACATTGAAATTAAAATTTAAATCCATTTGTAAAACTATTCATATTGTTCAACTACATCCAGCTTATTTTCACCAAAATAAAACTCAGGTCTGTTTGTAATTTTACCTCTTGGGAAGACAGTATAACCGTATATTCTGGAAAGTATATACTTTCTGGACAGTATACACTTTCCAGAATGTAAATTAGAAATATAATATTATATATCGACTGAATTCAAGGTCATGTACCAGCTCAGTGGCGCGACAAAACCTAGGCTAGTCGGTATTTAAACTCCTAGTATATGTCTGATTGCAGTTGGTGACAAAAGAGGCGTTCAGACTTGTCCTTTTTTCCGCCCTCACCGCTTTCCCTTTTCCGTCAAATTCGATTTTTATGGAAACAAATTGTGTTTACACACTTGCCCTCACCCGTACATGCACACTTCCTCCTCTTCGCACAAATCGCCCAGGGACAGATTTTAACGGGAGCGGACAACTGGTACGGATAGAGAAAAAATGACGTCGCATAGGCTTTTCAAGAATAATTTTGTAATCCTTGAAATGCCAATCAATAGGAATAATATATCAGAATGTGGGTAAGGACATGAAAAAGAAGGGTAGGGGAGAGAGGTGCTATCTGTACCGGGGGTAAGTTGCAAGAATGCACTTTGTCAAAATTCTTGTTGAATAATTTGCACTCACTATATGTGTAAATTACCGTATCCCCGCGCATAAACGTGCATGCACTTATAAGTGAAAATCGCATGTTTTAGAGATGTTTTGAAATTGTTTTATGTTCGAATATAAGTGCATGCACTTGTTCTCGAAAACTAAGTGCACCCCTCTAAATAGGAATTGTGTCGCCAAATCTGACACCTTAACGACAAGAAGAAATTAGTCTATTAAATCACATTATACGAATCACCCCTGTAACACCCGCCCCCATTTAACAGTTTAACCGATTATTGTTACGACGCCATAATTATTTAAATAAACCTTGTACTCATCTAAACAGATTATTGTGGAATAGGCTACTAATCTGCGAAGAAAAAAATAATGTACAAGTGGGCGCCAGCAGTTCACAAAGGGTAGAAGAGTGGGGAGGCGTCATGTCAGTGGAGAGAGACTGGTCAAGTCTTTAATTGTCTTTAATTGATGTTTTTATAACAATGATCACGTCTTGAGCCCTCTTAGACAGAGGTGTGGACGCCACAGTTGACGATAGCTGTGAGGATGCAAACATGTACTATATGGAATGGTGGCTGGCTACGAGACTTATATTTATATAATAAATGCAAATATTTTGTTGTTTTCTTGATATAAGTTTATACAACGCACGTCCCGATGCTAATATGGTGCATTAATAAGGTTATACGTACTATAAATGTCGTTACAAAACAAATAAGATTATAATTTCGCATTTTTAAGTCAAAATATTGATAATTTGTTAATTATTAAGGTCATTTCATGTTCGAATATAAGTGCATGTATTTTTCTTAAAATATGTTTTATGTTCGAAGATAAGTGCATGCACCTGTTCTCGAGAACTAAGTGCATCTTCAAACATAAGTGCATGCACGTTTATGCGCGGGGATACGATATGTCTTCTATAGCCATATATTATTATTATGCTTTTCCATCCCATAATACCCAGGATTTTTTTTAGAACAAACATATTGGACAGAAAACGAGGCGAAAAGTATTGTTTTGATTTCCAATTCATTATCACTTATCACAATGAAAAATATTTTTTTTTTTCAAATTTTGAATGATTTTAAGTCATCGTGGAGAGGTTTTTTATGATGACAGCCTAAATGACTGAAAACGATTGCTCATAGTGAGATATGTTGCCAAATGTTTCTTGGGTGCTTGAGAGGCTAGATGTAACAGACGAGTGGGGGCAGGTTGTACCAATGTTACATTTTGCCCCCATTATATCCACATAGTGTTACAAATTGCCCCAATAGATTATGGGAACTATATTACAACCTTCCCCTATAAGTATTATATGTATTTATATAGATACATTTAGACCAAAACTGTAATTAAATATATTGTACCGATATTAGTCCTCTGCTATGTTTAGGCCTACCTCTTTGCTGATCATTACATAATGTCGATGATTTAGTAATTTGATCAAGCAATTTAGCAGTCGCAATTTTATTTATGTAAGCCTATGAATTAAAGGTTACTACAGACTTAATTTTACATAAATTGTTACTTATTTGCTGCAAAACTCTATTTTATATATTTTTGTTTTGCACTATGGCGTGTTGCAATGTGCCCCAATGAGCACAGTAACTGTGTTACAACTTGCCCCCATGATGTTACAATTTACCCGCACCGGGGGCAAATTGTAACATTAAATGTAAAATAATAAAAAAATTAGGTGTGGTGATATCTCACTGCACCACATAGCAACAATTGATGATATTTATCTAAATTATATTCTATTTATAGGCGAATAGTATTCCTTAACTTGATCAAATGACTTCATTCATAAAGTTAATTATTACTTGTAAAAATACAAATTTGTTGAAAATGTTACAACCAGCCCCGCTCTCCCCTAGATCTAAAAGTAAAGGACGGATGCGGGTAAGGGAGCGGACAAGAAAAAATGATAGGTCTGAACGCCCTCTTAAACAAAATGACTAAAGAGGAGATATAAATAAAGAAAGCCTGACCAAAAGGGATATTCATTTTTTCCTGAAGGCGATTAAAGTGGCTCCGTGGGTGGGAGGAAATCAATTTAAGTTTTAAATTTAGTAATGTAGTAGCCTAACGTATCCCGCAGATCACGATTTCATTTTTTTGAAAGTTTTTAAAACATTTTTAATCAACATTTCTAAGAATTCAGAGAAAACCCAAGCAAACTATTTGTACACATAAAGGATGTTTGTCTCGAGCAGGCATCCAATGTAATGATTTTAGAAGACAGGTTTATGTGACAAAAAAAGAAGTGACTTATTCACGATTATCCTATCTCAGGAAGGGGGGGGGGGGACTGGTGTCACGTCTTCCTCTGCCAATGACAGGATGGTGAGGACCGCGATAACACTTTTGATAATAGACAGTAAGTTTATTCATAAGATCTGTTTATGTACAGACATATGTGTATATGCCAGGTCGGTGGTGACAAATATACTATATAGTAATTTATCCAGATTTTAGATAATTAAACTAATTATGGTACTATTCGTAATATTAATATAAGGAGCTTGAATGCATTTATTAATATTTGTAAATATTTACATAAATTCGCCAGCTGTATGGTGCTTTTCGCATTCATTAGTTTATAAAATTATAGAGCTGATAGAGATCATACCAATACCTTTTTAATGTATTTTTGACGGGCTTCGTTAAAACTTGGGCATATAAACAAGAAATGAAATTCATCACCCAAATCATCAAATAGTTCACATAAGGAGAATTCAGATTATATTTTTAAGATTCTCAGTGGGTGTAGTGGTTACGTCGAATGCCTGTCACGCCGTGCCGCACTGTGGCATCCAGATTGCAAAGAAGCTAAAGGGCATCTACCCTGCCGATTTAGAATAATGTTGGGTTTACGTGACCAATAGTGGTTCAATATTGGGCCAGCGTTGTAAGCGGTGGACCATCATTTGATTCAACGTCCCGTGTTCGATGGGATTAATTAGATCCACGTCAATTCGAGTTAACCATTCAACCGCCAAATTAATCAATGTGAATTTTCACCTACTTGAAGTTGTGTCTCGCTGACGCGATTCACAACTTCAAGTGAGTGAATATTACTCAGATTTGACAAAACGGAGGCTAACGATTTTGATTTTTTTCTGATTGATATCCTTAACATGTTTAAAAGCTGGTATTTGTCGTGCTACTAAAAAAAAAAACACCGAATGTAATCGAGACCTTCGGTTAAAGGGTTGTAAACGTAATGGGTGGAAGGAAAAGCACTTAGCGATATTGCTTGTGGTTCAGAACATCCCAGAAAAAAAGTGTGAGCGACGTTTTGCATTTAAAACAGGGATCCCGTTTGGTGGGAATCATAAGTGCGTGACCCAGTAAGTCAAGGATTTGGAAGCATAATAAACAAGATAAATTTAGCTGAGTATCAGTAACGACGAAATGACGGGCGGTGATTTGCTGATTCTATGGCTTGGACACACAGGTGAGTCATTCATGATAAACACAGCTATTGTATCCCAGTAAACACAAAAACATTGGTAAAATATTTGTACAATAGTGGACCAACGTCTAACGCTGCTCTGCAAAGCCAAACGGCTTGCAGCGAATTTCCGATTTTTTTTCATTATTGTGTCCATGTTACATGCAATACATGCTGCATTATATCACTCGCATTCATAATCATATATTTTCAAGTGTCGATATAATTTGTGCATGTTGCTATAACAATAATGTGCTGCTAAATTCATCATGATGTTTTTTGCCGCCTCATCGACCATCTGATGCAGATTAATTGAAAGATGGTGCTCTTCCATAGAGTGAGTTATGGTTAATCTATGGCTCAATGTTTACTAAAGTCATTTGACATTATATTCTTGTCAAATTAGAATACTGCAGATTTTTGTAAGCCTGCATGACACTTGACGTTAGCCCCGTCTGGTGTATATTTTGAGCCGAATGATGTTCACACAGCTCACCAGATGGCTCTGAACATTTTGTTGAAGATAATATCGCCGCCTCGGAGCTAAAGGATCCTATCTGACACTCGTCAGAGTGGCAGATTGGATCCTTTAGCTCCGAGGCGACGATATGTGTTTTGTGTTTCCTTGGTGGTGTCAATTTTAATACTAATTAACAAAATGTACACTATTTTCATACTCCTTAAATATGATTTATAACATTCTATTGTTCAGATGTTGACGCAAATGAGGATGTCACAGCAGCCTCGTGTATTGCTGCGAAGGTATCGATGGGGAATAATTTAATGCAAAAATTTAATTCAATACGGATTTGTACCTCAACTTAACGAGGGCGCTCTCAACTGAGGTACAAATGCATATTGCTATGTGGCTACCGGTAAGCACACAATAATACCACAACATTGATTTATTGTCGGGCCAACGTCAGAATACGTGCTTTTGTGGTGTGGTGTTGAAACGCATACATTTTTGTTAATTTGATGTTATCATGATTACCAGATTATATTGATATGTATTCGATGAAAGCAGGCCACCCGCTTAGCTCTGAGCAAATCAAGTTACCATATTCTGTATATACAACCATTTATTTTTACAAAACAAAACTCAGACGCAGGACATGTTGAAAGGTAAATTTGTAGTTACCATGGTTAAATTTATCTCAACCATTAACATAGTGACTTAACATAATAATATTATGTACCTCATGGAAAAGACAACAAAAATAGCTCATAATCCCAACGCTCGTGTGTCAATTCATTCATTCATTCATTCATTCATTCATTCATTCATTCATTCATTCATTCATTCATTCATTCATTCACTCATTCATTCATTCATTCATTCATTCATTCATTCATTCAATTATTCATTCATTTATTCATTCATTCATTTATTCTTTCCTTCATTCATTCATTTATTCATTCATTCATTCATTCATTCATTTATAGATTTAATCAATTAATTAATCAATCAGTCAGTCAATCCATTAATCTCTCAATCAAATGACATTTTTACAAGAAAATTCATTTAATAAAAATGGTATAATAAGTCACGTCGTGATAAATTACAGTAGTGTTTTATTACTTAATGAGATTATTTTCCGTTATTGCGGCAGCGATAATTCACATCTCAACGTGACTGAAAACAAGAAGAAAAACTCGCTTGTAACTTGAGTTAGGATACACACTGCATAAAATAGTCCTTTGTACAGTAAAACATGTTGAAAAAACGTGTCATGCAGGTTAACTAATGAAATGATTCTGGCACATAAGTTGCAAATAGTAAAACATGATGGATTGTTATGAGAACGAGCCAGTTATCATTACTTAACGTTTTAAGCCCTCACGATGCTTTAAAGCATCATTTTACATCCCTGGATTTTATGTCCCGAAACCTAGTAGTTTTAGAGCGAAAATTTGCAGCGAACTCTTTAAAAAATGACAGTATATTTGTTCGTTTGTCACCCACTTCAAGACATCTTCATCCACTGCAAGTCGCGAGAGCAATTCGCGGCTTGTAGTCAATTCAGGCTTGAAAGGGTTAACCCTTTAACCGCCATATTATTCAATTTGAATTTTCACCCACTTGAAGTTGTGTCTCGCTGACGCGATCCACAACTTCAAGTAAGTAAAAATTATTCAGATTTGACAAAATGGAGGTCAACTCTTTTCAAATCTTGCTGGTTGATGTCATATTTTATCTTTAATATATTTAAAATGTTGTAGTGAATGTGCTACTAAAAAATGGAAAAAACACGAATATATGCGGCACCGGCGGTTAAAGTGTTAATGTAGATTAACAAATGCTGCTAATGAGTAAGGTAAATAATTGTCATACTCGATGTTGCATTGGAGAATTTTTCTTGCACACAAACACGTCAGTGGAGCATCTATATTCCAAATGTAATCGATTCCCATATCAGTTAAGATATCTGAACATATAAGCCCATCCTCATTGCGGACATCGACATGAACGTCATGCAATAAAATTTGTTTCGCCAAAATGCATAGATCAAAAGAACGAGAAAGTTTTCCATCGATCTTACTCGTCAACCAGTTGTTGCAAACATAATGTAAAGGCGTGTTTCCAGAATAGTCCATATCATTCACGTCAGCGCCAGCTCTTAGCAAAAAGGGCACCAATGATGTTATCTCGGTGGTCTCATTGGCCCCACAAGCCAAATGTAGAAGGTTACACCCAGTTGGATCTGTGAGCTGTAAATTCGTAAATTGTTTCACGATACGCTGTGTTACATCTGTTTCAAATATTTTGCTGACGAGTTTGAGCAGTTTCACGGTGCTAGTGATGATCATGCTTATGGAATGTTGATCTCGTACATTGTACGGTCTTGGTCTATGTTTTAATTCTAGTGTCTGTAGAAGTTCTGTCACAGTAGATGTTCCTTCTAATATAGACTTTTCATATCTTGGTATTGACTTGACTTTGGCGGTTATATTAATCATCCCATTTAAAGCGCCTCTTATGATTGAAAAGTCTGTAGCTGATATACCTCGTGATTTGCACACCGGGAGAGCTGTATGCATGATATGTAACTGATACTTCATAGCATCGTCAAAAGCGCGAATCTCTATCAATCTGTCAACCACTGTCATTAGGAAGATGAATTTGGATAAATTATTTTGCCCTAAGATGTTGTCCAGTCTGGTGTACACCATGTTAATAGAATCTGTATTAATCTCAGAGCTGTAGTCTGACATAACATGATCTTCATCCAAATGAAATAACCAACATGTCTGACCATCAATGGCTGGATCCGCTCTAGATTGTCTTATTTTATCTGCTTGGTTGAAGAACGCTTGTCCTGATGGCAGACTTGCTGGTTTTCCGAAACAAATTGTCCGATAACAGCCAAACAAATCCCATGTAGATGACACGATTCTGGACATTTCAGTTCTGTTGTATTTCTGCGACAAATATTGTATGATACAGTTGACCATCTTCAGAGACTGTTTCTGACATGTTAACTGTAAACAGGTAAGCTGTGACTTGTTGACATCTTGTACATTGAGGCAATCGGCACCTGCTTCCATCAATATCTCCACGGCACCATTTGACCTACAGGAAATGGCATACCACAGTGGTGAACAGCCGCGATCGTCGACAACGTTCACATTTGCTCCTTTGTCAAGCAGAAGCCGACAAAGGGGTGGCGATTTAACAGACTTCATCAGACATGTTTTACCAGCGTTGTCAGTAGCACTATGGTCAGCTCCATTATCTAGAAGAAATCTGGACACCGCTATCCGATATCTAGAGCAAGAAACCATCAATACATTAGCTCCAGAATAACATTGGCTGTTGATATCTGCACCTAGATCCACTAACAATTTCATCATTTCAAACAGATTACTACCATTTGCAGCACACCACCAGAGAGGGGTTGCGTACAGGGCCTGCGTTGTAATGGGATGATTCCCCAACGAATTCTGTTCTATATCTGCTCCGAATTCTTTCACCAAAAGGCTCACCATTTCCTTGTGATCGTGTCGCACAGCTTCAGATAGAATCGTCTTCCCATTCACACGTTTGTCACACAAAATGTGTCTCGATGATTGATTGAAGTATTTAAATATTTCACGACATACTGCGATGTGTCCGCTCATTGATAAATGTGACAAGATACTTACCATACATTGAATGATTTTACAATCATTACTACACTGTGCCACACAGTACCTGTAGTGCTTAGAAAAAGTGGGCCTATCTGAAAGGTTAAATCGTAAACATGGTAAACAAACAATGAACAATGAAAAATAACATTTAGACTTTTAAGACATGAAAATATTCTCAAATATTTTGTTTTTATAGTTTAAAAGTATGATATGTTTTTCTTTTCAGTACTTCTGATTTATGTATGTCTTAATACAATGATTATCATCTTTCAAACAGTAAAAATTATAATTCACTTAAAAATGCTTGCCGTTGAATCTACAACTTTACTTAATATCTAAAAAAACATACCACATATAGTGTTCACCAGAAGTGATATCTGATTCAGAAAATCTTCAGCTGTATCTTTATAAGCTGTGTCTGTTGTGAAGTCATATACTGCGTAAAACAACTGATGTATGCCCAGAATGAAGGAATGATGATTGGAATCATTCTCACGTATCGCCATCAATAAATTGTAACACATTTGTCTCACTTCCCAAGACGTATCTTGAAGAAAAGTTTGTATAACATCTGAAACTTGGGTCTGTGAAACCAACCAGTTTGAATAGGACTTAATGTGGGAAAGCGAGGTAGAAACAGCACAACTGTACATCTTAAAACAAGTATTTTCCCTTCCCCAATAAGACAGATTAAATCCAAGTTCTTTTGCACGATGACCGTGCATCCTAACAAAGTTGTGGAGTACCTTCCAATAGGCCACTACAATACCAAGGACACGCGCATCTATCTCCACCAATTTGTCAGGCTTAGCTTCCAAAATCAAACCAGCTGATATTGAAATGATAAACCTTATTTCTTCTACTGATTCTTTTTCCTCTCCCCCGTAGACGGTTTCTGATGAATCTCTGTGACTTAAATACACTACCAGATCTTTGTGCAATTGTCTCCATCTCTTTAGAAGTTTCGAGAAGAAAAGTGTTCGAATCCAGGAAATTCTAGTTATCACAAAATATAAATGAGATAAACGAAGCATCTTACCAATCATATCCAAACTCCCCTGAAATAGAAACCAGCGATATTGATAATGTCAATAGGTAAATGATCTTTCGTAACGCAGTAATGAAGCGAGTCAAGGTCGCTGCCTATATCAATTTTGAAAGACTATAATTTTCATTTATTCATATATTTAAAACGATGTACAAATTGTATCATAACATATATTTTGGAAAACCACTCATACTCTTGAATAATCAAATAAACCCATACTATTGGAGGCGAAACAAAAAATATAAAAAATATGTCGAAGTGGTGGGCCCATTAATTTTATAAACGTTTTTTAACTGTAATCAACTGAAATCGATAAAATATTTTGAGGTGGACGCTCAGTTAATCCAATAATTCATTTCAATCAGTTAGTAAATATACTTTTATATTTTATGCTAGCTGTTTCAACTTCAATAGTTTTACTGATATTCATTCCGCACAGGGGTTTGTATTTTTTTTACAAATTTAAAGCATGAATTTAATAAAAGAAATTATAACCTTAGCTGTTTGAAATCTCATATCACCATGGCCATTCATGCGGCTTCTCCACAATTCCCATAAGATATCACATTGACCATTCTCAACAAGCCACTTATGAACTTGCATTTCGCTGAACCACGGTGAAAAATAGCACAAAGTTGTTAAAATCAACTCAAATCCCTTCAGCCAATCGTCTGTTATGCTTTCCGATTGGGACATGTTTTCCAGGCGCCTGCAAAACAACTTCAGTATTCTATCCCCTTCACATTTGTAGAAATGGGAGACCATATACTCCATACTTGCATATCTTTCAGGATCAGATCGCGTGTGGATGTGACCGGCGACATCGGTGATGTTTTGCTTGAATATCAGCTCTATTTTATGAAGAGATGCGTCGGATTGCATAATCGTCAAAGCATTGTGTATTTTGTATTTTTGGACCATCGGAGACACATCTGAAATAAAATTCAACCTCTATACAACCACATATTTCACTTTAAATGTTTGACCTCGTTACAGTCCTCTATACGAGGAATGAGTATGACATTGTGTTTCACCAGGCTATAATCATGATCATGGTAATCGTCGACTATTATGTCACTAGTGTATATGAGCAACATTAAAAACCACCCTGTTAGATTACTTTTACTCATTATTTAGCTTTCACTTAGGATATGATGCATATGATGATTATGTTCTTTTGATACGGAAATCGTGGCAGTTTCTCACTTTATACAACAATAGGCAATCATCAGTCGACAAATAATTGACAATTCAATTCTGCGGACGGCATGTCATTAACATAACTAAAATTGTTTTCAATAAAATTATAGGCTTAATTATTTCCTCTATAATAATGTGTGTTTTTTCGGTATGTTGTAGACTGACGTTTTTTTCGATTGGACTTATAATGTGATTTAATAAGTAGAAACTAGTGCTAAGCTGGAGTTTTTCAGGAAATTTTCCAGGATCCACTTGAAGCTTAAACGTATTATATTTACCCAAACACCGAACGTTTGCAAGAAAAAGCTTGTATTACATTATTTTAACTGTTTCAAGTGCAATAATAAATATTGTCATACTAAGAAAAACGTCGGGAATTAATGTCATGTGTTAGTATTCCACTATTGCATTGCTCACTCCCATCACGAACATTGTAAATTTGTCTTTGGAATCCGGTTCTTTCCCAGACGTTCTGAAAGTATCACACATAACACCCTTACTAAAGAAGCCATCGCCGTCTAGGGTTGATATGAACAACTATAGACCAGTTTGAACCTACATTTCATTCCTTAAATAAATTAAAAATAAATTTCAATCGTATCCGGTCCCATCTTGAAAAAGCAGCCTATTGAACCCAAATCAATTAGCATATAAACCTTTTCATTCTACAGAGGCAGCCTTGCTAAAAAAATCACAATGACATCTGTATGAACATGGGTAGTGGTATTGCTTGACCTGGCTGCAGCCTTTGACACCTTGGACCATAGCAGTATCATTGACCTCTTGTCTGGCTGGTATGGTAATTCTGGAACTGCTCTATATTGGGTCTGCTCCTACCTATCTGATCAAAGGGTTTAACTTCTTTATATACTTGGGGAACCGTTCAAGACGGATTACGATGTCCCCCAGGGCTCTGTCCTGGGACCACTCTTATTCACTCCACATACAACGCCCCAAGTAGTGTGATTGGTAGGCATAACATCTGCCACTATCTGTACGCTGAATACACACATATTTATCTTTCTCTCTCCAAGACAGACCCTGATATGTTATTGTCGTTGGTCCAGCAGTGCTTACGAGACGTCTTGGACTGGATGATAGCTAACAAACTGAAATCGAATCATGACAAGACAAGAATCATGAATGTATACTAGTCGGCACTAAATCACAACAAGAAAATAATAAGAAATATTTCGGCAGTGACTAAAACAATAGCAACGTCACTTGTGTCGAGCAAGATGACTACTGTAATTATATCCTCTATAACATCCCAAATCGCGAAATAAAAAAGCTGCAGAGTGTTCAGATTTGCTTGGCCAGGGTTGTGACCCGTTCTTCACTATTCTGCTGTGTCACACCTTTGTTAAAATCGCTACCGTGACTCCCTGTTCCGATTCAGAATATTTCAATTTGCCTAAACCTTTGAACATAACCCGTAGATGTGAATCTCCACAATCATTCCATCCTAAATCCTCTGTGTTCCGTGATGATGGATCGGCAAATTGGAACGGTGAACGGACAATGAGAATAAGCCTGATTCGTATTTGCAGTGCCTCTGAGCTCGGGACACTGAGGATTTAGGCCGTTAGACGTTTTTCATTTCATTTCATTTCACATATATTAGATATAGCAATAGAGATACACAGGAAACCAAAAACACCACATGAACAAAGAATAAGCAGCCGATATGACCCTGACGAAATTGATGGTGAAATTATTATCTTATTAACTGTAGTGCATTCACTGCTGATAGAACAGTTATGTTCTCTACTGCCAAAATATTTATTCGCACCTTTGATGCAATGTATACAAGTGGTAAATTCACAGCAATCATGTCATCTAGAGAGCCCTCCTTAGTGAAATCACTAGCTAATTAAGATTAATGTTCTGTTATTTGTGCGAATAATAATATGAAATACATCAACTCATACACCGGGTATAATCACTAAATATTGCGTGTGGAACACTCTGTGTTTGGTTCAAAACCAGGATGGTGGCTTTCGCTAAAACTGTTTGGAACGGATTGACCTCGTTCACATTGTAACAGTCATTACGTATTTTGTGCAGATTCATGTGGGGCTGTGCCGTGGGAGACGCTGTTCGTCCATTCCGAATTCAGGCCGGTTGAAATCGCTGGTAATGTTTGGTGCGAATTGGTTGCGTCTAGCACGCCACATTTTAATTTATTTGGTTTTATTTTTTATTTGGTTTTATTTATTTTAATTCAATTTTGGCAAAATTTTATTAGTTTTTTTTAGTACTGATCTTATTTTATTGTTGTTTAAAGCCACATTTTTGAAAGGAAGCGTCATAATAAAAATAGATTTTTATATTATCGTTCATAATGTTTTTAAAGAAAAATCTAATTATTTTTAACTATAATTTTTATTTCGGTCACAATATATAAGTTAGTGTTAGTTTGTGTATGTCCATTAGTTTCTAAACAATAACAAGTATCCACAGGTTGTACACATATCTCTACGCTTTCCAGAGTGTCATTTTTGCTACAATGTATACTACGTTGTTGCCACTTTATCTCAGGTTTTGGAGGGGATAATATATATGCACATCATTACAATGATTATCTTTGTATCTATTTGTAATGATTATGTATCATGTATGTTACAAAGTCGTACTTCTACACACGGCAATGCCACTTAGCCTGATTTAAATGTGGTTATTGTAATAACCTTCGACTTCACAAAACTAACCTTTTGCATGTATATAATGTATCTTGTTTATGAGATATAA
>OZ024918.1:23482903-23675403 GCA_964017125.1 Flabesymbios commensalis | reverse complement strand
TGTGACGTCATAGGATGAGACGCATGCGCGGGAAGTGCACATGCAGGCCAGGATACGGTGCCATGTCATAGCGCATCCCAGAATGCAGTGCGACGTACCGCGCACGCTGACAGTGCCATCTGGTGACTGGTGATGCTTGAATTAGGATAGCAGGTAATATGTAGAGCGTTCGTGATGACATCTGGTGAATAGTGTACGAAACGTGTGTGTATTCCTGTGATGAAATGCTTCCAATAATTCTTATATCACTCGTTCATTTTACTTGCTAGGTATCTGACTGTATGGTATATGTCATCTGTAGCAGCGACGGAGTCGTATGTTTCGCTCATTAGAGTGCTATATACGACCTTCTTACATCTAGGGGACTATTTTAGAACAGTTAGTAAATAGTTATCTTCCGTTGTTCTTTTTTTACTCAACATAATCTGCAGCCTTAAACATATTGCTAAAACATTAGTTTATCCTGTTTTATGATGATCTTCCACTTTAGTGTGATTTACTAATTTCAGGAGTTTTTTTTAGTTGATTTCAAAAGAAATTAAAAGAACATTATCGTACAAAACATCAACCAGATGTATTCTTCTAAACGAAATACTATGGCAACGCGTAGGTCTACAGATATTTTTCCCATCCAAAATTAGTATTTTATCTCACATTCATACCACGTCCTGAACCAAATAAACGTCGTTAATGTTTTAATTAACCCTTTCAGCAGGGGGACAAACATCAGGCGTCAGAATCTGACGTCTAGGCCTATAGACGTCCGATTCTGACGTGAAAGTCGTTTCTCGCACTGGAATAATTAAAATATTTATAATGGCCATAGATAGATAGCATAGGTATTCAAATGATGTTTCGATACACCTCAAAATTTCTCCTCCCTTACCACAGGAATACACACACGTTTTGTTCGCTATTAACCAGTGCTATATCACACAAAATGTCAGCCTAGATGACGCCTATGTATGCCTATGTCTATACTTTAAGGTTGCTTCTTTCTTTGGTGCTGTATAATCCACGATGGAGTCTTCAAAGCTCTTTTCTGAAACACACATAAACATAATGTTTTAACTCTATGAATACCAATCACAAACAAAATAGAAAAATGTGCACTATGTTTTATCAGTTTATGTAAGTAATAAAACTACTATTATTAAAAATTATCTCAAATCATTAATTAAGTCACCAGCTACATTGACTTCAAAAGAAAATAATGTTACATATCCGATCTACAATGATGAAGTCATAATGTGTACTGAGTACCCATGAGTAGCGCAAAATTAGTACTCGGGTACCGGAGTACTCGAGTACTAATTTTGCCCCAAATTTGCCAGTTATTGCTGTTTGCCTTTGTATCACTCTGTTATTTGCCGAGCCAATGATGGGTTGATGTTGGTTTGATATTGATAAATTATACGATTTTTTACGTTTTATTTTAGTTTCAATAAAAACTAAATAAACTCTAATACATAATAATGACAAATTTTCAAATCATGACACACAGCATAAATTAAAGGTTTCTACTTGGGAATTTGATAAATCGGATCCTTGGTCGGATAAAATATGCCATGAGAACATCACGAGGTTGGTAAACATGAATGGGGTTTCGGGCACCTCTGTGCACATGTAGGCTAAACTGGACCAGGAGAACCTTCTGAGGATGGTGAAATGGATGAGATGACACTGCCCTCCAGACACATAATTCGAAATTCGAGCCCTGGCGGTCTGATGCCGAGCACGCTACATCTTGGTTACGGAGGCTCCCCCTCACTATTTATTCACAAGGATGGGGAAATTTGTTCCGACACAGCATTCTTACTTCGAGCCCTGACTGTCTCAGGTCGACCATCCTATCAATTGGTCGCACAGGCTCACTACAATATTGAATGTGACGAATGTACGATAGGAAAACGTTCTTTTCTGAATGACCATCTCGACCAGTTTTTGATAGGCCCATATTTTAACTTACACGAGAATAGGGCTCTTCCCGGGAAATTATTGATTCTGCTTCTTAAGTAACTTGATTTTGAAGTACAGGAGAAATTGCACATTGCTGACTTTTTAGTGACGTATGGTTAATTTCAATCACATTTTCTACTCCCTATGAACGTTTGTCAGGCGTGAGCTATTCTAATGCTATGTGTGCACCTACATTATCCTCGCAAAACATGTTCAATATGTTCATTCAACGGTGTAGATATCATTGAATGAGCACAGAGCTGAATATATGCGCTGTGTGATCGTGTATATTGAGAATGGCGTATTGCCTTTTTAGCGAGTACGATGACCCGTGTCAGTAAACCAGTGCAATGTATGTGACGTAGCCATGCAAAATTATTGAATGACGCATTATATACCAATATAAAAAAAAACAGATATCAATGTTGAAAATTACAAAAAAACGCTGTCAAATGTGAAATGTTGTAGTTCCTACGGCAACAATTAAAACAAACACGTTTCTATGGATATAATATTTAAAACTACAGTGGAATTCTGACTTTTCATGTAACAATAATGTTTGGACTCAGTTTTGGAGATCATTTTAAAATGTGTTGGGCTATTTTTCTTATGACAGATGAATTGCATTTTGCTTATGTTTTTTGGGGAGAGCCAATTTGAAATATAATTTTAGACTTCAGGCTTCGACTTCAGACTTTCATAGATGATAAGTCCCTACTGAGAATTTGTACTTTTAAATATATATAATATTTGTTTGTCAAATGGAATCGTATTCAGAGTACCCAGTACGCACATTGACTTGTCTATCTGTCGACTTAGTGTTGTATCACTGCCTGCGACGCTTGCCCAACAGTAAAACAACATTGAATCGACGTTTTGTGTTTGAAGGGAATTGCAACTGTTATTTTAATTGTCAAATGTAGTATTTAGAAGTTTTATACTGTCCATACCAGCACGCAATATTGATTCAATACTGGGCCACAGTCTGCGACGCTGGCCCGGCATTGAAACATTACCGAATAAATGTATTTTAATCATTGTATGTAGGGGTGCTCAAATGGTATCGGTATGAGTCGCCTATAACGAAAGGCCCCTATATTGACTGGTCAAAAATCCAATGAATGGTGGCTTCACACGACATGTACATCATTGACCTGACATCGATCCACACATAGTGATACATAAAATCCTAAATAAATAAGGGAATTCTTCAAAAAGAAAGAAACAGCACATCAAAATAGCATAAGTAAAACATCGAGATCCAAACAAAACTCAATATGTTTGGACGAGAAGGTCCAAACATAATAATTACGCCATGAGTGGTATTAACCGTTTCAGTGCGGGGACCGTCTTTATACGTCAGAGTCTGACGTCTGTATACGTCAGAATTTGACGCCTGCAGACGTCAGAGTCTGCCGTATAAAGTTCCCTCACTGAAAAAATTAAAATATTTATAATGGCCTTGGACCCATAACATAGGTATTCAAATAAACCGGAAAGACCACGGTTCTTTTGAAAAAGCAGGGTTGTTTTATTTCAGGGGGTCTCATGTCCCTGTGATACAGGGTCTGGTAAAGGACATGCATAATTATTGGTGTTTAACACACTACATGTACCATACCGTGATCTCACATTGTAGGGCCAGTGTCTTAGACGCTGGTCCAACATTAATCCAGCAGTGTGACATCAACGAGGGCACTTCACATGGGTCTGCAAAACGTGTGTGTTTCTGTTATTCACAATAAAGTATAACAATGCTTCTCTGGATAGAGAATTATTATTGTGAATTGGGGTATGTATGTGAACCTAATATGCCAATCAGTATTTCACTTCTCAAGTGGTGTTTTAGTGCTTTTAACATTAATATGATTTCGGAAGTAAAACTACTAGACCCTAAACGTCCAACGTAAGCATCGTTTCAATACAATAACAGAATGGTGTATGTTTTTCATGAATTTTAAACCGGAACTTGCTGACGCAATTTCCCGATTCAAATAAGTGAAACATGCCCAGAGGTAATCATGGTGATGCAGTACCTAAACATTAGGCCTACATTTTAACAAGAAATGGCAACAATAATTGAACATTTACCCGCCAATTTATCTAATTTGACCTTTATTCTCGATTGTATTCTGTTTTTGTTTTCATTTTTTATTAGCACATTAAATACCAGCTTTTGAACATGTTAAAGATGAACTGTTCAAAATAGACCTCCATTTGGTCAAATCTGGAATTTTTTCAGTCCCTTGAAGTTGTGGATCGCGTCAGCGAGACACAACAAGTGTTTACAACTCTTGATGTCTAAACACACATTTCAGTCCCAATACCAGTGATCTGATCAAATAAAGATAAACGGCCGGATTTAAAATGTCAAATAGTTTATTCATGCAAAGGGACACTGGCCTACATTGCAAATATAATAACACACACACACATTCAATTCTTTCTCAATTCAAACAATTTGTATATAAAAATAGTAAGTTGAAAAATAGTATTATCATCTTGTGTAGATATCAGTTTATTAAAACGACTACAGTCGTGATTAGCGGTCAAAGGGTTAACCCTTACAGCGCGGGGATCGACTTTAGACGTCAGAATCTGACGTCGTAGACGTCTGATTTTGACGTCTGAAGTCGACCCCCGCATTAAAAATAAACTATGTATAATGGCAGTAGATCCAACACATAGGTATTCAAATGCATCGGAAAGAGCTAACTAAGCCATTTATGATAATTTTAAATTAAAAATATACCCTTTGACCTCTATGATTTACACAAAATTAATTCAGCGTTATAAGGGTTAATATTAATTTTTTTTAACCACGTTAACATTCACCCAGGAAATCACGTGGCGCGTCCTACCAGTTACCACCATCACGGCCATGTACATAATGACCACATTTCCACAAGCGGCAGGGCAGGGGCCCTAGGGTAGTGGTTAGCACCGCTGCCTTTCACGCCAGAGTTTGGGGTTCGGTTCCCGGTCTCGGCGGTTTGAAAGAAACAAAAATGTTTTTTCGCCATCCACGTGTGAAAGTCAGTATTGTGGGGAGCCTCCGTGACCGAGAGGTAGCGTGCTCGGCCTCAGACCGCCAGGGCTCGAATTTCGAATCTTGTGTCTGGAGGACAGTGTCATCTCAATCACCTCACCATCCTCAGGAGGTTCTCCTGGCCCAGTTCAGCCTATATGTGCACAAAGGTGGCCTAAAGCCCGATTCATTTCATTTCATTTCCACAAGCGGCAAGCGGCCAGAAAAACTGACACCATACGCTTTCCCAGAAAACAGGAGACGTTGAATCAATGCTGACTTAATGTTGGGCCAGATTCGCAGACGGTGGTCCAACACTAATTCAGCATTGGGTCTCGGGTTTGTGGGTTAACCCTTTCAGTGCGGGGATCCACTTTAGACGTCAGAATAGGGCGTCCTTGTGTCGAAGTCGACCTGTAACCAATTTATGACCTCACATATAGTATGATATACATACCACAAAATTATCAAGTACTACCCACAAGTAATTCATTTTGTTATTTAAATACCGACAGTCTTATCTGTGTAGGCCTGGCTTCCAGCTGTTTAAGGCTTCGGTTTCATATATACTAAATTTTGGTGTTTTGTAAATTGGGTAATTTCCATGCACCTGTATATGTCGTCGCCTCGGAGCTAAAGGATCCTATCTGACACTCGTTAGAGTGGCAGATAGGATCATTTAGCTCCGAGGCGACGATGTAAATAGCATAAGATTTCTTAGTAGGTAAAGGGTTAACTCGAAAGAGACATCACAAAACTAACAAAAAAGCCGGAACTGTTTTGTGCGAATTTCTTATTAGTTGAAGTCTTAGGTTACACCACTTGCGTGTCTTCTTCAGTAATTGGCCATGCATTATCTGATTTTATTCCCACTGATTTCCATGTCTCGTCCCGATAAATGATGTATGCAAACCAGACTGGGTGCCAAATCGGAATACATTATCTTTAAACGAATTATTATTCACGCAGATATGCTTTTTACGTCTATTTCGGGGGTAAGCGGCGAGGCATCGTTTACTTAGAATGTACACAATGATGATGGTGTTTATGCACCGATTAAGTCATTTTGAACATTTAGGTTATCGGTCTAATTTCGCGCAGGCAGGGTGCTGAGTTTCTATTCATTTCTACGTGAGTGATTGTACTTTGTGAGTGTGGTCATGTTTGTTCTCTCATGTAGGCTAATCACCAACTCAAATCTCATAATAATCCGAATCACATGTATCATCCTATGACATGTATTACAACGTTTTGCTTAAAATAACCTTTCGACGATAAAGGTAATGTAGTTTAACCCTTTAACCGCCGGTGCCGCATATATTCGGGTTTTCATTTTATATTAACACATTAAGCACGCTAAGTACCACCTTTTAAACATGTTCAAGATAAAATGTGACATCGATGAGCAATATTTGAAAACAGTTGACCTCCATTTTGTTAAATCTGAATAATTTTCACTCACTTGAAGTTGTGGATCGCGTCAGCGAGACACAACTTTAAGTGGGTGAAAATTCAGATTGAATAATTTGGCGGTGAAAGAGTTAACCGTCGATCACCGCACTGTAAGAGTAATAATATTTAATATGACCCTTGACCCATAACATATGTATTGAAATGAATGAGAAAGAGCAGAATAAGAAATATATGATGATTTCAATTTATAGAAACTATTCATAATGATCGTAGACCCATATAATAACACAGGTATTCAAATAAATGGGAAAGAGCTACTTGAGACATTAATGATATTTTCAATTTAAAAATAACCCTTTGGTCTCCATGGCTAATACAAAAGTATTTTAGCGCTTTCACGGCTAAAATCTGCGCCGTCAAAACGACGATAACAATCATGCTCATTTGTTTGTAATGAGCCGTAAAAAAGAAACTAAACAGTGATTTATAGTGTAAACGTGTTAAGGTGTTGTTGTTGTTACACAATAATTATTATAAATCTCGCCTTCTTCCGCGTAAATGCATGACTGACCGTGTCCGTGTTGGACTTTAACCCTTTATACGCCAAGTTATCTGGTCTAAATTTTTACCCACATGAAGTTGTGGGTCGCTACCGCGACCCACAACTTCATGTGGATAAAAATAACTCGTATTTGCTAAAATTTGAAACTAAACATTTGTAAATTTCAAATAAAACGAATTCGAAACGCTTTGTCGTGATTATAGTGTTGAAAGGGTTAAGCGTGTGAGATTACTATTAAGCATAGGCTGGTAAACATGATAAACGAGTACGCAGTAATCATCTATTTTACATTTTCATTCTTCCCAATTTTATTTAAATAATATTCACATAGAACTATCTGCGAGCGAGATGATGCAGATCTGTTCAGACTTAATTTGCATTATAATTATATCCAAGTAATTATACATTTTACAAAACATAAGCCTACCTTTAATATTAACTTTAGAATAATTTGTTTTTTTTTCACCCCAGAAAAACTTACTTGTACGGTATTCTCTTGCTCACACAGCATGCACAGTGCATTGCCAAAAACGTAATTGCTTACTTTTTAAGTAAGTCGTTACTGTCTTTGGCTTTACTGTACAACAGTCACATGATAAGCACGTGACGTGGCATGTAGGACGCGGGTGAACAGCGAGCACATTTTAAATGAAATCTTGTTGAGATTTGTGCAAACAAACAAACACAGACGCTATGGTTCATTCTCAGCGCATCAAAAGAAAGTTTTACCTGTTAGCAGAACCGCGCTGTCTTACAAGAATCGTTGGATCAACGCTGGCCGCATGATGCAACGCCGGCCCAGCATTGAACTAACGCTGTCCGCCACCCGCTTCAGTGTCGCGTCAACTACTTGACGCTCCCACGCCAGAGGGGGGAGCATTACAACAGTTCTTTACACAGCAAATATGTGGTGCACTTTAATTTTTGTGTAGGGCAGTCGCCGTCGCATTCTACACGTGTGGTATCACTATACTGGTCTGAAAGGAGAAAGGCAGTATCTGCTTTACTTGTAAAGTAAGCAGATACTACCTTTTGTTTTGCATGGCAGTATAAACTTAAGCGTCTTTAGAAACTCTCTCGTACGGCCAGTGCCCATAAAGTAGAAATTGTACGCGCGTTAAATTAACTCGCAATGCGAACAAATGCCAGGCTATTATATGCTATGCTGGAGCGCAAAGGAATCGGCCATGAAAATGTCAAAAGGAACTCATATCCAGATTGTATATCATCTAGAAATTGCCTTTGATGTGTAGGACAGGTATAGGGTGTGCCATTGCTCAGAATATGTACGATGTGCGGTGGTTAATGAGATGATTTTTGGCGTAAATCAAACGTAAATATTAAGACGGATTTGTGGTGCGAATAAAAAAGGGGCTCATCTACATGTAGTTGAAACAACATTGATTTTTGAAATCATAATCTTAACTGTTTAACGAGAGACAATGAATTAAGATTACTAATGCCACCGCTTTCCCCATACAACATGGAATAATAATTTTAAAAGTTACACAATAACAAAATACATAATATGAGCAATCACCATGATTTAATAATAATAAATATTATAATTATTTGAAACCGCGCAGTATATCCCAGTGTACATAATTATTTTCTCATTTAACGTTTGCTTGTTAATTCTGCGCATAGCTATCAAGTAATGTCTAATGATTGTATAATTTAACCTTTGCTTGTTGCTAGCGATCAACATAATGACATCATTGTGCATTGTGAAGAAAACGTGTTAACAGGATTTCAGTTGAACGAGCTATTTGCCTTTCCCTGGGTTCCCCAGATGAAACACGGGAAACAGCAGAGCTGGCAATTGGGTGTGTTTCATTCCACTATTCCCAGCAAGCATGAAACGTTGGGCCAGCGTTGGTTTACTGTTGGCCCAGCGTCGACGACGCTGGTCCAACATAAAACCAACGTTGACCCAACGTCTCATGTTGTCGGTATCTTTAAATTAAGAGTATCTCAACCTTCTCTCATTTCTTTTATATACATCAAGGACATCTTAGCTCTAAGGGAAAAGGGAGAGAGTTAAGATTATCAACGTTTTAAGATTTTTAATAAAAAATCATAAACATAAGATGATCCTAATTTCTAAAAAAGTTGAGAACCTCTTAACATTTCTAATGGGAATGAGAGAAAGTAAATATAATCTTAATTTTAAGAATTGTAATGGGATGGGTCACATATTTGAAGTGACATTGTAATACGATACAAACAGTGCCGTCGGTTGATGAAATAAACGATGTACAGATGATGACGTGAGGGTGGGGTGATAAGGCATGATGTTTTGTTGAGAGTGTTTTCTTCACTCACCCGATAAGGGGTTCCGGGCCTGTCTATGGGATTTACGCTGGCAATCCGCCCGAAGATTATAGCAAGACACGTGGAGGCTATAGCTTCCTTTGGATAATTGATATAGACTTGCCGTACAGCCATGCAGCATGCAAAAGCCTAAAATTTGTTGTTTGTTTTTAGCCTCATTTTTGTATGGATATTTGTGGCCATGAATTGGTGACTCGTATACTAATCATGCTATGCTTAGGTGTCCTTAAAATAAGCTGAGAGGACTGGTGCGCCAGTTTTAATGATTGAGTACGTCATGTGACATACATTGGCTGGAAGGCAAAGCCCAACAACGGTTCTGAACATATCCACATATCATAGATATCAATGTGCTAATTATTAATGATTCACTGAAGATGGATTCAAAAATACCCAAAATGGCTCCACAAATTCAGCATGGAGACGGCTAATATTGTATAATTATATCGTGTAAAGCCAAAATGCTTTATCTGCTTACTTTACAAGTAAGCAGACACTGCAGCATGCATGACAGAGTAATGCTGCAGCCCATACAGTGCACATGTCGCTAAACAACTATTCTATTTTTTGTCGTTGCATCACAAACATCACAGAGTATTTTCAGAGCAAAGGGTTTGAACTTTTCTCTAAAATATTTCCTCAGTTAATTCACTGGTGCGCACCAAACGTTTTAATCTAGTTTCAGAGTACATGAAATCTGTGGTGCGCACCACTCGCTCCATAGTATCAAAGGTCCAATACAATGGCACTTTGCGGTTTAATCGAAGCGTTCAAGCTCATTCCGAATTCAATACCTCAGATGACACTCGGCATGATGAATTTTTGTTCACACAGGGGTGGAGTGAACTTACTCTACTCTGTCTCCTTCATAGCGACATCACTTCAATTTTTAAATAATTTCTACAATGTCCACCAACTACTAGTGATATAAGTGTTGATTGATTGACTCAATGTCAAGATTAGCATATACTTATTTAACTCATGATATGCTGAAATGCCACTACAATTGTACAGATATACTTCTATTGCTCTAACATATACATATTCGGCGTACAAAATATAATAGAATATTAAAATAAGTACCAAAGAAGGGAAACAAAATGGAGCTTGGATATAATCACATAACAATTAAAGCAGCTCCTTGGGATGACATCAATTTTCGTTTTTAGTTTGTAATGAAGTAGTGTATTCCCCAGATCATGATTTTATTTTTTTCAGGGTTTTTAGATTTTTAAAAATATTTTTTATCAACATTTCTATAAATCTGCTTAAAACCCAAACAAAGCGTTGGGCAGACAATCAGTGCTGCAGGTGTATCCCTCATGTCCTGACTATAAGACACCGATTAGCGGCGATTGCTTTGATCTTACCGTCCAAGACGTGGGAATATGTGGTGTAAAGTGCTGTATATTGCTGACTTGTTTTGTTTACATGGCAATATACGACCTGGAAATATAACTATTTCATACTTTCTCGGTGCATTAAAATTGTTTTTTGACTTTTTTGTATTTTTAGTTAAGATCACTAGGCTATATAGCTTCAATAAATTAAATTTTCAAAATTGACAAAATTGACAATGTCTCATCCCAAGGGGTCCCTTTAAATGGTCACTTTTTAAATTACGTGTGTGGATAAAAATCTAAATCCAAAAGGCTTGAAGCAAAAGCAGTTCATGTTTTGTACAGCACGTTTCTTTTTTTAATTTACAAGTTAGCCTTTTGCTTTCCAGAGGAGTGCTACTGTTCTGCAAAGCAAAAAGGCTGACTTGTAAATTAACATAAGTACAAGCCGTCTTTTGGTTTCGAACGACAGAGCTGAATCACCATCCGTATAGTCAGTTTGTGAGAACGAGGCATGCCTTATTACCCAACCACCTCTGATGCCATTACAACAATTAGCCCAGACAACACAAGACGTTAATTCAATGTTTGTCTGAACATTAATACATAATCAGATAATTGGGCCATCGGCTTGTGTTTGCCGGGCATTATTTCCCCAGTCGAGGAATTCCGATTTCGAAGACACAAAAGTTTTTTTCCTTCTCGAATCATGATGATTCGATGTTGTTAATTGAAAGAAATGATTCAAATCATGTGTCTGAAGGGCAATGTCATTTGACTCATCTCACCATCACTATTCACGCTTTGTTGTTGGACAAAACGCTATTATTTTCACTCATGAGGTCATTTTCTTTGATGACAGCACGCACCCCGGAGTATAACTAACAGTTACCAGATGTGATACCAGGCTCAGTCCCAGACGCGGCAATTGAGGGACGCTGATTCTCTTTATTGCTTGAAACGTAAACGCAACCTTGTTACATACTTTGATACAGAAAATGTATGTACCTGAATCAGGGGAATGTAGGTGTCACTCCTGTTTGTGTAATCGTGGTGCTCCACGTCAAAACTTTATTATTATTTTTTAAACATAATTTCAATTTTATGATGATGGTTTCTGAGCTTGTATAGGCAGATTTGACAAAATGAAGGTCGACGATTCAGTAATCTTGCCCATCGATTTCACGTTTTAACTTTAACAGGTTTAAAATCTGATATGTAATGTGTAGATAAAAATGTAAAAAAAACGAATATGATCGGTACCGGCGGTTATAAAGGTTTAATTTAAATAACATCTGATTGACATAAGCTGATCTCCTCATGTAAGCAATCACTGTCATTTGCATTATGCTGGCAAGCAGAGATACGAATTCAAAAGCCTGAATACAAAGGATACCCCGATTTTTCTCCTGACCATTAAATTCGCTGATTCAGACTGGAATCATATACTCACCTCGAGGTTGGCCCAATAGCTTGATACATTAATCGGGAATTGTGAAATAGTTCATCCTTCACACACGATGCGTGCAGTATGCATGCTCATCCAACAGACGCAAGACGTTGAATCGGTGTTTGTTTAACGTTGGTCCAACGTCGTTGACGGTGGACCAACGTTAAACTAACATTGAACCAAGTCTTGTATTTGCTGGGCATAGTGTGAGAAGAAGTGCTCAAATCACTCAACCTTAGCAAAATACCTTGGTAGATTGCCGGACTATTGTTACCGTATTGTTCGCATTTTTATCTGATTTACATCACGTATATTATTATACATTGTGCTGTAGCATTAGCAATACTGACGGCTCATAGTGAAATGTGGTGAAGTGCCCTCGGCCTCTGACACAGGTCAATAATGACATTCACATCAGCATCAAGGTCACAAGACACAAGTCTTATATATACCTCAAATACCAGCTTGGACCACTTAGATATAATCTTTACCCTTACAGCGCTGACAAATTGTGTATAAACCAAAGGATTTGTTTAATTTGAAATCATAATAAATGTCTTAGTTAGCTCTTTCCGCTTCATTTGAATACCTATGTTATGGGTCTACATGGTCTATGGCCATAATAATTTGTTAAAACATTGAGTGCGGGGATCGACTTTAGACGTCAGAATCTGATAAGTTAAGTTGACCATTGCTGGATGCAACATGTGAGTGGTGTCACAATAATTGAGCCACTCTGTATATAAATTCTTTACAATGAATTGAGAACGATTGAAGGTTACTGTTTTTTTGATAGTTGGCTCATTTTCGTTGGACCGCCATATGGGAAGATTCAAGCTACCTTGTGGGAGTCCTAACTTATCATGCTGTTCGCAAAGCCAAAATACAGTATCTCTTTACTTGTAAAATTAGCAGATGCTACATTTTGGCTTTGTACGGCAATATATATTACATAATTATATTTAATTTTCAACGGACCTGTGGTTATTGTCATCAGCTAATACGAGATTGAGTTTGTCAACAAATCTTCGACGCTATTTATAAGACTTCAAAAAGGATATTGATTGTATAGTTTTCAAAATAAATTAAAGACCCCTGGGAATTAAAGGGTTTTTTTCCGGCAATGTTCATTTCAATCCAAGTAGTCAATATAATACCCTTCACAATAAGGTGACCACGCTTAACCCTTAAAGCGCTGAATTTTTTTATGAAAACCTTGTAGGCCAAAGGGTTTTTTTCAATTTGAAATCATCATAAATGTCTTAGTTAGCTCTTTCCGATTCATTTGAATACCTGTGTTATGGGTCTACGGCCATTATTAATATTTACTCTTACAGTGCGAAGATCGACTTTAGTCGTCAGAATCTGACGTCTGTAGACGTCAGATTCTGTCGACTAAAGTCGATCCTCGCGCTGTAAGGATGAAAGTGTCACATGAGGCATTCCGTTCCACGACGCATACCATATTTACGCTTGGGCGCCCTAATACGCATGTAGCTAGGTGTAATCACAGTGGTTATCACTGGTTATATATGAATGAATATAAAGGCACTATTATATAAAATCACCATGGGCCACCACTTCCGCTCGAAACCAAAATGTAGCTATATACATTCTCACAGCAAGTATTCAAATGAAGCAGGAAGAGCTAACTGAGAAATTTGTGATGACTTCACATTGAAAAAACCCTTTGGTCTGCATGTTTTATATAAAAATTCAGCGCTTTAAGGGTTAACCCTTTTACAGTCGAAATGAATATATAAAACGCGAGTTTGACAAATACTTCGATATTCGTATGTAGGAGAAAATTGTTGGCATTATTTTCCGTATAAATTTAAATTATTATGCAGAATCAAGTTTTACTGCAATCCCAGCATACAATGCGTTGAAACAATGCTGGTTGATCATACTTTTTTGGAATGAGTGTAGGGCAGACCAAGACACAGTGGATTTGAATAAGCTATATATTGTAAATTAGACAATACTAGTGTATATATACTCAGGGTGTGATGAGAATTTTCTGTGATTTCTATTACTATCTATATATAAAAGACATCCACTGTACCCCACCTCTGGGACAGGGTATATCATGGGGTGGGAATATAATGGGTCAGTACTAAATGTACCATGTCTACCAGGATGTTTACCATATCGAAAATGCATTACCACAGCATTGTAACTGTGTATAATGATGTATGTAAACATGGATGTCGTCTTCTGTGCTCTTTACTTTGTGGCATTACTTGATGACGTCATGATACAGTTTTATTGAAATCATTTATAGTTACTGTTTGCCTGTAGGCCTACACTGATCCACTGTGCAGTACTGTATACACCTCCAGTCGATTAAACAATATCAAGTATTTTATTTCTGAAAACCCACATTTTATTGCATGCCAGGTGGCCTGATAGATCGTATACATAATACATAAGACCATGTATATGGTGCTTTTACTTTTTCGTTGCTATAATTGTTTAAGTCTGTTTCACCAGGCCACCAAATCACTGTTATTGGGAATTAAATGTGTACTTTAATAACAAAGATTTGCAAATGTCTCGTCTCAAGGTAAGCAAATGCGAGGAATTCTCAACCACTTAAAGTTGTAAATGAAAATGAAATGAATCGGGCTTTAGGCCTCTTTTGTGCACATATAGGCTAAACTGGGCCAGGATAACCTCCTGAGGATGGTGAGATGACACTGTGCTCCAGACACAGGATTCGAAATTCGAGCCCTGGCGGTCTGAGGTCGAGTACGCTACCTCTCGGTCACGGAGACTTCCCACAATACTGACTTTCACACGTGGATGGGGAAGAAACATTTTTTGTTTCTTTCAAATCGCCGAGACCGGGAACCGAACCACGAACTCTAGCGTGAAAGGCAGCGGTGCTAACCATTACCCTGTAGTGTGACATTGTTAAAATGGTGTGTCCTTGGGCAAGACACTTCACCCTCAAATGCTTCACTTGACTCAGGTGAAAATGAGTACCTGGTAGGACAGAGATGGCAATGTATACAGTAATTTCAATGCGCCGAAACGGCTGCAGGACTGTATGCTCCCCGGGGAGTTGAAATGGCACATAAATGAACAGGTCCAATGACCAGGGGGTAAAATGTAAAGTCCGATGATAGGTCTTCATACTTGATATCAGACTATAAAAAACCTACACCTTTACCTTTACCCTAGGGCCCCCGCCCACTTGAAGTTGTAGGTCGAGACATAACTTCACCGTTATGGGGAATGTAATGAGCGTTTAACCCTTACAGTGCGGGGATCGAATGTAGACGTCAGATTCTGACGACTAAAGTCGATCTCCGCACTGTAAGAATAAAAATATTTCAAACGGCCGTAGATCTACAACATAGGTGTTCAAATGAATCAGAAAGAGCTAACGAAGACATTTATGATGATTTCAAATTGAAAAAACCCTTTGGTTGCGATGTTTTTATACAAATTAATTCAGCGCTTTAAGGGTTAAACATAAACATCAATTGGCATATGTCTCAAATTAAACATTTTTACAAAATAAATAGGTAATTTTCACCGACTTGAAGTCGTGGGTCGCGGTAGCGAGCCACAACTTCAAGTGGGTGAAAATTTAAATTATTCAAATTAGCGGTTTCAGGGCTAATGTTTCACCCACTTAAAACCTCTGTCGTGCAGATGGCACATGTTGAAGAAGTTCGTAGAAGAGAAAATGGTAGAATCCACTAAAAAGGGAAGTTTTAAACTTTTATTTTATATATTTTAATTTTAGGTAAGGGCACAAATCCATCTGCATCAGCTAAAAATCTTGGTTTTGTATTTGACTTTAGCCTGGATTTCAGAAAACACATGAAGCGCATGCTTCTATCATATCCGTGACCTGCGTCGAATTCAAAAAAGTCTGTCCTTAGATCTTGCTAAGCAAATTGAAGTGGCACTCGTCAGTAGCAGATTATTGCTGCTCACTATTTCACAATATGCCAGAAAAGGATATCGCTACATTACAACGTGTTCAGAACTGTCTTGCAAGAGTGTAACAAACGCCCCACGATTTAGTCGTTACGTTCCTATTCTATAACGATTGCATTGGCTTCCTGTCAAGTTTCGGATTCATTTTAAAATATGCGCAATGAAAATTATATGAAGCGGGCTTTGGGCCACTATTGTGCACATGCAGGCTAAATTGGGCCAGGAGAACCTCCTGCGGATGGTGAGGTGGGTGAGATGACACTGCCCTCCAGGCACAGGATTCGAAATCCAAACCATATGAGGTCTGATGCCGAGCACGCTAACCCTCGGTCACCGAGGCTCTCCACAATACTAAGTTTTACGAGTCGATGGGGAAGAAACATTTTTGTTTATTTCAAACCACCGAGAACAGGAAACGAACACCGAACTTTGGCGTGGAAGGCATCAGTGCTAACCACTACCCTAGGACTCCCGCCCAAAATATGCGAAATAACTTTCCGAACCCTAAAAGACAACCAACCGGCATATCTGGCTGACTTACTCGTTCGGCCGAAATGCTCAAAATATACATCCCCACAAATTCAAATAGATGTGTTGTTCCTCATATAAAAACTAAGACTGGGTCAAGAGCTTTCTCCATATCTGGCCCAGCCTGTGCCTGTACGTAATACCGAAACAATTTTAACATTCAGTAAATTAGTTAAATCTCACCTATTTGATCTGGCAGCTGTGCGATTTGACGGGATCACCCGATTTGATGGATCAACAGATGAACATAGTTCCACCATCCCAAGCGGGCAACGCAAGGCGCCGCGGCAACGCACCAGCCAGCCATGGCGGAGGTCCTCACATCTTGGATGACGTCACGGCAGCGCACACCGGTCAAGTCCTACTCTCGCCCAGACCACGCCTTGAACACTGAATCAGCGACGGGGCGTCTCGGCCGCTTTATGTCGGCGGATTTCGCGCAGATTTTTTGCTGTTCATTCTGTTGAACGGGTCACCGGGCTTATATACTGTTCAAGTGCTAAGTGCACAAGCGTATTGCGGGGACTCGTTGTTTCAGCGTTGGGCCAGCGTCGTAGACGCTGGCCCAGTGCTGGAACAACGAGTTGTGTGCATGGTCTATATGGGAATAGAGTGGGGTGCATTGTAAGGCTTTATAACCCATTATGACCTCACTTCTATATCGACCCTTTGCCTGTTACAATATTCGATATTTTGCTCCACTATTATCAGTGATTATAGCATAAATCATATACCTGCTAGTGATGACCACATTCATCTTGTTTGTCTTGTCACATCATGCTAAAAACATTTTGAGAGGTCGCATAAATATCGAAATAGTTATTTGGTGAAGTTCTAATTAAATCCACTTTTATGCACACATTTATCATATTAAACGGAGGATTTGAAACAAATCATAATTATATCCGTGTAATATTATAATAGCATACACATTTTTTTTATGAAATAAAAATGAAATTGATTATTTAATAAAACATTTTTTGATTATGATAACTTATTTATAAATTAAATTGTTTAAATAAATCGATGTCGCAAAAATATTTTGCGAATGATTTGATTTTTGTCTCACAACCTTTGACTTTATTCCGAGGCCAGACCTTTTGCTTTGATTTGGTCAGTGGATCAGCTTCTAGGTGTGAGCGGGTGCCGCTTTGAGGAGAACCTTATTATAAGCTCAGACTCGCAGGCCTGCTTTTTGTGTGCGCAGTCTCAGGCCACTGGGTTTTCTTTAAGACAGTGTGTGGGCAAGGGGGACGGGATTGCATTGTTCAGAAATGAGTACCCCCCGACCCACACACCGCTATGCACACAGCCGATACGCAAGTACCTGCCGGCAGCTACGTCGGATTTCAATGCCCCGCCGGAGAAATTGGGCTATAAAACGGCCTGAACACGCCGCTCGAGCGTTGGGCGGACGTCTCACGACGTCCGCCCAACGCTCGAGCGGCGTGTTGGCACGGATTGTAAACCTATATGTCCATCCATACACACTTCGCGCTGTATTATAAAACGCAGGACGAGACTATGGGAATTCGGTGTTGTAAACCTGCGTCTATGGGCTCAGTGAGCTGTGCCATTTGTGCAGCGATCTCCCCATTCAATGCCCGTTTTTATTCTGGAAGGCATTGTCAAACCGGGACATTTTTTCCACGTAGCATGCTAATTTCAAGCCTCACCGACCTACTTATATGCATGTATTACAAAAAGCGTATGGCGATCCGTTCACTGCTTAACCCTTTCAGCGCGGGGACCGTCAGCATCTGACTCTATCTGATCTATAGACGTCTAATTTTGATCCCCGCACTGAAAGATCAAATATTTATAATGAACGTAGACACATAACACATGTATTCAAATGAAGCGGAAATGACGAACTAACACATTTTATGATGATTTCAAATTATATATCAAATACTTTGGTAATTTGATTTATCAAAGCCTATTTCAGCGCTTCGGGGGTTAGTATGTGTGACTATCTAGTTAATTTGGCTACAGTAAATACATGTATGTTGCATGTAGAAAGTGAATAGACGCGGAATAGTATTATTTATCTAACGGTGAACTTTCACATTTGGACGAGTGCATTGATCCATCAGCATTTCGGTGTAGAAATTACATTTTTTCTATATATAACATGTGTGACTATCTAGTTAATTCGGCTACAGTAAATACATGTATGTTGCATGTAGAAAGTGAATAGACGCGGAATAGTATTATTTATCTAACGGTGAACTTTCTCTATTGGACGAGTGCATTGATACATCACTATTTCGGTGTAGAAATTACTTATTTTCAATATATGATATGTGTGACTATCTAGTTAATTCGGCTACAGTAAATACATGTATGTTGCATGTAGAAAGTGAATAGACACGGAACAGTATCACATCTCCAACGGTGAACTTTCTCAATTGGATGGGCGCATTGATCCATTACCATTTAGGTGAAGAAATTACTTATTTTCAAATCACGTCAAAATACTCGTTATTTTGATCACTTTCCTCCATATTCATTCATTTAATTTATTATGTATCTCCCGTGTCTCTTTCCATTTGACTGAAATATGAGTAAAATAAATTTAACATTAATTTGGGGAAAAAATTTGGCGTTTTTTTTCATTTTGCTTTTTTTTAATTCGTACTATCACACATTATAACTCACTTGTTTGTTGCGTATTTATAGCATATATATGTAATATTATAAAAAAAGCTTCTGAATCAATATCTACATCTATTTCATTTTAATCTTTGTTAACCTTCCTACAAATTGAATGTCCACCCACTGCGCAGATACAGTTTCATAGGAGATAAAGAGGAACAGTCTAAATAGAGCCATTCTGCAGTGCAAAATCAAAAGGCCGTATCTGCTTACTTTACCAGTAAGCCTTTTGCCTTTGCAGAGCATCATTTATGTTGACCCATGCTAAACTGCCAGACACCTGTCGTGACCACTGTCATCAGTCAACTTACGATGTCATAAAGTAATGTGTATTCCTGGCGACATTGTGAAATAGACATTTCATGGGAAGTATCAATGCTAAGACATGACGCAGTGTTTAACCCCTTGAACGCTACACACACGGACCATCATTGTGATTTGCAAAAATCAGACTACAATGTACGTACCATGTTATTATAGTACAAAGGCGTATACTGCATTGCAAAGCCAAAAGGCACCATCTGCTTACTTTACAAGTAAGCAGATACTGCCATTTGGCTTTGCAGAGCAGTATAATGTGACCCTTTAAAACCTTAGTGTCATTATACACGGATTGTTATACTGTAGTTATTATCATGATTATATTTCTGTTCTCGTGTTACATATGTGACATTCATTGTTTAGTTTTCTAATAATTGTAACAAAAATAAATAAAATTACTTTTGATATCACAAAATATACTACAATAACTGAAAACAATCAGTTGTGAAACTTTACTGATTTAAAAATAAAAAGAAAACATGTGAAATTCCACTTGATATTACAATAAAACATAAAGATTTCTTATCAGATGTTATTGGTAGTACACTAACACGTAATTTGTATGTCTTATATGCATTTTATTTTTTAAGCTATTTTATAATAACACATTTAATTGCAAATGCAAACTGGCATATGGAGACCATAATTATATGCATGTTAGAATCAAAAATAAAATATACCTGCCATTTGAAATTACTGATACTTATTACAATCGTACAGCTGATTGAGTACTTCTATAATCTAAATTTAAAGCATTATTATGGGGTTTTTTTCGAAAACCATACCATGCACAGGAATAAGGCTTTCACAACACGGCCTAGCCTGCTCTGAAAGCCTCATTTATGTCATGGATGTCATGGTCTAATATGGGGTATGTTCATATGTGAATGATCATATCTATCCAAACAAAGTGGGAACGGATATGGTAAATCATGAAAAATCACATGATAGTATGTCGAAACCATAGATATGGTTATTATGCTGTGTCATCATTGGATTGTCATGTGTTGAAGAAGTGTTTCAAGTTCAATCTTCCCACACCGCTGAAAACTGGATAATACTGTTCTGAGAAGTCAAAAGGCAGTATCTGCTCACTTTTAAAGTAAGCGGATACAGCTTTTTCACTTTTGCACAATATTGTATATGCCAGACTCTTAATACTGTATCGTGCATTTGAATTCACTGAGCCGAGGTTACGTGATTACACCATAAGCTACAAAAAGTCGTCTCACTGTTCTTTTGCAGGGATGCCCAATTTGCATGAAAATAAAACCTTATCATGTTTTCAACTTGGATAGCACGCGGGATCAGAATTATTTGAGAAACTTTTCGACAGTGTAATCATGCATGCGCTCAGAAAGCTCTACTTTAAATGTTCTTCTTTCAATTATATAATAAAACATAGATGTATAAATACACATGTATATTAAAAATATATTTAAATATCAAATGGCATCGAAGGAGGAAACGACGGTTCCGGAAGTTGTAAAAGTACTTAAAGAATACGTAGAAATGAAAAAATATAATAATCCGTCGGTGTTTCTTCACAACATAAACAAATCCGTGGAAAACGCAGAATGAACAAGCCTGCTGTTGGATAAGCTGCGAATAAGTTTAGTCAAAATCATGCACTTACAAGCGGGGAAAGGGGTGTTGTAATTGGCCAATTAGTCTGAGATAATATTTTGATATGTTTGTGGGCCATCATATATCAGCGGTAATATGAGAACATAATAGCCCGGATATATGTAAAACCAGTGTGCATTCCCATAATTTGAATAATAAATCTGTATAAATTGAGCAACATTTTCTATAATTTAACTTATAGTGAGTATTGATTCCAATAAAAAGTAATTCACGTGAAGATATATAGTTGTAGTTGTGCCAGTTTATTGCCTGTGCCAACGACCACCCACATACCCAGCAACCCATTCTCATTTATATTCACCTATATTAGCACCGCTGCTGATCGGTGATGCCGGGGGTTCTCGCTGATTGACTTTCACAAGGTTATTGCCAAGCACTAGACACATACGTTTCAATAGAAGACGCTGCTTGTAAATTCATGATTTTGCCTCAACAGGCTGATTTCTTTCCATACTAGAAATCACAACAAGCATCATATTCATAATAAAATTGACGCGTTTAAAAATACGCGTCAATATGAAACACAGCACAAAACACAACACGAAAAAAATTCCCCAAAAAACTCAAAGTGTTCTACTAGTAACAGCCACCCTTACTTGCAACTCTAGGCTAGCACAAGAAGCCTGGCTAGTGACTCTCGCAAAACCTCAACAATCTATGGGTTTATCAATATGGGCAAAGCCACTTCAAGATTTTTCCACAAGCTACATATAAAAAACACCTCTTTTTGCAACTTTATTTTAAAATGTAGTTATTTAGGGTGTTTGTTCTGTGAGTAAAATAAAGTTTTATTGTCTGTCCGTGTACTACACATCTAATCGATAAAATAGATGGGACAAATCAGGGCTAATCGCTCTTCAAAGCCAAAATACAGTGGCTGCTTATACATGTTATAACACTGTATTAGGCAGGTACTGTATGTTGGCGTTGCAGATTCATGAACAGAGCTCTGGACTGAAGAATTAATCCAACAAACACGAGGCGTTGACCCACTGTTGGCATGATGCTGGGATATCATCGCAGACGTTTGACCAACATTAGTCGAAGAGTGGGTAGACCACTCATATTATTTAATGTTATTTTAAACTCAACCTATCAATCCTGAATTTACCATTGTCATCTTCATCCACTACGAGCCGCGAATTTCTGCCGCAATTCTCGACTTGTAGTGGATGAAGATGATTTGAAGTGTGTGGAAAAGTGAAGAAAATTGTCATGTGTTGGTAAACCAGTTTCATGGAAATTTTCGTTCTAAAACCCTTGGTTGTATGAAAATTAAGTCTGTTTTCAGGTATGTAAAATGATGCTTTAATGCATCGTGAGGGCTTAAAGGGTTAAATATGCCTAGCTCTAATGTAAAGTAAATACATGATCTACATGATATGCATCTCTGTACACTTAACCCTTACAGAGCTGAAATATTTATTATCGATGGAGATGAAATGCGATTTCTCAATTTGAAATCATCATACATGAGAAATTAGCTCTTTTTGCTTCATTTTCATCTGCTGCCATTATAAATAGTATTCTTTATCAGTGCGAGGGTCGACTTTAGATTATCATTGCACATCCAAATATAAAAAAGTTCAATGTCGCATTGTTATATAATTATTTTTTTGTATAAACATATTTTATTTTGCAATCGAAACAAATACAAAAAAGTAATACCAAGGTTTCTCTTGCTACATGGCTACTGATGACCGGTGATGTCTGTGTCGTGGCAATCGATAAGAAGGATCCTAGTGCAAAGCTTTTGCTCGACAGCTGACAGGGAGATCCCACCAAATGAATTTATAAGTGGTACACAGGGCAAGGACTAAGGTATCAAAGCACAATTAGATCCTGACAATAATGTCAGCAACAAGGAAAAGTAGGGTGAAGAAAACACCTTCAGTCCGGTAAACTTACCATAGTTAATGTAAATCTCTGGGTTGTGGTTATAAATTTTTCGACTGCAATAACCAATTCTGGTAAGTTGCCCGAGGGAGCATCACCAAAAAGAACAGTGTTTAGAGTGGGGTTTTTTTGAAAACTGAAAGTTACAAGCCACTGTTTGGACCAGGTATCAATACGGATGAGATCTCTGTCCAGGACATCTTTGTTAGTGTTGTGTAAATTTGAAACCATATAAAACAAACTATCGTCTGCAAATAAACTAATTTTACTTTCCAACCCTTCTTTAATATCGTCTATAAATATAAGGAATAATAGGGGACCGAGAACAGACCCCTGTGGAACTCCTGCTTCTATTGTGCCATATTCAGAAGAATGACCGTTTATCACAACGCATTGTTTTCTGTCGGTTAGATAGTCAGAAAACCATTCGTTCAGAGAACCAGTTATGCCATTATTTTTCAATTTATGCAGTATACCAGCATGCCACACTCGATCAAAGGCTTTGGAAATATCAGCAAAAACTAAGCGCACTTTTTTATTATTATCCAACGCCTCGCAGAAAACATCGTATAAATGTACAAGTTGATGTGTTGTGCTGTGCCCTGGCATAAAGCCAGATTGATTGCTGTAAATTAGGTGATTATCTCGAATGTAGGTAAATGTATATTTGAAAACTGCTTTTTCCATTACTTTGCCTACACAGCTTAATAGGGATATTGGCCTATAATTGTTAAGCTGTGATGCATCACCTTTTTTAAAAAGTGGCGAGACATTGGCTTTTTTCCAGAGAGAAGGAAATTTATTTTGTTGCATGGACATATTAAATAATCGAGTTAGTGAGGAACAAATATGCACTGCTGTGTGCTTCAGCATTTTGGGATTGATGTAATCGGGACCACTGGCTTTATTTGGATGAAGTGATTTCAATATATCTAAAATATCAGTTCTGGTGAAAGTTATACTAGTTAGTCTAGCTGTAGTTAGACATTTGGTATCAGGAAGGGTAACCCCTGTTGTATCTATTTTAGAGTTTTCTAAGAAAAAAATGTTAAAAGATGTAGCCTTTTCGTATGGATCGTTTGTGATCGAGCCGTCTTGCTGGCTAAGTGCTGGAATAGCAGTAGATTTATTTTTAGTTTTAAAAAGACCTTTTACGGTCTGCCACCAAGGCCTAGATGAAGGAAAATTATTAATTTTGTCGACTTGCCTCTGTTCAAAATGATCTTTGGCGGATTTTAGTTCGCGAACATAATTATTTCGCGCTACTTTATATAGTTCCCAGGTTTGAATAGTACGGTTATTTTTCGCCCGTTTATATATTCGATCACGTCGCCTTCGTAAGCGACGTGATCGAATATTATATATTTGTTATATAATTATCACAGGAGCAAAGTATTCAACTAATCAACAGTGGCGAAACAAGTTCATAGCTTATTTTTTCAAAAAAAAAATTTTTTTTAGGCAAATGGCAACTCACCTACCCAGCAAACACTGGCGTTTATCCAATGTTGGTTTAATGTTTGCCCACAGTCATTAAACCAACATTGGATCAACACCCGCGCTTTCTGGGTATTCATATAAGCCTACCGTTACGTATCAGTGGATTTTAACACGTGCGCGACCCTTTTCTTAACCCTTTAACGGCCAAATTATTCAATTTGAATTTTCACCCACTTGAAGTTGTGTTTCGCTGACGCGATCCACAACTTCAAGTGAGTGAAAATTATTCAGATTTGACAAAATGGAGGTCAACTCTTTTCAAATCTTGCTGGTTGACGTCACATTTTATGTGGTACTTAATGTGGTAATAAAAATGAAAACCCGAATATATGCGACACCGGCAGTTAAAGGGTTAAAGCACACAGAGTTTTTTTTCGCATCTTATGAGCCGTGCTAACGCGATGTGTTATCTTTACATTTCTGCTGTGTCATTGAGTGCTCACAAGTTTATGTGGGAACCACTACATGCATCAGCTAGCAATACATATTAATTCTGTATTTTTTTCCAGCATCTTATAGTGTGTGCTCATATGTCACATATAACACTTTCGTGCATTTTGTCTGTTTAAATTGATTTTTCATTTGATTCTGACTTAAAATATCATGACGACCAAGAAACAAAGGGATTGCATTTTTTTAAAGGACGAAAAAAAGTCCAAAATGGCGAAATCAAAGATGGCCGCCAGCGTATATGTGACCCAATCTGGCAAAATGAGACGGAAGTCGCGTTTTGCGGTATTGGAGTTATTACCAGAGCTTAAATCTCCACAAAATTACCTTTAAAATGAGGTGTCACACAAGCATGTAAAAGATGTAACTCAGTCCAAATCGGAAAATATCAATTTTAAAAACCGTATCATTTTGAGAAAACGGAGTTCAAAGATGCAGAACGTTTTTTCTTGATTCTCAACCCTTAATCAATTTCTTGTATGAGAATGTCACCTAAAAGGATTAGAAAAAAAGCCATATTTGGACAAATGACCAGTATAGTGGGTCCACTTCTATTAAAAATGGTCAGTTAGCTGATGGAGGTAATTCCAAGTACACACTGCGTCACGGCTTAGGGTGGGGTTTCATATGGGTATTACCCCAAGGCCCAAGGTCATGTCAAGGTCATAGCAAGGTCAAATCAGCCAAAAAGGGTCAGAATATTTAGTTTTTGTTGTTTTTGCTTCAATTGTATTAATTTAGGATGTCTATGATGGTTGAAACCCACTTAGGCCCCAACACGGAGGTCCACCAAACACATTTCAAAGAGGTTACAGGGGTAATATAGGGGTTGGAGGGTAATACCCCCCAACGTGACCATAATATCACCCCCATCTGGTATGACAGGAACAGATCAAATAACAGATATATTGTCATGTTTGAACCATAAACTAACACTTCTTTTAAAGGTGATGAAGCACAATCCAAGTATACATAGTAAAACGACCTGGGGTAGGGCTTCATATGGGTATTACCCCAAGGTCAAGTCAAGGTCATCTCAATGTCATATCAAGGTCAAATCAGCCAAAAAGGGTGAAAATAGTTAGTTGTTGTTGTTATTGCTCTAATTCTGTACATTTGAGATGTCTATGACTGTTGAAACCCACTTAGACCCCAACACGTAGGTACACCAAACACATCTCAAGAGGTTACATGGGTAATATGGGGGTTAGAGGGTAATACCCCCAGAATGACCCTTGTGTCACCCCCCCATCTCATATGACAGAAATGGACTAAATGTTTGGACCAATAACAAACACTTTAAAGGTGATAAAGCCCTACCCAAGTACACATGTTGATATGGGCTGGGGGTGGGGCTTCATAAGGGTGTTAGCCCAAGGTCATGTCAAGGTCATCTCAAGGTCATATCAAGGTCAAATCAACAAAAAAAGTAAAAATAGTTAGTTTTTGCTTCAATTGTATCAATTTAGGATGTCTATAATGGTTGAAACCCACTTAGGCCCAAACATGGAGGTACACCAAACACATCTCAAGAGATTACAGGGGTAATATAGGGGTTGGAGGGTAATACCCCCCCCCCCCCAAAGTGACCCATATATCACCCCCATCTGATATGACAGGAACAGATCAAATAAAACATACATTGTCATGTTTGGACTAATAAGTAGCAGTTCTGCTAAGTCTGATGAAGCCCGACCCAAGTAAACATGGTCACATATGCTGGGCTGGGGCTTCAGATGAGTGTTAACCCAAGGTCATCTCAAAGTCATCTCAAGGTCACAACAATGTCAAATCAGCAAAACAGGGTAAAAATAGTTAATTTTTGCTCCAATTGTGTTCGTTTAGGATATCTATGATGGCTGAAACCCACTTTTGCCTCAACACGGAGGTACACCAAACACATCTCAATCTATCTATTCGATTAATTTGAAAATAAGCCCCTTTTTATCCGTTACCCCCCCCCCCCACCAGGGGGTGAATATGTATTCTAGCCACTAGTTTCTCAGGTAAAGTTTGTTCTACTTATCAATACCTACAAAATGAGCTGCCACACGACCCTATTTGATAGGTTGAAAATATATTTTTCCCCTTTTTACCCATTATTACCATTGGAGGGGGTAAATATGGATTTTAGCTATTTGTTCTTTGGTGAAGTATTTTTTTCTCATTAATACCTACAAAATGAGTTGCTGCACGACTCTATTCCATTAATTTGAAAATATACCATATTTTTCGTGATATTACCCCTTTTTACCCCTTATTCCCCCACTGGAGGGGTGAATAAAAAATTTAGCCCATTGTTTCTTAGATAAAGTTTGTTCTACTCATCAATATCTACAAAATGAGCTGCTACACGCCGCTATTCGATCAAGTTGAAAAAATCATATAGTAGGGGGAAGGGGGTTTTCAAGGGGTCAAGAAGTGACCTCAATGACCCCGAAAAAATTTAACCCATTGTATTTTTTTATTTTAGCACCCTCAAGATACAAAATCAACAAGAAAATCTATTTATACACCAACATCTATCAAATGGGGTACATATCGTCCCCTTGGAGTTAGAAGGTGTTAAACTGCCACTTTGTAAAGTGGCAGTTTAACACTTTATTTAACTTAATGCTCAACATGTTTGAGGTCACGACTCGAGTGTAGGTTCAAAAATGTGATGATGACGTTTTTTTAAACTTCTACACTATCGTTATATATTGTTATTGAAAAAAAACAAATTTATTTGCAAACTGAAGTTTACTTTGTGCCATATGTAACTTTAGGAACGGCCTTTGGTATCTCCTTGCATTGAAGATGTTATGTAATAATAATTTTTTTTTAATTAATTGAATAATATTTCGGATTTTTTTTGATAATATATACAGCGTCATTGAGTCTCAATATTGTTGAGAGATACTTGCGTTATAGATGTCATTATATATTATTATATTATTATATTATCTTAGGGGGTGAGAGTGAAAATAAATGGATAAATAAGTGAACGAATGACTGAGGTATTCGGACATTTTTTTGCACTTTTAAATTATGACTAAGCTGGACCAGGATAACTTCACATGAACATGGTGTTTTAGAGCTGTACCGATTTCTGTATTTTCAAGAGGTGACATTTTTTTATATCTAAGGGTATGAAAATCACATGTACTTGATATTCGAGGGTCAATAAAATAACCTAGATGCACCATGTGCATATTCAAAGGCTGTTTTGCGTCTCGAACATTACGCCTAGATAAGTGTGCTGTGCAAAAAGCAGGGTTGACATGTACAGATTGTTTGTTAAAAATTTTAGGCTATCCCGAGCATTGAAAGGGTGTTTAATTGTTAAAATCTGTACAGGCCCACTAAATGGTATGTTTCTGCCCGAAACTGTATAGGGCCTAGTTATTTTTGGCAAAATTGGTATAATTAAAGGTATATTTTGGCCACAAAGGTATATCTAAGACTAAGAGTTTGACTATCCTGTCTGCATCCCGAGCCCAAATTTTCACCTAGTTCTCCACCCTATAGAGGATTAACCTCCTGAGCATGGTGAGATGTATCAGATGACACTGTCACCCACACAGTATCCCAAATTTTGTTCAAGACCTAGTACACAACCTCTAGGACACGTAAAAGATATCTTATGCTATGTTGTTAAATTGTGTTGGTTAAAATCGAGAAAAATCGAGTTTAAACTGTTTATTTCTAAAATATAATAGTGTTATCAGTTTTCTCGCCTTAAAAACTATACAGATCGATGTATTATACTCGTTTTTGTATTCATTATTTCAAAAGTTATAGTGAAATAGATAATATCTTGGACACATGGTGGACATTTTGGATTTAGTCATTTTTCATAAATACAAAGGGTTGGAAAAAAATGCAAGCCCTTTTTTTCTCATCACTACTATGTTCCAAAAGGGAATAAACAAAAAAATCACTTTTAACAAGCATTTTGCACGAAAATACATAAGGGCATATACTATTAACTGAATGGCAAAAATCACAATTGGATCTTCAAAGCTCATAAAAAACGAGAAAAGACCCAACGTTAAACCAACATTGATTCAACATTTTGTGTCTGTTTCCTACTCTGGCTATTAAAATACCTCTTTGATCACAATGGTTGCACTAAGGCCTCTCAATATCAAGGTCGGTGGTTCGATCAAAATAACAACAAGAAATGGTTTCAAAATTAATGCAATTTGGCCTATGCCCCAATATTTAAAAAGTCATTTAAACTTTTCAAGCCTGAATTTACGATTGTCATCTTCATCCATTACGAACCGCGAATTGCTGTCGCAATTTTCGACTTGTAGTCAATGAAAATAACTTGAAGTTGGTGGCAAATAAAAAAAAACATATTGTTATCATTGAAGCAGCTCCACTAAAATTTTCGTTCTAAAAACACTAGATTTTAAGAAATTAAGTCATTATTCGGAGATGAAAAATGATGCTTAATTGCATCGTCAGGGTTTAAAAGGTTAAACCCTTCACCAGCTAAGTTATCATATTTAAATTATCACCCACTTGACCAAATGAGTGAAAATTCTCACATTTGCTTAATTTGGGATTTTGTTCAAAATAACAGATTAAAAGCGACTATAATTGTGTTTAACTTAAAGGGACCCCTTGGGATGAGACATTTTCAATGTTGTCAATTTTGAAAATTTAATTTATTTGAAGCTATATAGCCTACTGATCTTAGCTAAAAATACGAAAAAGTCAAAAAACAATTTTAAAGCACCGAAAAAGAGCGAAATAGTTGTATTTCCAGGTCGTATATTGCCATGTAAACAAAACAAGTCAGCAATATTAAGCACTTTCCATCACATATTCCCACGTATCAGACGGTAAGATCAGAGCAGTCGCCGCTAATTGGGGGATAATTCGTGTCTCATAGTCAGGACACGGGAGGACACACCTGCAGCACTGATTGTCTACCCAACGCTGGGCCGATGCCATCAGCATGAGCCCAATGCTGTGAAAACATTCAATCGTCCCTCAGGTATACAAATAGTTTGTTTGGGTTTCTTCTGGTTTCATAGAAATGTTGATTAAAAATATTTTTAAAAATATGAAAATTCTGAAAAAAATAAAAACATGATCCGTGGGATACACTACTCCAGTGCGGAAGTAAAACCAAAATTGATGTCATCCCAAGGGGCTGCTTTAACATATTTACTATTCGTACTTTTCACCTCCTGCTGATGTTAACCCTTACAACGCTGAAATATGTTTGTATAGTCTATGGAGATGAAAGGGTTTTTTCAACTAATTTGAAATCATCACAAATTTGTTACTTGGCTCTTCCCGTTTCATTTGAATACTTATGTTATAGGTATACAGCCGTTAGAAATATGTTAGTTTTTTCAGTGCGAAAACCGTCGTTATACGTCAGGATCTGACGTATAAAGATGATCCCCGCGCTGAAAGGGTTAAAATGACTACATATATGTGCAGCAATAGCATTATTAATAAGAGCTCGTGGTGACTGGGATATTTTAAATTAGCCCTTTAACCGCCAAATTTTTCAATTTGAATTCTCACCCACTTGAAGTTGTGTCTCGCTGACGCGATCCACAACTTCAAGTGAGTGAAAATTATTCAGATTTAAAAATGGAGGTCAACTCATCTCAAATCTTGCTGGTTTATGTCATATTTTAGCTTTACTATATTTAAATTGTGGTACTTAATGTGTTAATAAAAAGCGAAAACCCGAATATATGTGGCACCGGCGGTTAAAGGGTTAAATCTCACAGCGATAAAATAATTTCCACTTAAGCAGCACGGTTATATATAGACTGAGAGTACATGATATATTACTGTGTTTTTTAATTTACATTATTGCATCCGAAGAGATTCTCGCCCTGCGTATAGAATAAGACGCTTACGAAGCTCGGACGATTGTTTTTTTCAAGGTATACAGCTAGACAGAGAGTCAACAATGACAGACCTACAATTAAACACACCGAGCCAAACTGCGTCCATAAAGGTAAATATTTCTCTATTGTCATTGACTAATATTTATCAACCTCTCGAGAACCGCTTGTGAAAACGTAATCCCTATCTCACTCAGGCGTGGTCACATCCCGGCGAACACGATATGTTCACCCGATGTTGGATTAATGTTAGCCCAGCGTCGGAGACGCTGGACCAACATTAATTCAACACCGGGCAGTCGTCTCCTGAATAGAAGCGCGAGTGACGTGGTAAAGAGTTCAAAACTTATTTTTATAACAAGACCATCGACTGAATTTTATGAAATGTGCAGGGATACATCTTAGTTAAAACAGCCATTTCAAATGATTGCTGATCTAGGTTGAAAATGCAAGAGTATTTTTTCATTTGAACCTCGCAATTGCGTCAGTTCAAAGACAAATGTGAACATGTCATATAGCACTCAATGAGCTTATGATGAAAACGGCGTGCATGGTGAGTTGACGCAGTTAATTTTGCTTTTGAACATGTCGAATACTGTGTGAGTGCGCATGCAAGAGCGTGGATAGGTCTATCATTTACATGAAATAGTCGATTTTACACTGTCTATGTCTAATCCCACACTGATACCAAGTTCTACGATGAATACGGCTTTAGAATTATTAAATTTACTTCCATTTTTTAATTCAATAATACAAAAATAGCTGCCATCTTTTCAGAAGTCTCACATTCCGTCAGTCCATAATTTCAGTTCCCCAAAGAAACACAAATTTTCCACAGGATAAGGATCAACACATTATTTAACCTGTTAACTTAACCCTTCAACCGACAAATTATTCAATTTGAATTTTTACTCGCTTGAAGTTGTGTCTCGCTGACGCGATCCACAACTTCAAGCGAGTGAAAATTGTTCAGTTTTGACAAAATGGAGGTCAACTTTTTTCAAATCTAGCTTATTTAAGGTCACATTTTATATTTACCATGTTTAAAACGTGGTACTTAATGTGGTAACAAACACTGAAGAAACCGAATATATTCGGTACCGGCGGTTAAAGGGTTAAAGATTGAGTGTTCTATCAAAACAACGTCAAAATAGACGCTATACGTTGAGATGACGATATTTGCCAAGTGAATTATCTAGTTTCTTTAATGTTGTTCAGCAATATTGGACCTCAGACTAATGGGATCTCAGACCAAAGGGACGTCATACTAGCGAGTATGCCCAGTGCCATTGTCAAATTGTTTTTCTGAGGATATGCATTGGTTATATTCATTTCAACCCTTAACCCCTTTAACTGCCAAATTTTTCAATCTGAATATTCACCCACTTGAAGTTGTGTCTTTTTTATCTTTGATTCACGCCCACTGATTGGAGGAACACATGCCCAACACAGACGCACCCGAAGGACCATCCAATCAACACTCTGTAAGGCGTATATGATTGATAAGAATTACAAGTATAACACGCTATACCTACAATAAACAAATTGAAAGTGCTTGCAATTCCTTTGCTCAGCCAGTATTTAGTGCATTGAAATTCAGCAAAAGAAGTCTTAATAGTACATTAGAATTTAACAACGCCTGTTGAAATACCAGTATGCTGTGTGTTATAAGAGCACTCTGTATGACACAATGACGGATAGACACTAAACTTTTAGCAAATATATCACTCCAGTAGAGCAGAATAAACGTATTGTGTGCTTACTAGATTTGCAACAAAATGATTATTCATTATTGATAGCTGCATGAGCCGGGTAAAACTTACTTGTATCCGGTATAATACAAACCTTGGTATGAGATAATACTACTTATTACAACTACTTTTCCTAGTATTTAATGTATAAATGACGGTGCTATGTTAATGTATTCCCAGCATGTTGAGCTATCTTCTGATGGTTCCACCTACTACAAGTATTTATTTGATTTGGGAAATAAAATCACAAATTCCAATTCACTCACACAAAACAAAATTCACTCACACATAATCCCAATTTTCTCCACCACTCCACGCACACTATCATTAATTATCCTGTCATGTCCGTTCGATTATGGGCTTAGTTTTTTGTAAATTATTCAAGCTTCTTCATCGATTATGACCTTTATATCTATCGGTCTCTATTGTGCACGCAACACTCAGCGTATTAATACATTTCTCGCCAGCTCATTAGATTGCTTTGACCATTCAGACGCTCACAATACCAGCAATCATCCGCAATCACCCGCACGGAGAATAGTTTCTTATGCTTATACATCAAGTATAGTTTACAAGCATGTCATCAGAAATTCTCTTTAAAGACCGACGTCCGCTTGGTGACACCATGACCTACATGCAAGAGACGTGATGAAAATGCCGTCGTAAAATGCTCCATCTGTCATCACGGAGATGGGATACCCTGGCTGATAAGCAGCCAACAAGACACGTGTCGGGATCGCGGCAGCACTGACAGTATCATATAGCAGGGAGTTTGCACCTCCCTACATCCAGCAAGTACACAGGGAAGAAATAGGCAAGTTTGTAACTCGACTGTAACTCTATTAGCTACATATCTTTGCAGTACTCTGGGCGGTTTATTCAGGACATATAAGCCGGTCATAGTGAGCACGAGTAACTGACGCAAAGCTAGATCGATGTTGGCCTACCATTTAGGTGATTGGTCCAGGATTGAAACAACCTCGGGTCAATGCTTTTTGTTTTCTGGGGTATTAGCTATAATAGGTCCTATATCCTTATTATTCTAGGAGTTTTCAGATGTTCACTAAACGTCATTAACAGTTTAGCATTCGGTACTTCAAAGTACTATTGTACGGTAATGGTAGTAAACGTATACTCGTTTTTATATTCAGATTTTATTATTACATTGTACTTTTTGCGCACATTATGACAGTTATGTCACCTATCATCACCCATCCATTTTTTCCCATCCCCATTACAGTCTGTGTAGGTCACACACCTGCACAATGAAATTCCGTTTCAGCAGAAAACAGGTATGTTAATCTATCTCAGGCAAACCATGTGTATAAACTGATCATTATTGTGAAAGTGGTGATGATCCACCATTGTCAACAGGAAAAATACCCGACACATATCAATAACTAAGTAAGGATGGGGTTTTCTAGGTTTAATGCTAAGTATAATGATTATTACTATTCATTGTCAGGTTTCTGAGCGTAATTTTAATTTTTTAGCATTATATTAAAGCCTGTCGGGCGGACAAAAGCACCAAATTTGGTACACAGCTTCTCTAGGGGCATCTGAAGAGCTTTAGTCGTTATCTTTCTTATTTTTGCTCAGATTTTCCATAAAATCCCAAATGGCCAGATCGCATTTCACTGTGAATGAACATTATTTTCTCCATGTAGTACATGTACCGGTACCGTAACATAACTATAAGAAGCTTTTGTGAGTCATGTAATTTGAAAAAAGTTATTTGAAAAAACAGCATGTAGATTGTTGTATTACTTCCGGACAAAATAATTGCAATTAGTTTTGTCATAACCATGATAACTTGAGCATTGAATACGGTGAAGCATCTATCTACTTTTTGTAATAATAAGGAGACAAATATCAAGAATAATAAAGTTATTAAAATGTAGGTTATCAAAATTCAATAAACTAAAATAATAACATTATATCTAAAGCCCTGAAATCCATGCCTCCGGATTGACTAGAAATCTTGAATCTGCTTATATTCTATCGAAAATTATATCAGTTTAATCTTGGTCAAAACAGCGGTCATTTTGCATTTGTGTTGTTCACACCAACACTTAAAAAAATTAGAATGCTCATAGGCTAATGCTAATTAGGGGGTCCTTTTAGCAGAAATGTATAAAGACATTTCTGCTTTTAGTCGTGTGAAGGTACATGGCGCATCAATGTTTATACAGATAGTGAGATTTGAAATGTCGATGTGTTAGTCTATATATTAGTAGTTCCTATATGTACGTGAATAAAGAGGGGAGTTTTGCATACGCCATGCCAAATCTGGCACAAGTCTGTTCGTACTTGCCATGAGTACGCTGTGCGTGAATATGGTGTGGGGGTAGTAGTAGTAGTAGTAAATCTTTATTAATGTCTCATCCAGTTTACATTATAAATACAAATCATACATAAATGACAGATTACCAACGTAGTGACTGGTCACTCAATGTGAGTTTGTAAAATGGGTTGGTATCCAGCAAATACAAGACGTCGACCCACTGCCGATGTAATGCTGGCCCACCATCTATAACGCTGGCCCAACACCGAAACAGCACCGGGCGAGCGTATCCGTGTTCGCTGGTTAGTTACGCAGCGAACACGAGACATCGATCCAATGTATGTTCAATGCTAGTCCACCGTCTACAACAAGGTCCCAACATTAAATCACCATAAGATCAACGTCCCACGCCCGCTGCTTACCACCACGCTGTACACAAGGGGCATTATATTTGGGTTACAATAGTCCAGTCAATTGACCCAACCTAGAACAAATTGCAACAGAATTATTTTTTATGGCAAGGTATTCAGAAAACATGCAGGGATTCCAGAAAAAAAACTACAAAGATATAAGTGAGGTAACATTTTCAAAACACCCTTTGAAATCGACCTCCCGTTTAACGCATAAATATTTCACGGAGTATTTTCCGCCTGGCTTTAAAATGCTTTTATCTCTATATTTATCAAATTGTCTTTTTATATAATGCAAGCCCACATCACTATATAAGTTTATTTCGCCATATCCAATATCTAGAACACTTTAATGAGAGCGTTGCAGTCAATTAACACATTGAACTCTAGACGACAGTTGACCACCTTAGTTGATTAAAAATATCAAAAGACCCACCACAAATTGCATGAGTTTTATTTTCTTTACCAATCAGCTCAGAATCATCAATAGAAAATCTGCTAAAAGCCAATCGGTTTAAGGATACCTAATTTACATGAATCCAAGTGTTTTCCTAATATTTAAAATCTGATAGCAGGTTTTGGCACACTTTAAAAGCATAGCATTATTAGTCTTATCGATATCATCTACCGACATCAAATCACTGCTGATATACGACGCATATTTAAATAATAATTCTCTGACACCAGTATACATTGTACAGTGTAATAAAACATGAATTTCATTTACAATTTTATCAGGACAAGTATCTTACTAAATCTTTCAGACGCAGGCACGTTAAAATATTTTCCGAGTTCAATGTTTATTGGGGCAACGCCACATCGGAACCTGACATTGCACTGCGTATTCGTGGTGCTTTAATCTGTAAAATAACATACATATCTGGTGAATACTGTTTTTCAAACAATCTATAACCACTCTGTAATATGATCATATAAAAAGCTTTTATAAAGACTTGGGATACGCTATGTGGACACCACTTGTGTGGGTATTACGCATTATGAGTGTAAATTATAATTCGTGGGAGTCACCTTGACATGAGTGATTCGTATTTGTAAACACTCACATTAGCTACATCAGGGCTTCAAAGGTTTGTTCTGCTTATACTAATTCAATAATTTGATTTTTTTACGATTGATTGTAATTTTCGATTTGACCACTGTATGCATGGAATATATAAAACATACACTTAAAATGATCAAGGTCTGCACATTGTGTGACCTTCGTGCAGTATCACAGGAGTATATTTATCTGTTTATCGTGATGATTTTAAATTTTATCTCCAGATGACTTTGAAACGTAAATAAATCAGTGTATTTAAATCAGTTGAGATGAGGCATTACATTAGTTTTCGGTGCCTATTACTTACATTACTTTAAATATAACGTAACCACTCCAAGTGAATGAGAATATCAATATTCGAATATTCGATAATGATATATGACATTACATATGGCATTACACTCAAGACCATTATTTCCACAATTAAATATTCACGCTTATCATTGATTAAAATTTCTAATTTCATATGGGATTTTCTTTGTCTTGACCTCTAGGTAGCTTTGAAATGCAAAAAAGAATAATTCAAATAAATGAGCAGATTTCAACTAGTCTAGATCTAGATATTGTATTAAATATTATTTGGAACTTGAAATGTGGTCACTGGTGAAAATATATCATTTACATGGTGGTTAGTGACAGCCATTTTGTCTATTGACCTCTAAATGACATTGAAAACAAAGCAATATAGCTGGACCATGAATATAGAATGAATGTTAGGTCTCACACATGGCTAACCCAGGACCAATTTCGGAGAAATAAGAATAAAATGGCCGACTGGCGGCCATATTTTTTAGTTGTTTTCCGACTAGAAAATCTTGCATGACAGCTAAAGCGGTAATATAAAATAAACCTTGAGAACGTTTGTTGACTTATATATTTGTCTGGTGTAGCAGAGCAATTTGCTACACAATTTAGGGCATATGCTACATAATAATATGTTGGTGTGGCTGTTTTGTGTATGAAGAACAGTAGATTAGCACATGCAGGCTGCTATGAACTGCTGCACACTGTTTTTTAAACAAAGTATCCCCTGCCTGGATGTCTCGTGTCTGTTGGTAGGTCCGTATTTGTTCCAGAAACCAGAGGGAAGTACAGAAATGAATGAATGAATGAATGAATGAATGAATGAATGAATGAATGAATGAATGAATGAATGAATGAATGAATGAATGAATGAATGAATGAATGAATGAATGAATGAATGGGAATTTAAGTCATTTTTCAACACACAATGTCAAGGGACACTGTCCTCCAGATACATGATGATTCAAACTCTAACCTTGTCAGTGGAGGTCAAGCACGCTACTCTAGATCGTGTAGGCTTTTCAAAATAAAGAATGATTTACCTAGGGTAAGAAACATTTAGTTTTCTTTAAAATCTAGATACCTAAAAATGAAATGAATGGGGTTTTGTGCCATCTTTGTCCACATGTAGGCTAAACTGGGCCAGGGAACCTCCTGAGGATGTTGAGGTGAATGAGATCACCCTACCATTCAGACACAGAACACGAAATTCGAGCCCTGGTAGTGTGAGGCCGAGCATGCTACCTCTCAGTCATGGAGGCTCTATAGTGAATATTTACGAGTGAGCGGGGAAGACCCATTTTGTTTCTTTGAAAGTTGAATGCCAGAGCGTGGCTCGAACCCACGATCTCCCGAGTTTGCAAGCAGGCAGCTTTTCCCACTGCACCAGGGCCACCGCCCTGCATACCTAAAGTGTAAGAAACAAGACTACATAAGTCCAGGAGCTCCCGCTCCGAATTAGAATTTGATTGAGGCAATTTTGTATAGGGTTATTAATGCAGTCTTAGTCTAGGTCAAAAATCAAGACGCAAGACAGCTAGGTCTAAGAAGCCCAGTCTAAGAGTAAGATAAGAACTAGACAGTCTGTCAGAGATTGCAAGCCTCCATTGAAATTAATGATCCTAATCAGTATCCCAGTAATGGTCTACCTATCAGGCACGGTTTACCCGATATCAGGCCAATCGAGTTAACTAATAGCTGATTTACGGTCATTTTTAATTCGATATAAATTAGTTGAAAACTTAGGGTGCATTCTCCCCCGAAACCTCATATTTTGTTTTATAGTAATGGACTAACATCTAACACAGTTTGCAAAATATTCGGCATGTGAAAATAAATAATGGCCGATAGGGGGCCATTTTAAATTTGATCGAGTCAGAATTTGTCAAGATGCATCCTCAGCTGAAATCTCACATTTCATTTTATAGTAATCGTCTAGCTATGTAGCACAGTTTACCAAATATCGGCCATGTGAAAGTGAATAATGGCCTAAAGGCGGCCATTTTGAATTTAATCAAGTCAAAATTTTCCAAGATGCATCCTCAACTGAAATCTCACATTTCATTCTATAGTAATGGTCTAGCCATCGAGCACGGTTTACCAAATATCGCCCATGTGAAAGTGAATAATGGCCGATAGGAGGCCATTTTGAATTTGATCAAGTCAAAAATTTTCAAGATGCATCCTCTCCTGAAATCTCACATTTTGTTTTATAGTAATGGTCTACCCATCTAGTACGGTTACCAAAAACCGGCTATGTGAAAGTGAATAATGGCCGATAGGCGGCCATTTTGAATTTGATCGAGTCAATTTTTTTCAAGATGCATCCTCTCTTGTAATCTCACGTTTTGTTTTATAGTAATGGTCCAGCCATCTAACACGGTTTACCAAATATCAGCAATGTGAAAGTAAATAGTGGCGGATAGGCGGCCATTTTGAATTCGATTGAGTCGAAAGTTTTTAAAAGGCATCCTCTCTCGAAACGTCACATTTTGTTTTATAGTAATGGTCTAGCTATCTAGCACGGTTTACCTGATATCAGGCCTATCGAGGTAAATAATGCTGATTGTCGGCCATTTTGAATTCGTAAGTCAAAAATTTTCAGGGTGCATCCTCCCCCGAAAACTCACACTTTGTTTTATAGTAATCAGGTAATGGTCTAGCCATCTAGCACGGTTTACCAAATATCAGCCATGTGAAAATGAATAATGGCCGAAAAGGTGGCCATTTTAAATTTGATCAAGTCAATTTTTTTCAAGATGCATCCTCATCGGAAATCTCACATTTTGTTTTACAGTAATGGTCTAGCCATCTAGCACGGTTTACCAAATAACGGCCATGTGAAAGTGAATAATGGCCGATTGGCGGCCATTTTGAACTTGGACGAGTCGAATTTTTTCAAAATGCATCCTCTCCTGAAGCCTTACAATTTGTTTTATAGTAATGGTGTAGATATCTTGAGCGGTTTTCATGATATTCCGCAATATCAGGCCTGTCGAGGTGAATAATGGCTGATAGGCGGCCATTTTGAATTTTATCAACTTCAAATTTTTCAAGATGCATCCTCTCCTGAAACCTTACAATTTATTTGATATTAATGGTGTAGCTATCTTGAGCGGTTTTCATGATATTCCGCAATATCAGGCCTGTCGAGGTGAATAATGGCCGATAGGCGGCCATTTTTAATTTTATCGACTTGGAATTTTTCAAGATGCATCCTCTCCTGAAACCTCACAATTTGTTTCATAGTAATGGTGTAGCTATCTTGAGCGGTTTTCATGATATTCCGCAAAATCTTTCAGTCGGATTTACCGATGTTATAAATTAGGTCAAAGTGCTGGGTCAACTTCAAGGTCAAGGTCCAAAAACCTGAAAAGGCACAACTAGGGACCTTAGAGAACATGTATGTGCAATATGACTGTCATCGGCCCAGTACTTTTCGAGATCTGCTCCGGAAACGAAGTGCGCGTCAAAACGTCTAAATAGGTCATAGTTCTGAACCAGAAGTAGGTCAAAGTTCAAATGCCCCAAAAGGCACAACTAGACCCCCTAGGGGTGTTGTGTGTAAAATTTGAAGACAATCGGACAAGTACTTTCAGAGATATGCTCCGTTAACGAATTGTTTACGTACGGCCCAACGGCCCAACGGCCCAACGCCGTAACATCATCATTTTCTCCTCTGCAACCTTGCGTATTGAATTCAGATTAAAAATATTTTAACCTGTCCATTAGCCACCTGGAAGTAACCCACATACCAAAAATTGTTATCCTAGCTTATTTTCTTACAAAGTTATAGGCAAAAGAAGAGGCAAAAAAAAACGGAGGTAAAATCCATAGCTCCCTTCGTCTCACCTACGGTGACGGCGGGAGCTAAAAACGACATGTTCGTAGTGTTTGACATCATGATAATATATATAAATGTCTAGGGAAACTCACGCAGGGTCAGCCCGAAATTATTTTTTTCAAAAATACTCCAGCCCCCCCCCCCCCCCCTAAAGGCTCGGGCTTGATGTGGTGACTTGTGCTGAGATGAGCCCATCTCGCCTTCCCAACGATGCCGTATGCATATATTCTCACTCTAGTGTGGAAACAACTAAGTCTGCCTCTGTCAGGATGCAATTCGGTTACGTTATACCAATAACGGTGAACAGTTGTCAGTGTGCGAAAAGTGTTGAACGGCGATACACACTAGTCATGCACGGTGTGTGTGAGATGAGCAGCAGCCTGCACAGTATCACGCTGCCAACACGCCTGTCACCAACAGGTCACAGGGGCCGGTTAATAAATCTAACATGCCAGGTTTACCACGGAAACTGCGAAGAGTGTATCTCGGCCTTTAATGTATTTTTAATATCACCCGTGTGGGCGGCTATTTACTTTCTATTTGTGGCGAAGGGAAATGCGATTCCTGATGATGAAGCTATGACAGGTTTTATTCTGCATCAGTTTAATCCACCATGTCGTGACGTGGACACAAACAAAGAACTTAAACCATGTACTCTGTCCGGCCTGGAGGACTATCAGAGACTAAGGTACGGGGACCCAAGTTGTCCTGCAGCTCAAGGCCTGGCGTGCTGTAAAGATGGCTCGTACAATATGACATGTATGCCTGTGTCATTACAAGTGGAGTATTTATGTGCCTGTGCTGATGTAAAAGGTGATCTTAACGAGGGAATCGCATGGAATGACACTTGGGAAGAAATCAGCGGGGAAGAGTTGTCCTTCAAGCGTGGTTTGTGTGATTCACAAGCTGGCTGGTGTATGGATGGAATGTTCATGATGAACCTAACGTACCTGATCAAGATGTATGCTCCCCTGGACACCCATATCACGGCGTCTTCTGTATATGCAGCTCGTTTGGGGGAGGGGAGAGTTAGGCTGTATCAGATTGATGGTTCTGATTGTGCGTGGGTTACAGCCTCCACTGATCAGTCACCATGGATCATGTTTGACTTCTTGCAGAACCTGGAAGCAGTTGGTGCTGTAATCGGAAAAAGATGTGATTATACTTACCAGTATGTGAAGTCATTCCACGTGTCCACCACGGATGACGGCGTCACTTGGTCCTATATAGGTACTGACGTAGGTACTGACGTAGATACTGCCGTACCGGTACAGGCTCAATATGATGGTCTCATCTTCACCTGGTGGTTTGGCAGGAAGGTCGCGGCACGCTACTGGAGAATCGAGCCCGTTACATGGAATGTCCTTGCAGCTATGCAGGCCGAGTTCCTGGGATACGCCTAAGGCATGCATAAAAGAGGCATAGGCCTACCCAGGATCAGAATAACGTGAACCTATAGGGACTCAATTAGAAATATATCATCATTTTTTTAATGTGGTAATATTATAAATCACAAAAAAACGTTGTTGGCGGCTTTTACCAACTATTTAAATATTGTTTTGATGTCAAATATAACCATGCAAAATCTGAGAAGCTCACCTCACCCGTTCTTTAACAAACCATGACTACCGACCCTCCGGAAATCGGTTGGTTATTTTTATGTCATTTAGAGGTCTGTCAGACCATGACAAAAAATTACTGCTCTGTGTGTTAACTGTATTGCGGTATAATTATGCTACTTTAAAATGACCAGTCCAGACTTGTAATTGTCTTCCAAATAACCAAGTTTAGTTATTTTTAAGCTTAATATCAAATAACTAAATTTTACTATTTTTTAAGCCTTATATCAACAATGCTAGCTATGATCATAATTATTTTTAATAATGAATGGCTCACCTCACCCATGACTACCGACCCTCCGGAGATCGGTTGGTTATTTTTATGTCATTTTGAGGTCTGTCAGACCATAACAACAAAACAATGCTCTGCTCTGTACTGCTCAATAATATTATCATTGTATTACTCTAAACTATTTCTCCACATTTTTCTTGTTGCAGCCAACAGCTGTATTTGGATCGTTTTTTGTTCGTTATTCCATTGTATGGTAATCATACATACTGGAAATGACCACTGAAATGACGTCTGAATCCCTGACCACAAAACAAACTGAGTTTTAAAAGCCGAACAATTAAATATTCTTTGGTTATTTTACGGTATGGTCATTAGTCGTGACGTCATTGGCCGTGACGTTAAAGAGGCTAGTAGTAGCTTAGGGGAGGGTCTCATCTGATCTTTTAGCCACGACTCGTCTATATATTATCATTATTAGAGGGGCCAGTATTAGTAGTAGAGAGACAAGTATCAGCCGTGATGAATAGAAGGGTGGTCCATCGCATCTGTTGGCCATTGGTACTTCACCTGTTTTTGTATATATTCATTTAATGCAGGTATTATGTCGCGGGTGATAAATATTATATTTGGTATTACAAACTATGGCCAATACGGTGAATGTTATTGATGTGAATTTTCACACTTGAATGTTGTGTCTCGCTGACGCGATCCACAACTTCAAGTGAGTGAAAACTATTTAGATTTGACAAAATGGAGGTCAACTGTTTTCAAATCTTGCTGATTGATGTCACATTTTATCTTTAACATGTTTAAAAGGTGGTACTTAATGTGCTAATAAAAAATAAAAACCCGAAGATATGCGGCACAGGCGGTTAAAGGGTTAAAGAGTTAAGAATGACTACAGTCGTTTTTAATCCGTTCTATTAGCCGATTTAAATACTGTTATTGTTATTTTTATTGTATACCGAAAATTTCCTGCTAGCAGAGTATCTGGCCGCTCGACAAAACAGCTACCTCCATGTTACGTGACAACCTAAATCAGAAAAGAGCGTATTATCCTAGTCATTTTGGTATGTAATATAAATTATGAAAACTGGTATAATACCACCAAAGTTACAGCCACATGAAAAACAAGTGCTTCTCAACATGCTCAATCCTCAACATGCTCAAAGATACAGTGCATTGCACATAGGCTTAAACCTCCGCAACCTTTGACAGGTTTGCATTTAGACAAACCTTATTAGCCATAAATGACTTAGTTATTATAGCCTCTAGATATTATCTACCATAGACTCCTATTTTCAACATTTACCATCCGGCTGAATAATTTTCAAAAATGCTATTTTCTTGTGCAAATCCTGATACACACTGAATATTTGTAAAATAATCTCTTCCCCTCTTTTTTATACACATATCCGTCATAACACAGCGCAAAGAAAATAAATTAATAAGGTGGATAAATATTTTTAAAGAAATTGATGTGTGTGTTTTGGTGGAGAGAAGACATAATTTCGCAGCAAGATCGCTTGAAAACTAAAAATCGAAAAAAATATTTTTCCAAATTTATTTTATAAAAAATATGTTATACTTCATAATAGCCGCCTTTCGTGTGGTTTTTTGGGGTGTCACGTACGTCTCATATAGTATGCCCTTTCACGAAAACGATTCATATTATTTTCTTCGTCGTCATTGCTGTTTCGCTTTTCATAATGCATGCATACTGCTGTCGTGCAAAGGCACATAGCAGTAGCTAGAAGTTGCGAGGTTACTGCTGCTTGCTTTTTCAGAGTAATATTGCGCAACGTATGCTTAATACAAAAGGACTGGTGTAGTACCATGAGGTCACGAAGAGTCCGAAAACACATTGTGTATTATTTACTCTGCTCTTCTGTGGACAAATGTTATCGTCGCCTCTAACAACGAGTCAAAACTACATGTTTATGTTATCAGGGTATGTTGAGTTTATATATTAGTTGAAGTAGATGCGTAATAATAATTCTCGCACTCTGGCAGTGATTGGCCTCCTTGTGTACAAGTCCGGATAATACCCCACTCGCACTGTATGCCACGCCCTGGCATACCACAACTGTATTAATTTATGTAACTTATATCCAAAACAGAGTAGTTCGTTACTGCCACTATGGTGATTTTTCCAGAAACTCTATTGTATTTGCCCACAAAAGATGTAAAATAAATATTGTAATAAAAATATTTCAGTGGAGTTTCAAAATGTACTGTTTATTTTAACGTCACAGGACCTGTGTCTCAGCGTAGGAAAAGGTCAGATGATTCCTGTGATGCGGCCGCGCTGGTGTAACTTTCAGTTTCCAAATACATCCTGATGTTTTTAAATAGATTTAGATCTATCTAATTTATATTTTGTATTTATCGTGCGAAAAAATGCACAAAGGTCACTCGTATCGTGCTAGTGTGGAGATTATGACACTGGTTCAGTCCACCAGGCCTCGTCCTGCGGACGCGGCCTGGTGGACTGAACCAGTGTCATAATCTCCACACTCGCACTCACTCGTGACCATTATCCATACACTTATTGGATGCACATCAACTACATGTATCTATTTACCATGAATATGTTACTGCACAACCTCATCGTCAGATCAGGAAAATATGAAGTTGAATGGATCACTGCTATTATTGTTAACACATGATATAGCTAGGTGTTATTAAGGTGTAAAAATTTGTGTTTGTACAAAAGAAACTAACTATATGCTCTGTTAGCACGGCTAATCTGCAAAATATATTGTTATGGGTGGACTTGGATATCTTTCTGGGTATATATCAGGATATTCGTATGGCTAGCAACATCTAGATATTAGGGTTCAATTGGGGGCGATACAAAGATTTTCTACGACTTTAAAGTAGCTCGCGTCAGCAGTCTAGTCGATTTTTAATCAAATATCTAATTTTACAATTCATATTTTACATCTTTGTTTTCATTAAGCCTTAAAAATATTGTTTACATAAACTAAGACACCAAAGTGTTTTTTTCAATTTGAAATCATCATACATGTCTTAGCTCTTTCCCTTCATTTGATTACCTAAATTGGACGCCTTTATCATGTTTATGCACAATTCAGCCAACCCCATAAAAATGAAAAATGAGTTAGGTGTGCCAAGTGAAAGACATTATGCATAGTCTTTTTTAAATAATAACCGGAAGTCCAAATTACACCCAGCACGTCACCTGATGGCGCGGAAAAAAAACAGCACATGTAAAATCGTAGGATAGATTTATGCACAAATGAACCAACCCACACATTTATTTCTTCCATCGGCCCCACAGTTCTTGTGATCTCACTTAAGCTATAAAAGTTACCCGTATTTTACTAAAGCCGTTCCACAGCTACATCTAGAGAATATATAATATGTTCATTATTGTATTTTTCTAAACATTTGTTAAATTGGTCAACTTGTGCATAATTCGAGGTCTTAAAATCGCTTTATGTACAACTGGACCAACCTACACCTTTGTTTTCCCTCCATCCTTGCAGTCCCCGTGATTGTAAAAAGGTACACGTATTTTACTATATAAACTTCAGAACAGATGTACAGAATATCGTCGCCTCGGAGCTAAAGGATCCTATCTGCCACTCTGACGAGTGTCAGATAGGATCCTTTAGCTCCGAGGCGACGATATGTAGAAAGTCTGTAAAGTGCGTATTATTGTAAATTCTCCACATACATTTGTATTTGTTTAATTTACAATACATGTGGGCTGGTCCAGTTGTGCACAAATCAAAATGGTCTCATTTATGCACAACTGGACCACAGTTTATGTGAGGCAGTCAGGCTCGAAACCGGAGGTATCCGAAGATGTGGGTATTTTACAGAAGACTATAAACTTCAAGTGCATTTATCTCGAAACGAGATTATGGGTCTACGGCATTATAAATGGTTTACTATTTCAGTGCGGGGATCGAATTATGACGTAAGAATTTGACGTCTGCAGACGTCAGATTCTGACGTCTGAAATCGGTCCCCGCACTTAAAGTGCTAAAATAAGCTGAAGTTGAATAATGATAATAACAATTTATTGTGCTACCTTTTACAACATCAACATTATGCCCATGCTACAACAAAGCTACTGCCTACATCCAGACTGAGGCCTGTCACCGTCAATATCTGAAATCAGTTAGAAAATAACATCAGAAAAATAGTATCTGCATGTATAAGTATAAGTATAAGGACTTCTATAGCGCCAGTATCTCTCAACAATATTGAGACTAATGGCCTTATGTTGCAATAAAAATGATTTAGTGTTACTAAAAAAACTAATTCAAATGGGTTTGTATTATTAACAGAACATAATTAACTATATTTATCATCGAGGTGTTCATTATAATTATGTGTGATTACATAAAAACGCCAGTGGAAACACTCTTATCATATATTGGCATCGCATTGTATACAATTTATGCTATGCGATGTGAAGGTATCTATTAAAAGATGTATATTTTTATAAATACAAGTAGTTTATGTATAATACTATATAGCTCATTATGATATCATATTAACAATAAAACGTGCTTATTACATGACATAGACCTTTATAAATATTATCGCTTTAATCACCAAAGTATTTTTATACATTTAGGTTCACATTTAGCCGTGAAATGCTGCTCCAGCAAACACAAAACATTTGTATAACATTATTTTGTACAACGTCGGCCCAACATCTTCGACGTTGGTCCAACATTATACAAATGTTTTGTGTTTACTGAATAAGGTAAGCTAAAATGTATTTTCAATCGGCATGACACAGTTGAACCATAAAGTGAATTCTTCCGAGTGTACCACACATATATTCATACTAATATCAGAAAGTAGACCATTGTGACTGCTAAATGGGCTGTTTTAGTTTCGATAGAGTATTGCACACGAAACAAATCACTAGCTTTAACAGTTCCGTCCCATAACTTCCTTTTTGTAAAATGGATACCATTAGAGCCGCCTTTTTTAGATTTCAATGCTCATTCATGTACATGGATAAAAAATAACCTATCTACTAGTAAAATTCCCGCTCGCTCCAGCTATGCCTGCTGTGGAGATGCGTTATTGGTGAAATTTCTGTTTGAAGACACCTACTCTCAAAAAATAAATACAAATCGTTAATAACATAAATAGTCGTACAAAGCTGATCTAACACGGAAATGATTGGTACTCTGACGCTTTACAGTATTTTTTGGCTTCCTTATGGTCCACAGATGTTATTTCCGTCGTATGCCAGATTGGCGTGCCTGGTAATTTTTCACAATTGGCATAAATCCAGGATGGCCGCCATTTTTACTAAAAATAACATTTATTGTGTCATACTTGGGTGTTTTTTGCATCTTTGTTTGATATTAAAACCTTTTTGAAGTTGCTGAATATTATTGATAGAAACTAAAGTAAAAACAAATCTTTTTAAATGTCAAGGCCATGTACAACGTGAACATCATGGATATATTAACACCGTCAGGAGGTTTAGGTTTTTGGTCACATTGGTTGGTTTGTGTGTCCATCGGATTACGTAAAAAGTAATTAATGGATTTGGAAGATATTTTTGCTAGAGGTGGGTCCCGGGCAAAGGCACAATCTGTCAGATTTTGGGGATGATCCGGTTTACGATTCAGATCCAGGATACGGATTACGATCCAGATCCAGGATCCGGATTACGATCAGGATTATATCCAGATCGCACGGATTTGCATGCAGTTTTTACCAGAGGTGTGTCTTGGCCCAAGGACCAATCCATTAAATTCGGGGATGATTCAGATTACGATCCGGATATAGGATATATATTTAACAACAAATTATTCTACAACAGAAATTTCGGTAATAAACAAGAAAACAATATGCTGACTAGTTTACCTTACTTCAACCTATCTTAGATCTCTAAAATTAAACATCATTGTTAAAATTTTACCTTTATAACTGTCATAATTAACAAGTGCATAGTTGAGAAAAAGTACGCAACACTTTACATTTTTTATATGTCATCAGGCCGAAAAAATAACTCGCATAACTATGTTATAAAATTAAAACACATAAATGTACTTTTCTTTTAGGTGGCAAAAGTATGATGTACGGGTACGTAAAAATGAAACAGCAAGTACAATTTTGACATAAACAGACGACGCTGCACCCAGGTGTGTCGTATACATGGTATTAAAGCTGATTGCGTGTGAATATTTGTAGTCATCATATTACAATGTACATCACTTTATTAATATTAGATACCTTAATTAACCCATATAATTATGAGAAAACAATACAACTATTATAGCTCACTTTAGATAATAAAAATAGTTTTCGGTGAGACACAGTTAATTATATTCACTATTATCAAACATAATTATTACAGCATTATAAAAATGCGATGTCATTCTCATAGGCCTGTGTATGATTACAGTATGATTAATGATGGGACCTCATGATGATTATAAATATATAATCTTAATAAAGTAAGTGTGAAATGTGTGGCATCGCCCCATATCAATGATTGTACTAGGATTATATTGTTTGATTAATATCAAAATTGCTGACATTAATGCCTTGTATGAAAGCCATTCCTTCATTGATAATCACTGTGTTCATCGGATTTATTGGTATATCTTTTAATGGAGACTTGAACTCTCCAACATAACAGCAAGATTTGGCATTATTTCTCATGGAGCCATCTTCAAGCTAATAGGTAAAGCTTTATTGGATGACCCATGATACTTTCTAAAGTACCATCTTACCGACATTTTCAGAGAACTAAAGCTCTTCGAAATACAAAGTCTGGATTAAGAACAGCGATCTTACTAGGCCTACCACTTTTCGAAACCACTGTCATTTTCCTTTTCATATCAGCAAATGTTGTGTAAGGTGTTCTCTTAATCGGGCTATAAAAACTGTTATTAGATTCATCAAGTGACAGTGTAGATTTCACAAATGTTTTAGTTTCTCCTGTCCGAAGTCAACTAAGTTTATTAGATAACTTTGGATTACTATTGAAACATGGATACCTGTTGGTATTTTTCAATAATCCGAGCGTGTTCTGCATCCTGATTCAGTTTTGATGGCTGTAATGATGCATGTTCTTTATCCTTGGCTGCTGATCAGGACTATCTTTAGCATCTATCTCAGCTTTAACATACTGTCCTGTAATATGTCTTACCAGTGACCACCGCATGACTGCGGGATTCTTGTGTGTTATTCCAACAATGCCACCATCGCTCTTTGACTATTTTATGACAGCTAAATCCGAACTGATCCCACGAAAAGGACTAGAAGACTGATATGCACACACTGAATTTACCATCTCGGAACTCAGAGTCAACGGCTGCAGGTAACGCTGTCGTCTCGCAGGTAACGCTGTCGTGTCTAGAATATAGACGGGAAGCTATTTTGAATAGTTATCTTTGTTAACGGCAAACAGGTATGTCAACATCATAGCCCGGCAACACGAATGATGTTTCCAATCACCTACCCTTTCAGCATATATATCAGAATTTCAACAGCATTGATATATGCATTCCAGTATTTGAATGTCGGGGATTTCGTGCAGCATGTTTCATTGAATATATTTAGAAGTGGTTTTAGTGTGTCGACAATGCTGTTACTTAAATTAGCTCTAGAACTTCCTCATGGATGTCCATGGTATTCCCCCACAGGAACCTGCACATCAAGCCTTCGAAGAGTTGATTCCAAAGTTTTCTACTGATAGTATGGGCTTTCTGTTCACATCACTTAAAGAAGGACACCATTAGGTATCTCATCATCGCTTCATATACAAGTGTCAACCCACGAACTGCTCTCTTATATTGTTTTCCAGAATAGACATAGACGTCAGAGTCAATTAAAATGTCACACAGACCACCACCCCCACAAGTCAACATCTCAATGACTGAGATAAAACAACATTGTGTGTGAAATCCGCCAAACCTCGTTATGTGGCCATAACTTTATTCTGGTGAACTCCACATCACCTGCATTGCAATACTGTAAAATTGCTGATCAAACGTTTGAACAGAATACGGCTGACAAAACGCAACTGACATTTCCCTTCTTCATTACTGTATAAACTGTAGACATGGTCCAGCGATCGGGAGGCATTTTAGAGTATTGGACCAATGCTTAATGTTGGGTGACTGTCTAGGGCAATTTCCCGTGTTTGAAATAATTTTTGAGATGTTTTAAAAAGAGGATTCTGACCCCCTAAGATCCATTGGATCCCGGTCAAAATAAAACGAAAACGAGGTGATACAGTTGTTTCTATTTGTAATACTCTCGTTTTAATGTAAATATATATTTCCCATTTGTTACATTGTAATTAACGTCGCCGCGACCTTTAAAATGACTTTGAATAATCAGAATAAATGGTATCATTAAATTATTTCCAGTCAAAATGACACTGAAAAGAGGTATTACACGTGTTTTAATTTGTATTTGTTAAATCTTCGCTTTCTTGACTTTGACCTTGAAATTGACGTTTTGACCTTGAAAATGACCTTGAATATCATCAAATATGACCATAAATTGATCATTCTGTCAAAAACACATCAAAATGAGGTATTACAGTTGTTGCTTTTAGAATTTGTTAAAAATCATATTTTCGTATTTTGACCTTGATATTGACCTCTTAACCTCAAAAATGACTTTGAATCATCATAATAATATCAGAAATGAATTCCCCAGTTAAAATTAAACGAAACAGATGTATTACACTTGTTTATATCTTTATTTGTTAAAAATTCATATATAAAAAAGTATGCTCCTTAAAAAAAGTGGCGGCCATCTTGAATTTATGCAAATTAGTCATCCTTAGACCAATTGGATTTCAGGAAATTTTGTATATGTTTTTCTCTAGATGATTCTGAACTGATTGGTAATTGTTTTTAAATTTTTGCAAATGTGGTGTGCCTAGGCGTCCTTTGCCATAAAATGACTGATTTATTATAATCATCAATTAATTAACACCCCACCTGTCTTTAACCCTAATTTTCACAACTTTTGCAGATAGCCACTGCTCCACAGCAGGCACCATCGGAAAGAAGACAAAATTTCCTTTCAGATAAATCTTGATGTGGCCATGTACATAAATGAGCATTAAATTCCTTAAATAAGCGTTTTTTGGGCTCCCAGCTGCACGCCTACTATCATAGTAGGATTTGGTGATGAAAATATTGGATATACCTTGGATCGTTCAGCTAAGCGGACACGCAGACAGCGAGAATGACAGAATCTACTCACGTTATCGTTGTAGGTGAATCCGGCCCAGGGATCCCCGTCCACTGTGACTCCGGTCACGGAGCCACTGATTCCTGTCACGGTCACCCCCTCAAAGTGTAGAGTGTGAACGTCTGCGTAACCGTCATGGTTCACTCCGGCTGTCAGCGAGTCCTGTTTAACGTACAAATACGGTGAGATGGTGAAATGCTGGGTCATTGATTCGGTGTCCTTCACGAATAAAAAATACCACATCTGCATCCAATGTTGGTTTGAGTTGGGCCAGCATTAAACCAACATTGCATGGACGTCTCGTGTTCGCCAAGCGAACAAAAAAAGTTGACCATTGTTGGCCAAATGTTGGCCCGACGTCGCAGACGATATACCGGAATTAAACCAACACTGAGTCAACGTTTCGTGTTTGTATAGCCATAGATTATAATGTATGTGACATTTTGTTTTCAATAAGTTTTGTCTCTTATGTACTCATCTATTTGTTAGCTTAGATTCATGTCTGTGGCCGATACGAACCACAACTTGAAGTGAATGATACTTGTTTAATTATGAGACCAAACATTTACAAATCTTTATGTTTAAACACACATTTCCTTCCCATAACAGTGATTAATCAACTTATAAACCATTATCACAACGACTTAACGGATTTTAAAACATATCAACAAACCCAAAGTTGATATCAGTTGATGAAAAAATATTACTATACATTTTGCACTGGTTATCACAAATTTCTGATATAAATAGATGGGTACAAAAGATCACACACAATCTATACACAATGACGATATGATACACAATAATGTTATTATTATTACAAAATGAAAGCATTTACAGGAAGTGGAGCACATGTCATTAATCAGGGGATACATTTATTTGTGTACGTAATAGTCAACATTAGAATAATTCAGGTTTGCCCACAAAGCCCAAATATTTTGTTCGTGTTTATGGATACAAGTATCTATGAAGAGTCTACGTTGCAAAATAATAAACTAGGATGGCTGTCTTGATAAAATACAGTTTGTATGTGTGAGCGTAATACTAGTAATCCAATGATATTCAGTGGTTAACTACATTTTCCCTAACATTATGTAAACGAATCAGTCTATGTAATATTTAGATCACAAACATACTTACACCAGATACCGTGTATGTTCCAGAGAAATAATCACCGGACTGATAAGTGTCTGTGGTTAAAAAGAAAAATATATTAACCCTTTAACCGCCAGTCACGATTGTATTCGTTCGTTTAAATGTTTTTTTTAACGGCACATTAAATACTAGCTTTCAAACATGGCAAATACATCAGTCAACACAATTAGTAGATTATCAAATACAAACTATTTTATCAATTTTAGTGGTACCTTAAACTCGATTGCACGTTGAACATGCTGCGCATGTGGTTTCAATGTGTTCTCAGCGAATCGTTGCGACCCATCTTTTTAATCTAGGTCTAACGGTACTTAAAATTTCAGCAATGATCATATTTGGTGTGTAGGCCCTATAGGCCTAAATGCGGAGGGGTAAATTAAACGTGGATTTTTTCAGCTTCAAAATACTGGGGGGTACTTTGAAACTAGTTTCAACTTACCTCCCGGTACTCTGAAACTAGTTTCAACGTATCCCGGGGGGGGGGGGTAATCTGAAACTAGGGGAGGTAATTTGAAACTCGGCTTTTTCCAGTTTCGGCGTCCCGGGGGGTACGTTGAAACTAGTTTCAACAGGGGTACGTTGAAAGTAGTTTAAACGTACCCCCCGGTATGCTGAAACTAGTATCAACGTACCCCCCCGATAAGCTGAAGCTAGTTTCAACGTACCCCTGGTATGCTGAAAGGGGGCTACGCTGAAAAGGCTACACCAGGCGCAACTATTTGTGACTCGCAACGCTCATAAGCGTTACAAATTATTTAAAACGCCCTTCGCTTTTTGACCAGAGGGGGGGGGGGGGGGTGGGAAAGTGTATTGTTAGCCTATAAAGCGTTAATCTTAAAATTTAAATTACCATACAGTGTAGCATATTTGTTTATTGCTTCTGATTCAACACTTCAACCGCAAAATAATTTAATTAGAATTTTCACCCACTTGAAGTTGTGTCTCGCTGACACGATCTACAACTTCAAGTCCGTGAAAATTATTCAGATTTGACAAAATTTACTTAAATTTGGTATTCGTTGTGCTATTAAAAAATATAATAAAAAAACGAATTTAATCGGCACTAACGGTTCTTGTTTGCATGACAAAAAAACGGCTGAAAACGGAAAAAAGTGTTAACTAGCTCTTTAACCCTTTAAGTCCTCACGATGCATTAAAGCATCATTTCACATCCCTGAAAACAGACTTAATTTTCCAATAATTAGAGGTTTTAGAATAAATATTTCCATGAAACTGGTTTACCAATATATGGCAATTTTCTTCACTTCTTCGCCCGCATTAAATCATCTTCATCCACTACAAGTCGCGAATTGCCACAGCAATTCGCGGCTTGTGGGGGATGAAGATGACAAAGGCAAATTCAGGCTTGAAAGGGTTAACCGCCGGTGCCGAATATATCCGGTTTTTCATTTTTGTATTAGCACATTAAGTACCACCATTTAAATATGTTAAAGATAAAACGTGACATAAATCAGTAAGATTTGCAGAGGGTTGACCTCCATTTTGTCAAAGTTTTCAGTCACTTGAATTTGTGGATCGCGTCTGCGAGACACATATTCAAGTGGGTGAAAATTTAAATTGAATAATTTGGCGGTTAAATAGTTATTATGCTGACATATTTGAGTGTTAACCCTTTCTGACCTTGAGTATCGCCTTCATCCCAGAATAGAGAACCCTCAGCCTGTTGGTTGTCGTCAAGGGTGGCAATTAGCTTCATCGGTAATAATCGACTGTAACATATATAATTATATGTAAGTTATATCAGTTGTATAGGTTTAGTACTGCTACGTGATTTAAACAGTGTTAAGATCACCAATCAAACGCTCTCAAGTGTGAATAATTTGACTAAATACCAATCGCAAAAAGTAACATATACCACTAGAAGTAAGACAAATATATTTAATGTATTTATTACTTGAAACATGCTTAACCAGAGATCGATAGTTAACCTACATGTATGTAACTACCGTTACATTATTATTATCATCAAATTAGTAATCAATACAACATATACAAGATATGATATTTTTAATTTAATTTGCAAACAAGCAACAATGCACACAAACAGTAAGCAGTCAGGTGGGCACAGACAAATAATCGCGCAATCGCGCAATCAATCAATCAATCAATCAATCAATCAATCAATCAATCAATCAATCAATCAATCAATCAATCAATCAATCAATCAATCAATCAATCAATCAATCAATCAATCAACTTTTTTTTGATTGATCAATTGATAGATTGATTGGTTGATCAATCGATCAACCAATCAATTGATCAACTGATTAATCGATCAATCGATCTTTAAAAAATCAGTCAGTCAATCAGTTAGTCATGGAAATGAATTAAAAGAAAACACCAACAGACAAAGTAAATCAGACCTGAACATGGTGCTGTTGGATGGCTGTTGTGTTGGGATCACATATCCACCTCTGAGATGAAGTGGAATGAAATCGATTGGAGCGCTGAGCGTGGTATACTCTCCTCTAGGATTTATTTCCTCCAGCTGGCAAAAAATGCAATTATGTTTCCATGTGTACATATACATGATATAGAGTAAGCACTTGTATTGTATTGTTCAATATTTTCACCAAAATAAATACGTGTCTGTGCTTTATTACATACGCGATGGGAATAAGAACTTGCACTGTTTATTTCGAAGTAACTATTTTTACAAAAGTGTACAGCAATGACCGTGTTCTAATAGGATACTAGTGATAATATTATTCGTGGAATTCACAAATCGTACCGCCTGTTTGAGTACATCAACTATTGCTTACATAATTATACCTCACATGTATTATACGTACTTTTGTTTACAAAATAGAATAAATCTGCATTTTTAGGTGGTGTTACGCAATCTTATTTTATATTTACATTACGTAACTATTATTTTCCTTTCCAATGTAAGCTGAATAGCAGCGATTGTGTTTCATGTGTGCCAATAAAATATATGTATGTACGATGTATCATATATATATCTATAATTTCCGCACACGAGTGATACGAATATTGTTTCCCGAACCAAAGTCTAGTCAAAGTTTCGATTTAAATTATTCCACATTAAAATCAGATAATAACAATATGAAGCAGCATACCGTGTACCAGTCGTACCACCTAGCGTCAGGAAAATAACCATCCACTGATCTGGCAAACTAAAGAATCAATAAATTAATATTAAAACAAATTCATCTATACTGTTGGTGTTATTTGTATATAATATTCGCGAATTATTCCGGGTATAATAATTATTCTTAATCCTTATCAAGTGCGGATGTATCTGAATATTATGAAATGCATATTGACATTGTTTTATACGTTTCAATTATTACAGCCTTATTACAGCATTCGTGTCCTTGTATAGTGCGGCTTACAGATCTTATAAGTGGAGAGTCCAGTCCTTATTATTGTACTAACTTCGAAATAGTGTGGGCTTCGGATTGGTCAAGATGACCATCACGACCAATCCGAAGCCTATTGTAACTTGTACGAGAACACGCAGTTGGGCCCTCTAACAGAAGTGAGGACAGCCGGCCAACAGCTAGAATTGTTAAATATGTGATCTTGAATCTGTGTATTTACAGGCTATCCAAAAGGTTTGTTCTAGATGTAGTCAGTGTGATCCACGTGCCATTCTAACCCTTTCAGTGCAAGGACCGTCTGTAGAAGACTGATTCCGAGGTATAAAACGGTCCACGCACTGAAAGAATTAAAAGATTTATAATGGTCGTAAACTCATAACATGGGTATTCAAATTAATCAGAAAGATAACACTAAGACATTTATGATGATTTCAAATTGAAAAAAAAACCACTTACGTCTCAATAGTGTATACAAAATATTTCAGCGCTTTAACCCTTTAACCGCCGGTGTCGCATATATCCGGGTTTTAATTTTTTATTAGCACATAAGTACCACATTTTAAACATGTTAAAAAAATAAAATATGACATTAATCAGCAAGATTTGAAAAGAGTTGACCTCCATTTTGTCAAATCAGAATAACTTGCACTTTGGGTGAGAATTCAAATTGAATAATTTGGCGGTTAAAGGGTTAACTAATACTATTTTAAACATTATCTACCAGTGTGGTAATACACTAAATTATTCAGTGAATGAAGAATATGATTATGCACGATTTTATGTCTTCTCTCATACCTCTGTCAATACTGGAGTTATAAGTAAAGCAGGTCCCCACATGAACTGCTTGTCAATGGAATGAGTAGTGGTGTCCTGAACAAACCTTAACAAAACAAGCACATTTACAATGTTTGTTATTATTACAAATAGAATAGTTAAACCACAAGTGGTTCTTGTGTTAGCACGGTTAATAGTAATAAAAAAACATCTACACGAAAAATGGTCTCTCACAAAAAAGTTTCACTGTGTTTGAGAATCTGAGTGCTACATTTTATATCTTAGTGCTTCTTTGTTTGAAGCTGGCATTGTTAGCATTAATTTACATTACCCCTTGCATTGCTAAGCACGTCCTTTTTAATTCATTTTCTCAGCGTTTTAAATTGCAGTTGGAACGAAATGTGTGTTTAAGCAGCAAAATTTGCAACTGTTTGGTCTCAAATTAAACAAATATGAGTAATTTTCAATCACTTGAAATTGTGGGTTGCGGTAGCCAGACACAACTTAAAGTGGGTGAAAATTTAAATTATTGGATTTTGCGCTTTAAGGGTTAACGGGATTTCCTGGTTTAATATTTGGTTCATAAGCAAGAATGACAATCTCTAGGCCTTTAAACCTTTAACCGCCGGTGCCGCATATATTCGGATTTTCATTTTTTATTAGTACCATTTTTTAAATATGTTAAAGATAAAATGTGACATCAACCAGCATGATTTGAAAAGAGTTGACCTCCATTTTGTCAAATCTGAATAATTTTCACTTATTTGAAGTTGTGGATCGCATCAGCGAGACACAACTTCAAGTGGGTGAAAATTCAAATTGAATAATTTGGTGGTTAAACCGCCGGTGCCGAATATATTTGGTTTTTCGCTCAATTATTACCACATTCAGTACCGCCTTTTAAACACGTTAAAGCCATAATGTCACATCAATCAGCACAATTTGAAAACAGTTGACCTCCATTTGATCAAATATGAATAATTTTCACTCACTTGAATTTGTGGGTCGCGTCAGCGAGACACAACTTCAAGTGGATAAAAAATCCAATTGAACTGTTTGGCGGTTAAAGGGTTAAAAATGTCAAATACATATGTAACCAGCCTGGTGAAGCTTTATAATAATGTCGATGTCTGATTATCTGTTTTACTGTGTGAAATATTAAATATAGATAATGGATAGATACATATTACATAAACACGGACACAAATTCTATAAGCACTTGATGGCAGTAATGTATTGCTTTGAGAACCTGAATGATAAGTGATATTTGGGGAATAGAGGAACACATAAGCCCTTCGATAATATCTGTATCATCTTTTCTTATGCTGACATATTTTTTTCAATAATCAATACTGCTGCACAAAGTTAATAGGCGACAACTTACTTCTAAAGTAACAGTTACCTAAGGAAGTGCATTTAGGACATGAAGATGTTTTTTTTAATCCGTTATAGCGGTCTACTAATCCGTTTTAAGGATATACTAATCCGTTATAACGGCCTACCATTTCGTCATAACGGTCTACTATTTTGTTATATCTGTATAGTATTTTGTTATAACGGTCTTCTAATCCGTTAACACGGTCTACGAATCCGTTATAACGGTCTACAATTCCGTTGAGGCGGACTAGTATTTCTTTATAACGGTCTAATATTTCGTTATAACGGTCTACTATTTCGTTATAGCGATATAGTAACAGTTTACTAAGACCGTTTTAAAGGATTAGTAGACCGCTATAACGGTTTAGTATACCGCTATAACGAGATAATAGTCAGTTATAACGATATACTAGACCGTAATAACAGAATGGTAGACCGCTATAACGGATTAGTAGATCGTTACAACGGATTTGAAAATAAAATCTGCATGTCCTAAATGCACTTCCGTAGTCGCCGCCTTTTGGCTTTGTGATGCAGACTAGCTTACTCATTGAGCAGAGGTCTGATGACTGTACCTCCCCGTGTATTCACTAGGTGGAACAGTGTGTAAAGATAAGGCAGCAGTGAATACCGGACGTGGAGTATTTTTCTGCTCGTCTCTCCCACAGCGGGCCACTGACCTGGATCCTGGGCCTATGTAGGAAAAAATAAATCTGATGAAAGCAATAATTATTCTAATGTAAAATTCGATGGCGATCTAATTGTATGTGTTTATCTTAATACATAATTTACAATAACCAAATAAAGTAAAAAATGAATAGCTCATGATTCCTTCTAGTGATGTATGTCGGCCGATACACATGATAGACTTAAATGTATATACACACGGTGGACAACATTTGTTAACTACCAAAGTAATGCATATTTAAACGATTCTGAGCACCTTACATTGTTCTGGAGCATATGCCCAAACCCGAATACTTCATAATTTTCAGTTTATTTACCAAAAGTGAACAAATATATATTTATGGTGCAATAAAACATAATTAGAGTAACATAATAGTTTATGGGGTTAGCCACGTGATACACTTGTAGCAGCTGCTCCCGTGGATAAATATCAATGTAGTGAAGTAGTGGAGGACGAATAATAAATTCTACCAAAGCTATGGAATAGTGCTGCTTCCAGTTCGTCATGTGTGGTTACTTTGCCCTCTGTTACATTCATTTCCATCCAAAACCATGTGGAAACTACGAGGAAGCATCATACTTGCGGATATCATTGATGTCTAACCATGCCTTAACTATCATGGCTCTGTGAAAGAGAGCTCTGCCTTGCTGGAATACAAATGTGTGCTACCTGTCCCCAATAATTATATTATACTACTTACTCAAAACAACATGCTCCCAAAAACGTCAATGTAGGAGTGCTGGTTGAGAGTTCTACCAATGACCATTAAATGAAGCATAGTCAGACCATTGCGGAGACGTTAGTACGAAGTCAAAGTTACATTGCGTTTTGATTCATGCTCTTTCCAGTCTCTCTCCAATATCGTTGACGCCCAAAGATGGTTGAATGATTAGGTGCTGTGGCCGACCCTATAGGATGATATCTGTTCTGGTAAGAAATCATTGATTTTCGTGATACTTGGCTACGCCAGCTACATGTATAGACGTCGCCTCACAGTTTTTTTGATAACAAGAGGGTGTACATCTAACGCAATCTAGTCACATATCAACAATAATTCAGTCTTGAAAAGTTCCAATCTGTCTTCACGAGCTGTATTTGTTCTTAGAAGGTCATGCCATCATAAAATTTTGCTGCTGCCCGATAGCCTATATCTTGCGCAAACATTTTGTAAAGTTTCTTGTGCTGCACTTGAATGTTTTGTAAGCACCATTACGTTTAAGCCTTATTATTTGGCTTGCTAATGTCAATACCGGAAATTAAAATTTAAATGGACAGGTGTATTTTTCATGAGCATGTCCACGACACAATGTGTACGTCACATATGGGAAACGTGTGGAATAAATCAATCGATGAAATAATTCTGGTATGGGGTTCCATGCACGACACGGGTTAACCATTTCAATGCAATGAGATTTTGAAGCACATTCTTTCCATTTCTCAAATAAAATAATGACGGACATTTATTAAATGATATCGGCGCTATTTATAATTGCCAGCTTCAGATGAATGAAGAAATTAGGACCAAACACCGCCGTCATACATAACATTCAGCTGTTATTTAAATTTGGTGGTACGATACCAGAAGACCCGTATTTTAGTACAATTTACGATATATCGTAGGCTTCAGATTGGTCGAGATGGCCATCTCGACCAATCAGAAGCCTACGATATATCGTAACTTGTACTAGAATACGGACCCAGCTGACTCGGGCCCAGTATTACGGCACCCGAATTATCCTATTCTATTTCACTCACAATCCATCCTAATCCATTGTGATTCCTGTCAAACGTGTAAAAAGCGCCCAGTTCCATCCATCGATGACAGAGCTCTTCTGTGGTGTCTGAGAAAAAGCCGCACACATCTCCCCCCACCTTCAAAAAAAAGTGATGTTCATCTTTAACCCTTTAAGCCCTCACGATGCATTAAAGCATCAATTTATATCCCTGAAAACAGATTTATTTGTCCACAACTAGGGGCTTTAGAATGAAAATTTCCTTGAAACTGGTTTACCAATACATGGCAGTTTTCATTAATTTTTCACCCACTTCAAATCATCTTCATCCACTACAAATTGGGAATTGCGACAGCAATTCGCGGCTTGTAGTGGATGATGATGACAATTGAAAATTCAGGGATGAAAGGGTTAATCCTTTAACCACCGGTTCAGATTATATTCGTTTTAAAAATTTATTTACTTAGAACATTACATATCAGTTTTTAAATATGTCAAAGATAAAATGTGACCTCAATCAAAATCGTTGACATCTATTTAGTCAAATCTGAATAATGTTCACACGCTTGAAGTTGTGAATCGCGTCAGCGAAACACAACTATTCCAATGTATTGACTTGGCGGTTAAAGGATGAAACCATCAAATACCAACCACAATATTTTTTTTATCCCAACTGTACTAGCACTTTGAATAGTGTATTTCTCAGGCGCAATTATATAAGCCCATCTTCAATTGGCGAGATAAAAAACAAACACTGTTGTTGACACACTCGAAGCTTTGGATCGGCTCAAAGAGATACAGTTTCGCGAGGAATAATATTTATTATGAAATAACTTAGAGGTTAGACAGTTAATGCATGTGATATTGTAGGGCTAACAAAAAATTTCACTTTTAAATTACAACAAATTTATATATAATATAGGTAATATACAAATTTAATTTAAATCATTTAATTACCTATCATAAACTATTTTATCGGTTTAACTATAGATACATTTAATTTATCGGTTAATATTTGACCCTCGAAGGACAAGAGTAAACCCTTTTACTGCTAAAGTAATATATTACGTCGTTTGATAAAATAATGACGAAAAAAATGTTTATTCATGATAAATAGGCATATTCTAACTTGAACCATTTGATTAACTCACCACGTAATCCAAATATAATTAAGTTTATTATAATCGCACTGTATTTTTTAAGTGTTAATAACAATATACTTACAAATGGGTAGCCAAAGTAGTTGTACTCCATCATTCCTGTAACAAATATTATGATAATCATAATAATATTATCATAAAAAATGTCACAATTTAAAATATGCATTTAATATCAAACACGAGCAGTTACCTATAATTGAATAATGCATGTCCGGCCAGCGAGAACCATTGTCACCAAGCCAGTGAACAGCATACTTGCCAGCTCCTGGGTAGTTTGATCGAGTCAGTACCCAGCTACGCTTCCCACCAGTAGCCGAACTGGCACCCCTGTATAGACAAAAGTAAAATATGAAGGCAACACCAAGTAAATACGAGACGGTGATTTTATGTAGATATAATATTCGGTCATAGTTTGCGACTCTGACCTAGTTTTAAACCAACATTGAACAGTAATGTAGCAAGTTGGATATTATCATGCGCTCGTATAAATTAAGAAAATATGTAACGTAGTTATACAATGTGTAGTGTTTACTTTCCTATTTTTTCAGAATTAGAATAAACAATGGTGGCTTCCAAAACGAAACCATATTAGAAAATTATTTAACACATTTTGAAATGTAATTTTGTCTAGCTTAATTTTAAAGCATTTTCTGCTGCTTGTGAATATCTTTCTCTTAACTTCCTAAGTTACATTAATCCTTTAACCGCCGGTGCCGCATATATTCAGGTTTTCATTTTTTATTAGCGCATTAAGTACCACCTTTTAAACATGTTAAAGATAAAATGTGACATCAATCAGCAAAATTTAAAATTTGTTGACCTCAATTTTGTCAAATCTGAATAATTTTCACTCACTTGAAGTTGTGGATCGCGTCAGCGAGACACAACTTCAAGTGGGTAAAAATTACAATTGAAAAATTTGGCGGTTAAAGAGTTAATTATATAAAACGCTCCAGCACTATTGTGTAAATAAGCAGACTGGTATTTACGCGATGTATTTCTAAATTTGTAATTACTGTAAATTTGACAGTTGAAATGGTTCATCCTCATGATACGATATCTTCAGTGCCCACTTAGTCTATTTATATCTCCATCAATCACCCTTCATCGCGAAGCACCACATATTTGTGTACCACAGATATCGATCGTGACCCTTTTGTTGCTGAATCGTTTGTTTCTATTTTTTATTCATTTGAAGCTGGAATTGCTAACGCAATATCCAGCTTCAAATGAATGAAAAATATTTCTATTAAAATATTTCTATGACAAATGAACATCGCCCAAAATGAATTATTTGATGATTTACTACTGACTAATTTATTAATTTCATTAGTATTTAAACCTTCAAACCACTAAGCGCTACTTTAGTTGTTTTTATTCCGTTTTATTTAGCCGTTTAAATCGCAGTTATTGGGAACAAAATGTGTGTATTCAAACATCAAGATATGCAAATATTTGGTCTCAAATTAGGCAAATATGAGCATTTGTCACCCACTTGAAATTGTGGGTCGCGGTAGCGAGATACAACTCCAAGTGAGTGAAAATTTCAATCATTCAATTTAGCGGTTCAAGGTTTGGTATAATTGAGGCCTGCTTGAAAACGCATATTTTGGGAAACGCAGTGACGTCACCGGATATGCTAGCGTTTTAAATGGCAACTCGATGTAAAACAAAGTTATATAAGAGCCCCTCCCCTATACAGCATTGTATTGGCTAGCTCGGCCATAGAGTTTGACAGAATATACATTGTTTGTTATTATGGTTTAAAATGGTGCATTCTAGAGCCCTTCAGGCAATGATTATTGTGTTCTCAAGACCGCCGAGTCACGATAATGAAAAATCAATAACAAAATAAATAAAAAATTGTTTAATTAATTTCTGTATTATACAGCAGACCCGTTATTTATTGTTATAATAATGTTATAATAATAGTCGAAACTTAAACAACTGTTAAATAAAGGTGTTTTTATTAGACTTATATCTCGAATAGCCGCATGCATAAGTTTGCCATTAAAAAAAATCGACCGCCTGCTCAGCTTAAATGGATTAGATAGGAATAATGTCGGCACATTACATCAGCATTGGGCTATTATATCCTGGACATTTAGGATTCTGGTCCATGCTGAAGACCAATACAGTTATGTTTACAAAGCCGATTTTTTTCCCATAGCACTCAAACAGCTTGAAGCCGGGCCTCGGAGTATGGGGACTCCTGCTCTAGTTTTGAATTGTTCCAATAGGTTAATATCTTTATACTGAGTACATGGTGTCTCAGACGATTATTGTGATATAGAGGTGTGACCAGTTGAATTCTATGAGATTTTAGAAAGATCACAATCGAAATTTTGCAAATATATTTTGTCTATCAACAATTATACCTGCTCATACATGATGCTTGAAGAGTTGGATATAATGCATCTATACATTGATATATCTATTTATATGGTTGTATATTGCGCAAAATTAATTTGATAATATGTCTTGCCTCCCTCGATGACATCATACACACATAATTATTGTTACTTGAATGATGCAAGCATACCAAGTATAGTAAGCAGAATAACCAAACTTACAATAGTGTGGGTTCCACCTGACCCCAGGCGTACAAATTGTGCAAATCATAATGGCTGCCGATCTCCTGGACTGAATCCATGCAAATAGTCTTCTCGTTAGGGTGACTTCCCAACAGAGGATCTGTGTGCATACATCAATGGTATTATAAAGCCTTAAGTTACAAAAATTTAAATATTTACCCATGGACAATTGAAGTTGTTTCTCGTTATCGCGACCCACAACTTCAAGTAGGTACAAAATACTTACATATGTTTTGATCATGGTGACCCTGGCAAGATGAGTCGTAAATTGCAGATTTAAATTTTGGATGGGTATATCAAAAGGTCCTGAATCTGCACAGAATTACCTTTAAATGGTATATCACACATCTTTCTAGCGTGTCAAGATATGGTTCGGCAAACATGAAAAGAAATGTGAAGTCTGGAATCGCAAGTACAATATTTTTTTTTTTTAATTTTTTCGAAAAAAAAACACAATTGGATTATAATAATTTATTAAGTAAACAAAATGAAGTCTTATATCATATCGCGCCATAATTAATTATCAGGTTGGAGATTTGCGTTCACAAATATTTAAAAAGTCGATTTGTGGTGGCCATTTTAAATTTGAGTAAAATCACCGGAACATTATTTCTGACTTAAATTTTCGAGTTTTTTGTGCCCACAAGTTCATGCATGGCGGCCATTTTGAATTTCCATAAAACCATGAAAAAATCACATGTACATCTCCATATTGTGGGGAATGTGATTACAAAATTTGAATAATTTCTGACGTTAAGTTTTCAAATCTTTGCGCCCACAAAAAATTTGGAGTTGACTTCTGGCGGCCATTTTGAATTTTGGTAGCATGTTTCAAAAATCACTTACACATCCACATGTTGCTAGGCATGTGATATTAAAATTTAAAAGCAAATTGACTAAACTAATTATTTGAGTTTTTACGCTTACCAAAAAATTAAAGTTGATCCGTGGCGGCCATTTTTAATTTCAATAAAACTTTGAAAAATCACCTGCACATGTCCATATGGCGGGGAATGTGATAGTAAATATGAATAATTTCTGACTTTAGGTTTTAGAGTTTTTGCGCCCACAATTTTTTTTCTAGTTGAATTTTAAATTTTGGTAGCATCTTTTAAAAATCACTTGCACATCCCCATGCTGCTAGGAAGATCATGTTAACATTTCTATTGACAAGTAGTTTTTGACAATTTGCGCACACAAGAAAACGTGACGCCGGACGCCGAACGCCGGACGCCAACCGCCGGACACAATCCTGGCGCGACAAAGATCCCCTTCCCCTACGGGCGGGGGGATAAAAATGAATGATAAAAAAATGGTGTTTTAAAAATCAGTTTTTTTTACATGGCATGACTATTTCCTACTGGTACTCATTAGCGACTGTTATATGGTAACATGTAAATAGAAACAAATAGTTTTTATTCAAGTATTAGGCGAACTGAAAGTGAAATAATAGCCAATCGCTTGTCAAACTGCAAATCAGGGCTGTTCTAGCAAAATCCGGGCTCCTCCCATGGACGGCAAACGTTTTTTCTCGGAGGGGGTGGTGGGATTCAATTGACACTTTTCCGGTCGGTTTGGTATTTTCCGAGGTGGGTGGTGGTAGGCTATAGGCCTACTCATCAAACTGAAAATCGCGGTGGTGGACGCCTTTTCTGGCATGTATTGTAGGCCTAATACATAAATACAAAAGACAGTGTAAAAGACAATCGCATTGTTTCTCTATTAAAAATGACATAAAATCTTTAGACCCGGGTATTGATATTAGTTTCATATTCTCCCTTTTGACAAAAATCCGTGGGGGTGGTGAATAACAACTACAGTGTATGTTTAACCATGAGGAAATGCCGGGGACTGTGGTGCTAAAAAATTCTGGAAATCCGGGCTCTGTGGTGGCCGAAGGATCGATCAAGATTTGCGGGAGGGGTGGGGGTAGTTTTCCAATTGCTGTCCATGGGGGGATCCTGGATTTTTACTGGAATAGTCCCAAGGACTCATTTTGCCAGATCGGGTCAACTATGTACAGATTGAATCAAAACACATGCCAATCTGGCCAATTGATGCACTCTCTCCTTCATTTTCGTTATTGAAGGATACATAAGAATGCTCACAACTGATACAGATGTGATTGACACTTAAAAGTCAATATATATTTCATCATATTTACAGGCTGTATATTAACCCTTAGACTACTGATGTCGACTACAGTAGACATTCTGTGTTTGATAAGCACCTGTATAACCAGCTGTAAAAAGTAAAATATGCTTTAAATCTTGAAACACAAATATATGTTGGGATCTAAATGTCGCAAATCACACAAATTTTCAGTCAATTGAAGTTGTGAATCGCGGTAGCGAGACACAACTTCAATTTACCAAAAAAATGAATTGAATAGCTCAGTGCTCTCATACAAAAAACTTACTCGGCCAGAATGGTGGAAAGTTGAGCATGTTACTTTTGCACCCCGCCGGATCAGCAGTGCCTGACCACTCGAATGACGCAGGCTCATTCATGTCCTACAACAGGTGATCCAATTACATTAGCGTATGAGCAGATGAGTAAACATATATTCTGTATTGTAATTGTAATATTTTGAATAACGCATTGCTCGTTGTCTAACTCTCACATACCTACTACTAAACCATTTGAACGTCAATAACAACTACAATATTTTATATTTTAAATTTAACAACACGTTTTGCACACTTTTAATCATGGTAAAATATATTATGAAGTAGCAAGGTTGGCAGTAAATTTAACAGATAAGTATTAATTTTCACGCTGTCAAAACCTTTGTCGAGGTTTATGTAACGACATAGAACTGGAAAAATTGAAATTACGTACGTTAGAACTTTAGGGCTTCAATATCATAATTATACATTATTTTATTTTAATGTCATCTTGCTATTAAATATGATCTATATTAGGAAGCCATGTTTCATCGTTTCATTAAAAAATGTTCATTTTTTTCCAACAAATAGTCGTTTATAACTGTTTAATTTGAATAAAATGGTATCAGTGTATGGATATTAAAACAAAAATAAGGGATTGTAAGGAAATTAACAATTAGTGTGGTATAATAGGTGCTTCAATTCATCTTACAATCCATATTCCGTCATAGTGTATGATATCGTGGAATCGTTCACACTCGTCGATCCACCAATCTATAGTGCTTTGTTTGAAGAAATCTGGATATACACACACTTCTCGTGGCCAGGCCTGTATGTACAGAGAAAAAGGTAAACAAGCGACAGTGACAGAAGCATGAGACCCTCTGTTGAAATAGAACAGCCCTGCTTCCTTGAATGAGCAGGGCCGTTCCATTTCAACAGGGGGTATCATTCCCATATAAGTCAGTCGCATGTAACATATATGATTTGGTGTTTGCTTTGTACCAACCATAAGCATTAAGTTAACTGAGAGTTTTGTCCAGTATACTCTAACGTTTAGCTTGGTGTGTTCATACAATTTCATTGGGGTCACTCCTTAATTTAAGATGCGTCAATGATGGCTGAATATTCAAAGCAGTGGGAATTGCTTTGTTTTTTCCATAATTTAAAACAAAATAGCAATGCAATCCTGGCTTTTTAAAATGTATCAAAAGAAATAAAATTTTGCTACCGTTTACAACACAAGTGACCTTCAATGTGCTTTATTTCAATCATCTGAATGACAATCCTTATATAAGAACAATTATATCAGACATATAAGAACCCAATCGCGTTCATAACAGCCCAAACACGTCCAGACACGTTAGTGTCTGCAAGATCTGAATCTAATTCAGAAATGCCTGACTCTTCACACACATCATAGTCACTATCAAATAAGTTACGTCGATAGGTCGATGCACGTAAACACTTGAAAGTTTGAATAGAGGTCTGCACAGTTGTAATTATTATTACTGCCCTACTATTGTGTATTTTACAAAAAAATATGTTTTCACCATGTTTACCATGTCTAGTACTTCGACTACTACACTGTACTATGATATTACCCGGTAATACTGATGGCTATTTTACCTGGGCTAACATAGGATCACCATCAGGTGTTTTGATCCAGGCATCAGCAGCACTTCCTCTATCGTATGGTCCATATCCAGGTACTGCTTCAATAAAGGGATCCTGGCAATGGAAGCACACCATACACTCTTGATCATAACGATGGAATAAAGCAGCTCTTGTCTGACTTACATTTCTCCATTGTGCATTTGCAAAAAAAATATTACTTTATCATATGCATATCGATAAATGAATAATTACAATAATTTAATCAAATTATTACAGTTTATCAAACACGTTAACACGCAGTAGTAGCAAGTCTGTATTTATGTCTCAGCCAGTTTACATGATACAGATTATTCATAAATGTCAGAATAATATAGTGACTGGTCAATCAATGTGAGCTACCAGGAGATAAATTAAATATAAACGTCTTCAGTTCATACTTTGTTTGTTTAAAATCGTTACAGTTTGTTCACTTATACATACCATATAATAATCATAATGTAAATGACAGTGTTTACTATCTTCCCAGATATTTGACTTGGTTGATTTTACTATATATTTTACAAAAAGTACAGTACAGTTTCTATTATCCCAGTCTAATTGAACAAATTTGTGGCAACCGGCTCAATAAACTATAACATTATTCATTTTATAGTGGAAACCCATATAGTTTCAGCTGGGGTGTCTTTGTCTGGTCTATATTGTGTAGGAGCTCGAGCATCATAATTATATGCCATTATAGTGACATTAATATGACTTTAAGGTGCGATATGTTGTCAGACAAGTTTAAGCCTCACAGAGCGAGAACCGTCTTTATACGTCAGAATCTGACGTCTATAGACGTCAGATTCTGACGTATAAAGTCGGTCCCCAACTGAAAGAATTTAAATATTTATAATGGCAGTAGACCCATACCATATGTATTCAAATGAGCCGGAAAAAGCTAGAGCTCTAAGACATTTACGATGATCTGATGATCTCAAATTGGAAAAAACCCGTTGGTCTCCATGGTTTAAATATAATTAATTTATCGTTGTGTGGCTTAAATACAGGTCTTAGTACCAGAATGGTGACGAATCGTGTGCCTTCTTGTTTCAGATGATCCACGTATTCCGGAATCCCGGCGTAAGCGTCCGTATCGTACGTGAAATCCCTCTCGTAGTAGAAGTAGTCGATATCACCATGCTGCACATCCTGTAATACAAACATAGGAGGGCTGCATTGTCATCATTATGATCATCTAAATCGCTCTGACGGAATAATTCATATGTATATTGATACTAAAACCTGCAAATGATTATACGATGATGCTGCGTTTTCACTCATTTAGAGCTGTAGAATGTTGACACAATCTCCAGCTTCAAATGAGTAAAAATTACCCCTGAGAGAATACAACAAGTGTTTGACCGTATAGAACAGAGAGCTTCCAATTAAAGAACTAATCCACTTTGTACGACAAATATGTACCCATAAAGCACCACGCTGATTACATAGATAGGGGTAACGGGAGTACAACTGAAACCAGAAACGTACATAGAGCCGCATAACTTTAACTAATAACGAAACGACGCGTGGTGATTTGCCTACCTCGCAGGTGGCTGCATCAAATTTTAAGTGGTCAATGAGTAGAGTGTTACATAGTTTTCGGCACTGAGCAAATGACGGAATGTATTATCACGATTATACTAACAGTAAGCTGTTCATTTAGTTTTGCCGAGTAAACTCATAAACTGCATATTATTTTTGTTCATTTTCTATATGTTTGTTTTCAAAAAGTAATCAGGTAATGTAATGACGGTAGTCGTTGCCACTTACATGTGGGATGTCATAGTAACGCATTCTGTCCACTGCACCTTGCATGTTCTCCAAACTATTGTAGCCATACTGAGACAGATGAAAGCCCAAGCTCCAATATGCAGGCATCACAGGTAAGCCTATGGCCTGAAAAATAAAGAAACGAACATTCTTAAACTGCCTACATTTGGAGTAAACAGTTACTTATTCTTGTTTTCACATGGTATGCAACATCGCTCTCAACAACGATCCACAAACTAAGTTGACGGATAAATTAACAATTACCCCGCTGAGCACGACAATAGTGGTTTAAGCCTTTTTATTTAAAGGTGACCTATCACCCCTTATATCGTATGAATAATTATGTCAATATACGGGGTGATTGGCTATCATATGACCCTCTCAGAGGGTCACATGATAGCCAATCACCCCATATATGGGGGTGGTTGGCTATCATGTGACCCTCTCGGATGGTCACATGATAGCTAATCACCCCATATAAGGAAACACTTGTGCCCCATCTTGTGGCAACTTAGATTTATTTGTCACAAGCTTATTCATACTATATAAGGGGTGATAGATCACCTTTAACCTTCAACCGAGAAAATTTGACGGGGAAATCAGCATTAAAAATGTTATATTGGCATTTCTTTGGATTCAAATTGAACAAATTAATGTGAGTAATTTTTTTCACCCACTTGAAGGTCTCGCGGTAGCGAGACACAACTTCAAGTGGGTGAAAATTTTAATTATTTGACTTGGCGCTTCAAGGTTTAACGCTACCTGGATTTCTAAAATAATAATCATAGCGTATACATGGTATATGAGTGTCACATATAAAAAGACGAAGGTGACTTTTTCTGTTTCCGTGAGTACTAACAAAGCAAAGGAATACTACCACATGTACATACAGTAGGTCTGCAACATTACAACCGACAACATCGTGATTAGCAGCAGACGACAATACTCTCATCTTTGGCATGTTTGAGGTCGAACAACACAATTAAAACCGCGAAACATTGTATTTAAAAAAACACACAAACTAGATAGAACAATGTTGTAATACAATCAGGATAACCCTTTGCCAGCTAAGTTTCCTAATTTAAATCCCCCCACTTTGAAGTTTTGCTATGTTACCAAGAGTCCACAAACCACAACTTCGAGTGGATTAATATTACTCATATCTGTTTACTTTAGGATGGAGCATTTGAAAATCTTGCTGTCTAAACACTCATTTTTTTGCCGATAATAATGATTTAATTATGTTAATCGGCAAATGAAACGGATTAAAAACGACATTGGTCGCGCTTAGCTTATAACCCTTTAACCGCCGGTGCCGCATATATTCGTGTTTAATTTTTTCATTAGCACATTAATTACCACCTTTTAAACATGTTAAAGATAAAATGTGACATCAATCAGCAATATTTGAAAAACAGTTGACGTCCATTTTGTCAAATCTGACTAATTTTCACTCACTTGAAGTTGTGGATCGCGTCAGCGAGACACAACTTCAAGTGGGTGAAAATTCAGATCGAATAATCTGGCGGTTAAAGGGTTAAACATGTTAAAGGTTACTCTACGCACGTTTGTGTACTGCTGTATGACGTCTTCTGGTGTAGGTCCCATGAAGAAATAAAGGTCAATGATACCTCCATTAGTTCTGTAGATTAGTCCGGGAGCCGGCATGGTGTTAATCTCTATAGAACAATCACACATACTACCTTTCAAATTGGTTTCTCAACGGAGCCTTTGTTCTAACATTATATCTATCTTTTTTTTCAAGTTGCTAATTAAAAAAACGATATTAGTCAGGTAATGGTGCTAGTGTAACTAGTTACTTACATGCAGATATTTCACGTCAACGTTAGTAATTAGTCATGCACTGTTTATTCACCGTGTTACCATGTTTATGTTACTTTTTCAAAATAGCCATGTTTTATTTCAATATAACATGTATTTTATATGAGATTTAAAATGGGGTATCTCCTAATCTATTGCAATGGGAAGATTGGTAACTTATTGCAATTTTACATTTTAGACAATTATTTTATAATAATATTTGAAGGGAATGCTACATGTATGTTTAGGCACTAGCGATATAATAATGCAACACGTTACACTTTGCACACCCTGCTCCACTAACGCTATTCATAGTCTTCTTTCAACCCTTTCACCACTGAAGCCCGTTTTTATGTGCTGAATGCTATGGCATTCAGCACATAGAAACGGGCTTCAGTGGTGAAAGGGTTAACGTATGTTTATTATTGTCAATAAAGGTTAACCCTTTCAGCGCGGGGACCGACTTTACCCATAGTAGTATTCTGAAATTCCCTATTATATTTCAAACTTATTTAATATTACTCAGATCAAACACACCCAAACCTTCCTTAAACCATTTAAGCCCTCACGATGCATTAAAGCTTCAAAAACAGACTTACTTTTCCTGCAACAAAGGGTTTGAGAACAAAAATTTCCATGAAACTGGTTTACCATTTATACCAGTACATGGCAATTTTTTGTTACTTTTTCACCCACATCACATCATCTTCGTCCACTACAAGTCGTGAATTGCGAGAGCAATTCGCGGCTTGTAGAGGATGAAGATGACAATGGTAAATTCAGACTTCAAAGGGTTAAACCGTTTCAGTACAGGTTCCGACTTTAAATGCCATAATCTAACGTCCATATATGTCAGATTCTGACGGCTAAAGTCGATCCCTGCACTGACAGCCTTAAACATTTATAATGTCCGGAGACACATAACACCTGTATTCAAATAAAGTGAAAACTGATAAATAAGACATGTATGCTGATTTCAAATTGAAAAAGATGTTTTTGTCTCTGTTTATACAAAAATATTTCAGCGTTCAAATAGTTTATTAGAGCATATATATACCTTTCTACACCAACCCGGGTGTGAAATAGGGTTGAAAAAGACGAAAGGTGAAATAGAGAAAATTGAATTAATTATAAATCCCACGATCAACCACAATGAGGGGTCATGCCAAGGAGGTTATATATCCATATAACCTCCTTAGTCATCCCAACTCACCTTGTGCGTCACTGTTCAAGATAAGTACTCCGTGCATATCATTATTGTTGTCCAGGCATGTGTAGAAAGGTTCGACGCCATACAAGTTTTTTCCCTGCAAAAATGCAGTCGATTGTTGAGAAAAGAAATTATATATTATCATACGGGAATGTATATCTGCTTTTATATTTAAAGCAGTAGGCCTACATACGATACATACGTTCACTTAAAGTGTCCCAAACATAACTTTCTGTCCTCATTCAACAAATAATTGCTAAATGTTACGTTATGTCTCTTATATTTTAGAAGGTGGCAATCAATGAGAATGTACACAGAGCACTGTGCAGCCTGTTCCAACCAGAGTGGGCAGTGTATGAAAATGTTGCTTGACCAAATTAAGTTTAGGTATAATATATTTTTTAGATAACCTCTGCTTCCACACAACTGAATTTCTTGTATTTGTACAAAATACAAGTCGGAAATAAAGTTTTATGCTGTCAGTAACAGATATGCCTGTCTGTAAGAAAAATCAAACCACAGATGGGGCCACTCGTATGAACTGTAATTGAGTATATAAAACACTGAGTTTATGAAAGCGAGTCACACACAGACAAATTTATTATTTGTCAGATGAATTAGTTGATGTCATGCTTCCTCATGTCAAACAATGTTAACAGCAACATAAAAAACTCGGTCGTTTGCGGATGAATGTTTTATTTTACGTTCTGATTAAAATGTGTGATATCGCTTTCATTGCCTTCACTGTATACTCAGTTACAGTTCATGCGAGTGGCGTCACTTGTTGTTATATTGATACTGCTAGACTAAATTATTTTCACATTAATACAAATACTATATGTACAACTGTTTATGTACATTACTCGGTTCGTTTCGACTTGTCACAACCATTACCAGAGCTAGGTGGACAGGTGTGCTAGTGTCGTTCTAATCTGGCCATTACCATGATTACATACTCCTATCATACAGAATAATCAGATAATAGATTATGTAGAGAATTGAAAAAAAATAAAAAAAATACTACATGTACAAATGTACTATCAACACAAACGTACAAAGTCAAACGGCGACAATTACTTACTTTACAAGTAAGTAGTTACTGTCTTTTGTCGTTGCAGAGCAGAATACAACTATTAATATTATTTTCCAGGTGCCAGTCATGACTCGTATGACAGTAAGGCAAGTCATGACTCACAAGTCAATATACAGTACTGTACAGTGTAAACGCGTTTTATAATAATTAAGTAGTTATCACTTCTCAAAACTATTTTGATAAGAACATCTTGGACGTGCAGACAAGGCATATGAAAGACTGATAAAACACGCTACAATGTGGTGAGATACATGTTAAACATTAGGCATATTGCTTTATAACAATATATGGTCAGCCTGGTATTAAACCTTTCAACGTGGGGACCGATTTTAGGCGTTAAAAACTGACGTTTATAGACGTCAGATTCTTCCAGCACTAAAATATTTATAACGGCAGTAGATCATAGATATTGAAATGAAGCGGAAAGAGCTGACTAATTTCAAATTGAAAAAAAACATTTGGTTTCCATAGTTAATACAAACAATTTAAAGCATCAACCACTGCTGTCAGATACAAACAGTTTTTACCATATTTGTACTCATGACAATAATTAAACTGCACTAAATATATTTATGACAGTGAATATAAATTACTTACATAACCAACAGGCTCGTCTCTAGCAAACATGCCCCAGTCCTTATAAACCATATCATGCATGAAAGAATGATGTTCTGTCTCTCCGAATCCATACATTTTGCTTGTTGGTAGACGTGTGGTGAATTGTATAGCCTGGTCTGAGTATACAAAGCCTCCCATAGATGTATCAAAGCTATGGAAAAAAGCTTATATGAATTATATACGTTAAAAATAACACTACTTGACACTATTATATGGATCAAATTTGTACCAAAATGTGGAACGTATTTTTCACTAAACGTACAAATATAAACACAAAGCACTGAGGTGTAAATAACTGCATTGACTAGAATAACCCTGTGAAGCCTGAATTTACCATTGTCATCTTCATCCACTACAAGTCGAGAATTGCTGTCGCAATTCTCGACTTGTAGTGGATGAAGATGATTTGCTGTGGGTGAAAAATTAAAGAAAATTGTCATGTACTGGTGAACCAGTTTCATGGAAATTTTCATTCTAAAACCTCTAATTATAGGAAAATCAAGACAGTTTTCAGGGATTTAAAATGATGCTTTAATGCATTTTGGGGGCTTGAAGGGTTAATACATATTTAAACTATAATAATAATCAACTTGATTAACCATTAAACCGCTAAGCGCGACTGTAGTCGCTTGAATTAGGATCATCTTCAAATTATAATCTCTGATAAAAAAATCATTCATAGCTTTTTACGCAATCCGGCGGACGTACAGACAGATAATTCAACAAACAAACAAGTGAAACAAACAAGCGAACAAGACTAAAACATAGCCATCCTAACGGAGGTAAAAATCACTAGAGCATCGTTTTAATCTTTTAACTCTTAAAGCGCTGACAATTTTTGTAAAAAATACCATGGAGACCAAAGGGTTTTTTCTCCTTGAAATCATCATAAATGTCTTAGTACATAGTTAGCTCTTTCCGATTCATTTGAATACCTATGTTAGGGGTCTTAGCCATTAGAAATATTTCTACCCTTACAGTGCGGGGATCGACTTTAGGGGGCAGAATCTGACGTCTGCAGACGTCAGATTCTGACGACTAAAGTCTATCCCCACACTGTAAGGGTTAAAGGGACCCCTTTGGATGAGACATTTTCAATGTTGTCAATTTTGAAAATTTAATTTATATGAGGCTATATAGCCTACTGATCTTAACTGAAAATACGAAAAAGTCAAGAAACGATTTTAAAGCACTGAAAAAGAGTGAAATAGTTGTATTTCCAGGTCGTATATTGCCATGTAAACAAAACAAGTCAGCAATATTCAGCACTTTAGATCACATATTCCCACGCATCAGACGGTAAGATCAAACCAGTCCCCGCTAATTGGTGTCAGGACACGGGAGGACACACCTGCAGCACTGATTGTCTACCCAGCGCTGGGCCGATGCCATCAGCATGTGGCCCAATTCTGTGAAAACATTCAATCGTCCTTCAGGTATACAAATAGTTTGTTTGGGTTTCTTCTGGTTTCATAGAAATGTTGATTGAAAATATTTATAAAAATATAAAAATTCTGAAAAAAAAAACATGATCCGTGGGATACACTACTTCAGTACGGAACTAAAAACGAAAATTGATGTCATCCCAAGGGGCTGCTATATTTGTGGGTCGAGGTAGCGAGACAAAACTTCAAGGGGGGGGGGGGGAGATAAATTAAATAAAGTTAGAGGGACGAAGGTTAATGTCGCTCAATAGCGCAAACGGATGTTTTTCCATCTAATCATTATTTCAACAGAGGCTATGTTTTTACTAAAGCTACAAGTTAGATTTGTGCAACTTATTCTATCCAGCCCGAATGACTATTTTTTTAAACTCTCTAAAGAAAACTGATAAAAGAATGTCATTGGTTAATTAATTTCTAAACTGTGACCCAAACCTTTCTATTTCTCAGCCATTGTGGCATGTCTAAGTGTACATACAAACCAACTGACGAGGTATTCTGATTAGTGGTTCTAGCGGTCACATTATAAAATAACCAGTCAATAGATCAATAACAGGCTTAGATGATGAACGACATTGTCTTGGAAATAACAAACCTAAGAATATTTTTCATTTCACGGCAAAGAAAGTTTGTGCATAAAACAAAAACTGACCGATAATTGGAACTAACGTTTTTTTTATATTTCGGTCAAAATGACTCCAAAAATTTAAATAGCTATCTAATAGTGCACAAAAATATATCCAGGGGATACGTAATCAATTTTAACGCTATTTTGCTTAGAGCATGTGTTCAATTGTTCACTGCAAATAATATAATTTGTTTACTGAGCAAGTTAAAGCAAGCATAATGGTAAAGAGTTTCAGGTATTTTACATTTACAAAAGTATTCTGAAATTCCCTAGTTTTGATCAAACTCATTCTCATAACCTCAGCTAAAACACACTCATTCTTTGCTTTTTTTTCCGTGTGGGGACCGACTTTAGATATCATGCGTATAAAGTCGATCCTCGCACTGAAAAAAACTAAAAATGTGTAATGGCCGTAGACCCACAACATAGGTACTGGAATGAAGCGGAGGGAGGCAACGCAGGAATTTATGATGGTTTTAAATTGAATAGAACCCTTTGGTATTTATGGTCTATGTCAAATATTTCAGCGCTTTAACCCTTTAACCGCCGAATTATTCAATCTGAATTTTTACCCACTTGAAGTTGTGTCTCGCTGACGCGATCCCCAACTTCAAGTGAGTGAAAATTATTTGACAAAATGGAGGTCAACTGTTTTCAAATATTGCTGATTAATGTCACATTTTATCTTTAACATGTTTAAAACGTGGTACTTAATGTGCTAATAAAAAATGAAAACCCGAATATATGCGGCACCGGCGGTTAAAGGGTTAAGGGTTACACCTTCAGAACATGCTGGTGTTGTACTAGTAACAAGGACCCAACTCAACCCTTGTCCTGCTATGCCCGGATATATACGGGGTTGAGGATGTTTTAGATCGATAAAAATATCACTTAATTTTGATAAAAGAGTTTTTAGTAGATGCTTAGTTGATCCAATAATTTAATTTTAGACATGTATTTTTTTCATAAATAGTAATATTTTTCGTCATTTGAAGCTGAAAATTGCGTTAGCAATTCCAGCTTCGAATGACGAAAAATACAATTGAAGCAATTCAGCAGGACAAGGGTTGGAATCAATGCTGGATCAATGTTGGCCAAACGTCTGCGATGAGATTACGATCAGATTGTCGCAACTTCTCGTGGTTTCTGGTAATGATACATTAGCATGATTAGAGGATTACCATGTGCACAAATTATAAAAAAACACACTATTATTAGTTCATAGACATGCACTTTGAAATCGATAGGACTCTTGATATCAGGCTTTTTTTGCGATGTGTATAATATTATTGAAGGATAGTTCGCGTCATTCCAACCTCCATTTATTTTGCTTGTTAACGTCTATTGTTATTTTGATTATTTTTGCCATCAGATATATATAAATATGTGTCATTGGCTGTGACATTTGTCGCTGGCTGTGACATTTGTCAAGGCTGTTAATTGTGACATTTGTTATTGTTTCTCGTTGACTGCGACATTTAGGGGGATTTTGACATTTGTCGGCACAACACAGGCCAATGAAGTAATGGTCGCCAGAACTACTCATTTTAAAAAGTCATTCTATTTTTAATTGGTTTTGCTGTATTTTGTCAGTCAATATAATGCAAATTGATAGCGAAAGTGCAAAACAAATGAGTTTAAGCGCACACAAGAATCCTACTGCCGTACAGGGGCGGGGGCCCTAGGGTAGTGGTTAGCACCGCTGCCTTTCACGCCAGAGTTCGGGGTTCGGTTCCCGGTCTCGGCGGTTTCAAAGACACAAAAATGTTTCTTCCCCATCCACGTGTGAAAGTTAGTATTGTGGGGAGCCTCCGTGACCGAGAGGTAGCGTGCTCGGCCTCAGACCGCCAGGGCTCGAATTTCGAATCCTGTGTCTGGAGGACAGTGTCATCTCAATCATCTCACCATCCTCAGGAGGTTCTCCTGGCCCAGTTTAGCCTATATGTGCACAAAGGTGGCCTAAAGCCCGATTCATTTCATTTACTGCCGTACAAAGCCAAAGTATTGCTTTTACGCATAGGAGGGGGCTAAGCAAGATTTTAGTCCCATTTGGCTTTGCAGAGAAGAATAATCTCAACATTGGCCACAACCTCGCACGGTGGCGCAGCCCTTCACCTACTCCGAAATTTCATCTTTTTTTTCATTTTCTGTAACTTGATGCAATATGCAAGTAAAATGTATAAAGAAGAACGCATAGCAACTCTCATTTAATTTGCTTCACTAGCTGCAGGAAAGATGTTAACTAGTGGAGCGCCAAGTATTCAAACTGCTTTATCAACCCTTTAACCGCCGGTGCCGCATATATTCGGGTTTTCATTTTTTATTAGCACATTAAGTACCACATTTTAAACATGTTAAAGATAAAATATGACATCAATCAACAATATTTGAAAACAGTTGACCTCCATTTTTTCAAATCTGAATAATTTTCACTCACTTGAAGTTGTGGATCGCGTCAGCGAGACACAATTTCAAGTGGGTGAAAATTCAGATTGAATACTTTAGCGGTTAAAGGGTTAACCGATAAAATCACTGTTATTTGGGAGTGAAATGTGTGATTAGGGGTTTTGTCAAGTTACAAAAAATCCAAAAATCCGAGAAAAAGTCGAGAAGTAGGTGGCTGGGTCAAGGCCCAACTCGGATTTTAATTTTTTGGCGAAATTTTTGTGTGTTTTTTTGTGTTTTTTGTGTTGTTTTCATGTTTCCAATTGTTCAAAAAAAAAAATGGATAGGCGGGTGGGTGGGTGAGGTCTGACTAATCCGACTTTTTCTCGGAATTTTTTTAACTTGACAAGACCCCTTAAACATCCAGGTTTGGGCATGTTCTGTCTCAAATGAAAGAAATAATGTATGGGTAATTTTCACCCACTTAAAGTTGTGGCTGTAGCGACCCACAGCTTCAAGTGGTGAAAATTGAAGTAAGATAACTTAGCGAGCAAACGGTTAACCCTTTAGCTGCCAAATTATTCAATTGGAATTTTCACTCACTTGAAGTTGCGTGTCGCTGACGCGATCCACAACTTCGAGTGAGTGAAAATTATTCAGATTTGACAAAATGGAGGTCAACTATTTTCAATTTTTTACCGATTGATGGCACGTTTTTTCTTCTCATGTTTAAATGCTGATATACAATGTGCTAATAAAAAATGTAAAAGAACGAATAGAATCGGTACCGTCGGGGGTTAACCCTTTAGGCCCTCACGATGCATTAACGCATCATTTTACATCCCTGAAAAAAGAAATAATTTTCCTACAACCAAGGGTTTTAAAAAGAAAATTCCCATGAAACTGGTTTACTGATACATGGCAATTTTCTTTACTTTTTGAACAACATCAAGTCATCTTCATCCACTACAAGTCGAGAATTGCGGCAGCAATTCGCGGCTTGTATTGGATGAAGATGAAAATGGTAAATTCAGGCTGGAAAGGGTTAAGACAGAACGAGCTGAAGCAGGGATTCACAGATAAGCCGGGTAAAATGTTTACCACTTACAGCACTTCTCCTGTATCTCTCCTTATAACCTGGAAGTTGAAGGCCGGATCGCTGGACCAGATCACTTCATACATGGGGTTGCTGGCCTTGGTCTCCGGAGAAGGGATATCCAGGGGTACCTCGTAACGGGCATTGTTAGGGTCGTAAATCTGCAGAGATAACATAATCATCAACACTTTAACCGCCAAACTATTCAATCTGAGTTTTCACCCACTTGAAGTTGTGTCCCGCTGACGCGATCCACAACTTCAAGTGAGTGAAAATTATTCAGATTTGACAAAATAGAGGGCAACTCTTTTCAAATCTTACTGGGTGATGTCACATTTTATCTTTAACATATTTAAAATGTGGTACTTAATGTGCTAATAAAAATGAAAACCCGAATATATGCGGCACCGGCGGTTGAGGGGTTAATATCAGGGGAGCTCACATCATAAAAGTATATTTATTATAAATATTCTAGACTGATTTATTTTTCTTCATAAAATAAATTGATTTATTGCACATTCCAAGTAGGATAAAACTAAAAGTAAAAATAAAAGCTACATACCGGAGAATATAATTATAACTTTGTGATGGAATGTCGTCACCCCATCAGAAACAAAAATAATGGCTGTAAAACAGGACAGTTGAAACAACTGTTTCTGAAATTTTAACTGAATTAACGGCGCGATTGTGTGATATTGGGTCAGGAAAGCCGATATCATAGTAAAGGCATTAAATTCAAATGTTCTAGAATTGCATTTACGAATGAATGCAAGTTTATATGCTATGGCTAAAATAGTAGACTATAAATAAAGATATGGATGTCGTCACTATCAGAAATAAATAAACGGCGAACATGATATAGGTTGTAAAACGGGACAGTTGAAGCTACTGTTCTGATTTTAATGTGTAATAATATTTCTATGAAATTAATTTCATTTAAAATGCGTCACTGTAGCACGTAGACTGTTAAATGAATTTAAAAGTCGCTGAAGTTTACAGCAATTACACACGTTGCTCTGCGAGAGTACAACACACGCATCACCATCATTTTTATTGTGTTGTTATTGTTGCTGTGATTCGTGGGGGATTCGGAACAATGCAACATAATCTACCCAGCAAACACGAGACATTCACTTAATGCTGTCTTAATGTTGGCCCAGCGTCTTTGACGCTGGTCCAACATTAAAACATTGGGTGAACGTGGCATTGGGTGAAAGTCTCGTGTTTGCTGGGAAGTACCGCCTACCTTAATCCTGAGTCTATGATCCTCGTGGTACTCCGCGTCCACTCTGAGGTCCCACACATCAGCTCCGAACCAGGTGGGGAATTGCTTCCTGTGCAGATCCAGAGTCTCCCCCTTGGCCGTCTCCGTGGGTCCACTTACTATCTCATATCCCTGCACTGGCGGCTTAAAGCACCATGGTGGACCCTGAGCCTGGAACGTAGTATATTAAAGGCCTAGTGAAATATCTGCGCAATGTAATTCACCATTCTAACTATATTATTCATTTTTGGTAATAATTACTGATAAATATGTCATGATTAGGGACTACAATTTTATAAAAGTGGGTTGATGTTATATATTTTGATTATTATTTCACTGAACTGTATTTTGGATTGCTCGACAGGCTTGCCGCTACTTGAACACCACCATACCACGATTGTTTTGCATATAAGGCATTTCAGCACTGGTTTCCCACAATCGGGCTTTAGGCCAACTTTGTGCACATATAGGCTAAACTGGGCCAAGAGAACCTCCTGAGGATGGTGAGATGATTGAGATGACACTGTCCTCCAGACACAGGATTCGAAATACGAGCCCTGGCGGTCTGAGGCCGAGCACGCTACCTCTCGGTCACGGAAGCTCCCCACAATACTGACTTTCACACGTGGATGGGGAAGAAACATTTTTGTTTCTTACAAACCGCCGAGTCCGGGAACCGAGCCCCGAACTCTGGCGTGAAAGGCAGCGGTGCTAACCACTACCCTAGGGCCCCCGCCCCTTCCCACCTATGTTTATGTTATTCACCACGTGGCTCTTATTCGGAGTGGTAGTTTAACAGGTCAATATTCGAGAGCAAACGCCGGGGTTGTGTATATACAGTGCTTCAGACTGTTTAAAGGCCTGGAGTCTGCAGTGCTGTCTATTGTACTGTACACTATAAAGAACCTTTCAACTCATTCTACAAGAGTAGGGCACAGTCTTCTTTCGGTCGCGATATTGCCATGATTGTGCAAAATACGACATAAAGCGATATTCACTCACTCACTCACTCACTCACTCACTCACTCACTCACTCACTCACTCACTCACTCACTCACTCACTCACTCACTCACTCACTCACTCACTCACTCACTCACTCACTCACTCACTCACTCACTCACTCACTCACTCACTCACTCACTCACTCACTCACTCACTCACATCCACAAATTGTTTTATTTTATGCAGTAGCCCTGCTGATCAGAGTATCACCCAAATATCATAAGCATAAACATTTTATTATAAAAGATTACGGCAATAACTGACACAATTCTCTGAAAATATTGTTCTTTTTTGTTCAAGGGCAAAACGCACGATCTGCCTACTCTATAATCGAGCAGATGCTGCCGTTTGTCTTTAGATCAGAGCGTGTGTAATATGTTTAGCCCATATGCCTACCTGAATTTGAATAACAACTAAGTGACGGGTGGGTAAATCCAGGAGACGTGACCAAGGTACAGCTGCCCTGCAAAGGCAAAACGCAGTATCTGCTTACTTGTGAAGTAAGCAGATACTGCCTTTATACTTTGCACGGCAATCCCAGGTACCACCTCACCTCAGCTTCACACCAGTAGCAGGCTCGTGTCAGACAGTTGTCCACGTTGGCATCCATGTGAGGCCAGCAGTCAATTCTCTCATTCTCTGGTATATAGTCAGGACACTGCTCACCACCCTGTGACACCTCGGGATCAGAAAAACACCTGGATCAAAAAGACAATAGTGATTAACCCTTTCAACGCTGAAATATTTTTGTATAAACGATGGAGACTAAATGTTTCTTTGCAATTTGAAATTATCACAAATGGCTTCTAAGTTAACTTTTTCTGCTTCATTTGAATACCTATGTTAATGGTCAATGACCATTATAATAATTTTTTAACCCTTTCAGGGCGGGGACAGTCTTTACACGTCAGATGCGTCAGCATCTGACGTCTAAAGACTGCCCCCGCACTGATAGAGTTAGCAGTAATCAAACAAAAAAGCATTATTTCATTGCCCTATCGATCGGTTGATCTATCTTTTCGAATATATCACGTGAATAATGTTAAATATTGTTAACCCTTATCGTGTTGACCCCTTCAAGTGGGTGGAAATTAAATAAATTAACTTAGTAGGATAAGGTTTAATACGGATAATTAATCAACAATCGTGAATTAACTTTTAAGGAGGCAAAAAACAGTAACTGGTTACTTTTGAGGTTGGCTGTTACTATTTACTGTTATAGCCCTTTTTACAAAATAATAATAATTGTTGAGGTTTTTCACATACCAGGGAGCAGTTGGATGGTCATCTTCACGACACCAGACGCAGTCCTTAGCTAAGCAGGCCGTCCGGTCTCCACCTTCTGGCAAACAGTCTATTCTGTCGTCTGCCTGATTGCAATAAGGATATCATAGATATAATAACTAAAGTAGCCAATTGCTTCAAATAAGCATCAGCAGCACATTCAATTAAGCTTTATGTTTAGATTACGCTGTTTAGATGATGTTTGATGAATTTCGGCTCACAAACTAAAATAACACGTTGCCTATCATGTGATTTGGGGTGTTTTTGAAAGACTTCACCACAAGCTTTATCTGACAAAAGAGCCAAGTGCTGAGACCAATCATATTTTTTGGCATAAGCCAAAGTTTGTTTGCGTATGCTCCATTTTTGGTGATTTTCAAAGAGCCCTGTAGAACCGTATAATGTAACCAGACGTAAAATGTAACCGGTTACATTTTACGGTGCCGTATAATGTAACCGGTTACATTTTACGGTGACTGGTTACATTATACGGTCACAGCGTCAACGTATAATGTAACCAGGGGAAAAAGGTACCATACAACCGTATAATGTAACCAGTACCGTATAATGTAACCGGAATAGTTGTCCAAAACGTATATGTTTTGCAGATTCTACTCTGGGAAGTTTTATTATAACTATTATGTTTAAATTAAACTGAGTCAGTGGTTATGTCTTCAAGCGGCGTCTGTTTGTTCCTTTTCCAGTATACGCTCGTGCTTCCACTCGTTCGTCCGTCTAGCCCCGTCAGTCCGTCCATAATAAAGCGACGGACTTAAGCTATTTAAATTGTTAACAATGTTCCCATGCTGCATTACATTATAAGCCAATGCCGAGTTAATGTAACGTAGCAAAAATAATTTGGCTTAATGTTTCATATTTACTGGGAGGGTCCAAAAGTGGAGCGTAGGTTCCCACGTATGTTCAGCGAAAATGACAAGTCGGTCTAGAAACTAAACTAAACAAAACTAATTACGGCTCCTTTTTTCTGAGTGTTAACAAATGTCATTGTACCAATCAATACATATCAATTTAAATATCATTTTAAATGTTTTAACTTCCTATTTTAATTAATTACTGACCTTTTTCACCAGCTAAAGCCGTTCTACGTTGACATGCAAAGAAAAAGGCAGTAATATATCTGCTTACTTTACAGGGAAGTGATCATTATTGCCTCTCTGATTTGCATGTCAACGTAGAACTGATATAGCTGGTGAATAAGGTCATTAATTAATTAAGATAGGAATGGTGATATGAATGAGATAACACTGCCATCTAGACACATGATTTGAAATTCGAGCCCTGGTGGCGGGCTGAGGCCGGGCACGCTACCTCTCGGTCACGGAAGCTTCCCACAACATTTAATCTTTACGAGTGAGCGGAGAAGAAACATCATGTTTCTTTGAACCTTAAAGGCCAGAGTGGGGTTCGAACCCGCGATCTCCGACTTTCCAAGCAGGCAGTTTTAACCACTGCACGAGGACCCCCGCCGTGACGAATGACAACCGATATGTAGGATATACACCAGCCTATAATGCCATTACGTGGAAAAAATGTGAGCTATCAGACGTGTTCACAAACCTGATAAGGTGGTTTTGTGAAAACAATCAGTTCAAATTATAACAGAAAAATAACAATTTGGCCTAAATCTATGTGAATATAAATCATTGTTGACATTCTACTCAAAATCAGTGACCATTCAATCTATCAGATCATGTTTCTTCAATAAATAATAACAAAAATACCTTCAAATTTTTCAATGTGGGCCAATGCGTTGAGATCCCGAATAAAGCACCGATTATGACGTATTAGGCCTAACATTATTAAGGTATTTGTCATTCATTTGAAGCCTAAATTTGCCAGTTTTAAATGAATGAAAAATGTTACATGACGATGCAACACTGACATGTAAACAGTTAAACAACTTTAGTTATTTAGATAGATAGATCTCTTTTATGGACTCTCTCGTCTCCGTCGCTATTCATCACGACAGAAAAAAACACTTTTTGTTGATCCTCTTTTTCTACAATAAAAATATGTTGTAGTATCGGCCTGTAGCTGTGCCACCCTTCCTGCCCCAAATAAACATTTAAAAGCAAGCACTTCAATTAAAAAAATGATTATGCCCTATCTATGCCAGTTTATATTTCATCGACATGGAGGAAGTCATTCTTCGATTGCAGATTGATCAAGCAAACAGAATGACATGAGCAAACGAAACAGGGAATACCAACTAACACAGGCCGAATGATAACGATCCAACGGGCAAACGCTTATTGAACCAACGAATAAAAGAACGTACGAATGAACGAACGAGCGAATGAACGACCGAACAAACAAATAGACGGACTGACAAGCAATTAAACATATCAAACAGACAGTGAAAATGAATGATTGGGGTTTAGGAATGAATGAGTTTTCAGGTTACATTTGTTCATAAGCTAAATCGGGTCAGGAGAACCTGAGGATGGTGACATGAATGAGATGAAATATTGTGTTTCTTTAACCGAAATGTCAGAGCGAGAGACAAAACCCGCGATCTCCGACTTTCCAGGCAGGCACCTTTAACCACTGCACCAGGCCACCCGCAATTATTTGACATCGAGTCTGAAGTGCAAAGTTGAGTCTACTGATGATGAAAGTATTTTAATGCGGCTGTTCCAACCTCTGCTGAATTAAAAATAAATGTATTTTTTTTATAATTTAATAAGTACATGGTGTCTCCTTCGGGCCGGATATCAGATATAACTATTTCGTGATAATATGGCAGGGATACAGTGGGTTAAAAGGATGTGTGTCTGGTCAGTGAAAGATGGTATGAAATTAATTTAGCTTAATTTGAACTGTGATGACATTTTTACACGCTAGGTGGTGTAGCTCAAAATCTGTCTGGGTAGCAAACTCATATCGCACCTGTTTTTGAAAAAGCATAGCCCATGTTCTATCATGATATACGGTACTACATAGTTGGGAGGGCAGAAAGAAGTAAACTGAACTGTGTAATTCAGGCAGTTTACATGCATTTGAATGGGACTGGCATTTCGGGTTGTGAGAGCATAATTATGATAAGTTGATTCCAGATTCTTAATTTAAATAACAACTGAATGACGGTGGTGATTGGTCGATCTCGTCGTGTGACAGGTTGATCCACTCTCTGGTTGGTCGGAGGTAGAATACACGACTTAGACAGACATGTCTCTTTTAAAAAGAGTACTAAGGCTTCCGCGAGCCTCGGCGTGACAGGCGCTGCGCTAAGCCACTACACGAGGTCGAAAGATTAAAGTATTTCAATGAAAATATTTACTCCATCAAATAGTTTTAAAAAGTGCCCTTTTATATCAAGATTATTTTCCCTTGGGTAAATTACGAAAAATAAAAGGAGCGGTTACATTATACGTCCGTACTGTTTACAAATTACGTTTTTCCCTGTGACGGCATAATGTAATCAGACGTATAATGTAACCGGTTACATTATACGTCTGGTTACATTATACGGTTCTACAGCCCTCACTTCTGATCAAGTCAGAAGAAAAAGAGTGAAATGGACATGTCGAAAACTTTGAAGAGAACAAATGGTTCACTGCTGAAGAGGCGAGGCGAATTTTACTCGATATAAGCGACAGTGCATCCTCGGGTGATGATATATAAAACAATGTAAAAAATCGCGCAGCTACGTGAAGTATATGATTAAACGAATAAATACAAATTAAGACAAAAAGGTACGAATAAATCACCCACTAAATGGACGGAAATCTTTCAATTTATCCATCAGGCGGCATATCGTCGCCTCGGAGCTAGAGGATCCTATCTGCCACTCTAACGAGTGTCAGATAGGATCCTTTAGCTCCGAGGCGACGATATGTCTTTAGAAATCAGTGATCTATTTTATAACAGTGGGCTAGACCAAACGAAAATACAAGATGCACAAATGGTCTAACCATCGTGTAACAAACTTTAAAATTCTTTAAATTCACATGAACCATAATTACTTAGGAAAACAATATTGATATTATTTCTAAGTACATCCAATGTACATTCCATGTTAAGCTTTTAAAGGTTTTGTCTCAGCCGCTTGATTTACCAGTTTTACCAGGTCAAAACCTGCAATGCTTGATTACTAAAACGCTAAAGAATTGGTTAGGCCAGTGTTGTGCATGGTATCATCCATGTATAGGGAAACATATGATTTACGTGCGAATGTTTTATAGTAACCAATACGAACATTGATTCATGTGTCAACGTGACATGTGTGATATATAGTAACCTTGTTAAACACCGACTGGTTAATGTGTCATCGTGATTAGCACTGCTTCATGTTTCAAAGTGATTCGTGACAACCATAATTAAGACTCACTTGTTCATATGTGAATGTGAATCATGTAATTCCTGATTACCACTGGTTCGTGTGTCAATGTGAATCCTGTAATTCCTGATTACCACTGGTTCATGTGTCAATGTGAATCATGTAATTCCTGATTACCACTGGTTCGTGTGTCAATGTGAATCCTGTAATTCCTGATTACCACTGGTTCATGTGTCAATGTGAATCATGTAATTCCTGATTACCACTGGTTCATGTGTCAATGTAAATTACGTAATTCCTGATTAACACTGGTTCATGTGTCAATGTGAATCATGTAATCCCTGATTAACACTGGTTCATATGTCAATGTGAATCATGTAATTCCTGATTAGGCCTGGTTCATGTCTCAATGTGATTCATGGAATCCCTTATTAACACTGGGTCATTTTTCAATGTGATACATAGAATCCCTGATTAACACTGGTTCATGTTTCAAAGTGATACATGGAATCCCTGATTAACATTGGTTCATGTTTCAATGTGATACATAGAATCCCTGATTAACACTGGTTCATTTTTCAATGTGATACATAGAATCCCTGATTAACACTGGGTTATGTTTCAATGTGATAGATGGAATCCCTGATTAACATTGGTTCATGTTTCAATGTGATACATAGAATCCCTTATTAACACTGGTTCATGTTTCATTGTGATACATAGAATCCCTTATTAACACTGGTTCATGTTTCAATGTGATACATAGAATCCCTGATTAACACTGGTTCATGTTTCAATGTGATACATATAATCCCTGATTACCACTGGTTCATGTTTCAATGTGTTGCATAGAATCCCTGATTAACACTGCTTCATGTTTCAATGTGATACATAGAATCCCTGATTAACACTGGTTCATGTTTCAATGTGATACATAGAATCCCTGATTAACACTGGTTCATGTTTCAATGTGATACATAGAATCCCTTATTAACACTGGTTCATGTTTCAATGTGATTCATAGAATCCCTTATTAACACTGGTTCATGTTTCAATGTGATACATATAATCCCTTATTAACACTGGTTCATGTGTCAATGTGGTTCATGGAATCCCTGATTACCACTGGTTCATGTTTCAATGTGATACATGGAATTCCTTATTAACACTGGTTCATGTGTCAATGTGATTCATGGAATCCCTGATTAACACTGGTTCGTGTGTCAATGTCATTGATGACAATCATGACATAATTATTATCACTGGCTCATATGTCGATGTGATTTATAACAACCATGATTAGCTCTGCTACATGTGTCAATGTGATTAATAGCAACCAGGATTAGGACTGGTTCATGTGTCAATGTGATTTATGGTGTCATTATTAACATTTCCACGTACTTTCTCTGAAACCGTGGTCCCGTCGAATCATGTGTCCATGTGCATTTTTAACAAGCCTTGGTTAACATTGGGTCATTTGTACATAGATCTTCAGTGTCAACTGCAACTTAGACTCCACATACATGTAATACATAACGTCTCCTTGGATATGAAAGGGTGCATCTGTCACTTTATAAAGTGACAGGTACACCCTTTCATATATAAGGTGACGATAAGAGTATACTTACTGGAATCTCTGATGGACACAGCTCGTCATTGGCAAAACACCAAGGAAACGGACTACAAAGAAATATAATATATATTTTGCAACATCAAAACTATTTTGTTTTACATTATTTGTACCAAGACAGTGTTTTTATCTTACCTAGAAGTTATAGACAAATCAATAATTTCATAAACTGCAATTGACTGATTTGATAATAATATGTTACATGATCGCATATGTAATATCAACTATCGAGATCATAACTACTAAGTAACAAACTCACCATTACCACTTTTTATAAATATTATATTATGTCAACATATTTATTTCGTGTCGGTACGTGATTCATTATCTTCAGGGTTCCAGTTTTCGAATGGGTGCGTGTATTTTGTTTGTCTTAACTGCAGTGCTGATTTATTTGGTCTCTCAAGGGACTGATTAACTTTTGAAATGATAATAATATTACCTAGTCATGGGTAATTTCGATAAACGTGTGCCAAAGAAGTGGCCAGTCCTTGGCCAGTCTCACGCGAGTGCTTACCGCAGGAGCCTGTCTATGTGGTAATCTTGGGGGGGGGGGGGGTGTCTGAGATTCAAACCTCATTGGATGTTTTAGATTTATTAAAAGGTCACTAAGAATTGATCTCTTCTTTAGCTCTCAGCACAGTTATCTGTTTCCGTTGCTAGATGTATTATATAGACAAGTTGGAAATCTCATAGTTTGGACATTGAGGTTTACCGAAATTCTCATGGCGGCCAGTAATCATATAGTGGCCGCCATCAGGGAGTTCGGTACACAATGACATCAGCGTGAGATGCCGAGCTTTTCTATATCGGAAACAAGCAAGCTATTCTCTCAGGCGCCTGTCAAGCGCTGTCTGATTGGCAGGTCTTGAGACGCAGCGCGAGCAACATTCAAGGTATCTCGCTATTTAAAATAATTGGACGCTATAGGCTCGGTACAGCAAGGTATCGCACTGCGTGCTCGTTAGTAAGATAATTTGTTGTGGAAGATGAAGATATTATTAGTGAGATAACGAAATAATCATGGCCAGATAAATAACGTGACCTAGGAGCTAAAGGGTCATATATGCCCCTCATCAGAGTGGCATATAGGACCCTTTACCTCCGAGGTGCCTTCCATACTACCTTCCATCTCCCAGAGGACACCAAACACAGCTTCTGCTGACACATTTCTCCTCCGTGGCGTGATCGTCAGTCCATGGCCAGCAATCCCTCCTTTGATCTGGCTCAGTTTTCACTGGACAGTCCTCAACCTGGGCGTCTAAACAAACGTGGTCGTCTTAACCCTTATCCTGCTAATGTTTTTTATTATTTTCAACCGCCTGAGGTTGCGTGTCGCTACCGCGATCCACAACCTCAAGTTGTTAAAAATTACTCATTTTTGTTTATTTTGAGACCAAACATTTAGAATTCTTGATTTTTAACAGTAATTGTAATCCCAAACAACAGTGATTTAATCGGGTAATAAATCTAAACAGATTTAAAGCGACTATTGTCATGATTAGCAATGGGTTAAACAAATTGTCAGGGATTTACAAACAGTTTACGTATACCGTCCGTATCCGCGCGCGATGCGTGATATATACGTATATGTAATTTCCATGTCCGTATGGATAAGACAATACCTACATACGTAATCAATTGTCATACTGCCATTTATGAAACCCATAAATCATTTCTTTAGGTACGTACATTTAAGTAGTACGTACACGTATGGGGGTGCTATGCGGATAGTATACATACATTTTTTTAAGATGTAGCCTAATTATATCAAATACACAATGGGTAGAAATGCATGGTAAACGTGGATGAATTTAACAGAAAGCAGAGTAATGGTTTCTTCACATGTTCAGGAATATTTTGAGGTACTGACCACGAACTGCTCGTACCATGGTGGTTCGTGATTTATGCAGATGTATGCAGATTAGTGACAGGTCGCAGCCAATGCGTGGCTTCCGTAATCGCAGTAGTGTCATGCATGCGTCATGCATGTCGTCGCATCGGAGCTGAAGGATCTTATCTGACACTCGTTAGAGTGGCAGATAGGATCCTTCAGCTCTGAGGCGACGATGTGCTTGCCATGGCTGACACAGTCGTACCTTGTCTTGGTCAAAATAACTTTCCAGGGTCTTGTGACGATAGGACTTCATTAATCAGCCCCTCCTGGCATCATCACCAACGATATATTAACCCTTGAGGCGCCGGTGTCAATTATACTCCTTTCTTCATTTTACTAGCACATTACACATCTGTAGGGGATCGCGTCAGCGAGACACAACTTCAAGCGGGTAAAAATTCCGATTGAAGTCGTGATAATTTAAGACCCACGTTGTCCAGCAAGTCTGCATGACTTCCGGCAGGGAGTGATCTTTGAATATACCACCATCTGATCTGCTGCCATAGGCTATCACAGCTATGTACATAAATTTGTACTTGTTCTAAAATGTTTGGATTCAGACTATTTTACTGCTGATCAAGAGAATAATATAACAAAAACAAATCCAGGAACAATGACCTTTTTAATAATATATGTATCCTATTTATCAAGCTATATGCGCTGATAAGTTCGTCTAGCTCCCCATATAACTTTGGTGTAATACGCAGGTAATTATTTAAACTTTAGAATTCTTCTCTGTGTAATTCAAGGAGAAGAATTTCGTAATAACTGAAGTATGACTTCTGAACAACACAGCTCTATGTCTTTTTATGTGATCTCTTTCTTCCAATATTATTTTAAGATACGAATGACAGCCAGATAATCTGATAATGATGTTTTCTTCTCTGATAGCATGAGTTACTGCTGCTGTGCAACTGACCTGCTTAATCATATTCGCATGGAAATATCCAGATTGAAAAATGACGTCTTCATTTATGGCTAGCTTTGAGATAATTTATATAATTTAGAGGTTTGACTCGTACATGGTATTTGTCGTGCGACTCAGGATTCCCATGCATTTCGAGTAAGTCAAGTCGGATGGTAAATTAACCCTGTGGTTTAACCTATTCTGGTACATTCAGATCGTCTGTGAATGGTAATTTTTTCAGCATTTTACGTTTTTTTTAGTAGTAGGTCAATTGTGGATCACTGCTATGGAAATAAGCACACCTCACCAGGAAACATTCCAGTGTGTGATAATCCTGGTGACCACGCATGGTGGCTGCCGTTTTTTTAAATTATTTTTATAAAATTATAATGACCATGTATGTTATGTGCCATATCGTCGCCTCAGAGCTAAAGGATCCTATCTGACACTCGTTAGAGTGGCAGATAGGATCCTTCAGCTCCGAGGCGACGATATATGGTTTGCTGAATAAATCAAATCAGATCAAATCAAATCAAAATGACCCTTTGTAATAAATACACCGCATTTACACATTTCGCGATATATTGTCTCGAATGCGTGCTTGTCATAATTAAGTACTGATATATTCCTGGTGAATATTTAATTATTAACCCTTACGACGCTGAAATATATTTGAACAAACCAAAGCAACCAATTTTTTTTCTATTTTAAATCATCATAAATGTTTTAGCTAGTTCTTTCCGCTTCATTTTAATACCTGTGTTCTGGGTCTACGGTAAGTATAATTTTTCTTCATTATTTCAGTGTGGGGATTGTCTTTAGACGTCAGAATCTGACGTCTTCAGACGTCAAATTCTGACGTCTAAAGACGTTTCCCGAGCTGGAAGGGTTAACAGCGTCATGGCTGACGTATTGGTCGTACATGTTCTTATTGGTTTCGTGTCTTGGAGTAATGCATGCGTAGTTCATGCATATGACATGACTGACAAAGCCGTACTTTGTATGAAATTATTCTCTCGAAATCGTGATTGATTCCTACTGCCCTCGCCACACATGCACATAGCACGCACAACAATGTCTTCCGAAAATCGTGACTAGTCGTGACACAAATAGGCACGACAAGAAATTTTGTCATTCATGCCTAATACCCCAGTCACACATAGACGACGCACAGCCGACGCCTTGAGTGACAAAAAATAGAGCAGTGCGTTGTTGTGCGTCCATACATTTTGTCAGAATATGAGAAGAGCCAGCGAGTTTAAGACGATTATACAGCGTGGTTTAAATAAATCAGGTGTATAAATCAGCGATTACCCAGCGATTCGCTGTATTTTTTTGCTGTGCAAATGTGAGAACGGTTTCCTATACTAGTGCGAGAACTACTACGCTAAACCAACATGCCTTATTTTACATAAAAAACTCATTGACCTTCGCGTTTGCTATTTATCTTGTCTTTTCAGGGATGAATGCTGTTTATTTGGCTACTTATCTCACCTGCCAGAATGAATAGCAAGAGCAGGCAGGATATCCTACAGAATATCATGATGTCTTATTCCTTCCCACAATCCAGGCTGGGCGATCTGTCAGCCTACTCTATAATTATAACGGATGAGCCTTCTGGTAGACACCCACGAATGGAAAAGTTGACGCGTCGTGCAATAACATAAGATTCAATGTTCAGTTCTAGTCTTGGCTATCTTTTTATCTATGCAGTCTTCCACTGTCTGAAAACTGTGGGAAAAAACGTTATGAGGGCATGTGGTTATCTATCTGAAATGTAAATTTTGCATGTTTACATTCAATCCTCTGATAAGAGTGTTATAAAGACAAAGTACAAGAAGGATAGTGCGTGTAAAGGACTTTGAGCTTTATATGTCTCATCATATTATCCCATTGGGTCTCCGTCACTTTGTAAAGTGACATATGCGAACTTTAAACCCTTAAAAAGTACTCATATATTTTTAAACCATAGATTCTAAGACCTTTTTTTTAATTGGAAGTATCATAAATGTCTTAGTTAGCTCTTACAGCTTCATTTGAAGACCTATATCATGGATCTACGGCCATTTTAAATAGTTTTCTTTTCCAGTGCAAGGCTCGCCTTTAGACGTCAGAATCTGACGTCTATAGCCGTCAGATTCTGACGTCTAAAGTCGGTTCCCGCATAGAATGAATAATGGTTAATTTCAAAGTGATCATAATTTTTGATGTCTCAGGCAACACGGCGTGCCGTTCTTCTATTCCTACTTATAGGCCTGGGGCTGTTTCCAAAAAAATAGAAATTCGCTGCACCCCCCCCCCCTGCGACATAGGTTTTTTGTTTTTTTCTTATTCCTGGACATCTAAGCTTTAAATTTAGGAACAGTTACCAAAAATTAAAGTGTACAAAATATGTCATTTTAACCCTTTTAACACCAGAGCATCAAAAATAACTTGTGACAATTAATATGCGAAAATCGTCTCGCAAAAAAAATCAGGATACAAAAATCGTTTGATTGACCAATATATCTACGACAGCTGTGTAGATGATGCAAAATCGAAACAAAAATAAACAAAAACTTGAAATTTACAAATAAAGCATTTTAATAAAATTTTATTTGAAAAAATGACAAATTTTAAACTTTGCTATCATTTAGTTATACTGAACTTTAGAAGGAGTTATGTAGATCGTATTTATTTTTTTATTGTTTGCAAATATATAAATTTATTTTTTAGAACGATAAACCAAACATTGGGTTATATAATGTACTCAATTTACAGTATTTTTATGCAGTACCGGAATGATTTTTATGATTTTTTTGTCTATTTGATTTTCTTCGCCATATCATATTTTAATAGAGTAGTTTTATATTTAAATGAAAGATAAAAAACAATTATAAGTTTTTATACCCAGAGAGCGAATTAAAAAACAAAAATAAACATTTCTAACACTTTTTGTTGCATCAACTTCTATCGCCTTATAACATAGAGATTTACATCCACAGACACTGATACAGTTCAGGCCATTACAACAGCATGTACACCTTTTATCTTTGCAACTTTTGCACTTACAGCTAAGACACTCCGAAACAAGTTTGAGGGCAGGTGTATTATTCATCTAGTGTATGGAAATGCCGTTTACTTTCATTCTGCAACCATGTCCATGTGGGGTCAAGTAAACTCGCCATATTGCAGCTTGATAGTTAGAACGCATAATAATTATGTTTATATGTAGCATCTTGACATGAGGGCAGACGTGATGGATCGGTTGTGAGCGATCCAAATGAATAATATCTTAATTAATTGACATTATGCTGTTGTTTATGCCCATATATGGCACCTATAGCTTATCTTGGCAGTTCGTTGGAAATGTTGAATGTTGTGCCAAGCTGCTGCATTGTTTTTCAAAATAAAAAAAATATTGCAGGTTAGTTTGAATGCGATATGGTATTATTACTTATTGAATTTAAGAAGAGCTGTATAAATCGACTTTTTGTTCCCAGAACCATGGATAAACACATTTCAAATGGTTGACCAATTATTTAGCAGATCTTGAACCCTGATCCATCGTTTCCTGGCCCGTATCTGGTAGGCTTTGCAATGTTATGTAGATATCCCACCTGATGTTTATTCTAGTAATATAATCAAGCTGCCGATCAAAGTAAAATTTGCATATTTATTGATTTTTTTCCAGGGACTTTGTCTTTTAAAACATGTTGTATATTTAAGGAACATGTTTTGATTGACTTGTGAATATTACAAATTCGCCCAACCAGTAGGCCTGTATTTGTGGGAAATCCCGTATATATCCACATGCATTGTTTTTTTTTTTTTTTGAGATCTAATGCAACCCCAGAAGCTTTCATCTAACTTGATAATATGTTTAACTTGAACAAAATTAAGATGCAGAACTATGACTGCTCTTCATGTACTTATGTTTTAAATAAAAGGGTGTATTGTAGTTATTCTCATGCATACATAATATTGCTAGAAGCTGGGACGGAAATTCATGCCTCATATGTTAATAATTTATAAGATCCAAGGTGAATCAAAAAAATGTACTACCATCATTGATACTTTAATGCAAGATTGTATTTGGGAAATACTAAAATTCTTGTAATCCATGTGTGACATTGCTTCGTCATTTTGTTTATCTACTTCTCGTCTTCAGTTAACGTCAAGAACAGTACCACAATTATCAGCTAAATGTGTTTGATGACAGTTTGTTCAAAACAAATCTTGTTTCACCAAATAATAATATTATGTGTACTTAGTAAGTACTAATTATGAATGGATATAGCTTATTGCTGTGCTTTAAAATAATGGCTGGGGATAGTTTAACATGAATTGCCATCCATATAGAATATACCTAAGACATGCTGATGCTACAACATCAAACACCAATAAGTAGACCTATTATTAGCCAGAGCCACTTCTACTTCTAGAAGTATATTAATAAAGCTACGACAATGCCTAAATCGTATAATTGTTGAATAAGTTTATTGAACCTTCAGTCGTTCATGAGGCAGAGTTGATGAAACTCATGATGTTTGACTTGTTGCCTTTTCTCAAACGAGTAAAAACAGCTGTCTTCCTTGTGGCAAACATAATAATTAACATTCCTGCTGTGATGCAAGCTTGGTATTAATGTGTTGTGTTATATCAGAACATTTTTAAAATCATAATCACTGAAATTATGTACCTTAAACAAAGTATGATAGACACCAACTGAGGAAGTAAACCCCCGAAAAATACATCCTTGCAAATTATTTATGTAGCTTCTGCTGGAGGGAGTGCATTTTCAGGTTTTATGACATATATCAGACCTTTCAGACAATGTGCTAACTTTACATTTTGCTGTTTATTTTACCTTTGTGTAAATTACACCTTCCGTCTTTGTAATAAAGATAGCAGCTTCAAATTTAAATAAATAATATTTTTTTAAATTATAACATTCTGTTTGTATATAAAAAAATAAAAAATAATATTTAAAACTTTAATGCACATAACGGTACAAATTAAATTCAATATCCTTTCAATTAAATTACTTATATAAGGCCTATATAACGCCTCGGAGGAACGAGATCGGTGGGAGGTGCGGTAATCCCTATCAGTGTCTGAAGAAGTGTTCATGTCAGTGTTTATGGTAATATAGCGAAGAGTCCAATCCGAAGGCATCATCATACTTAAATATATTTCAGGGTTTTTGATAAATTTTATTTCATTTTCATATCTAAATTGTTATAACTTTATTATTATTTTTTATTATTATTAGGTCCTTATTATTACAAAAATTATATGTAAGATGATTCACGGCTCACGTTATGACAAAAGTAATTGCAATTATATTGTCAGAAAGTGGACAGGACATGCTGAAATGAACGACAGCCAATTTTGAGCTCACATTAATTAAATAAACAATGTTTTTTTACGTTTTATCTGGTCTTTTTCTCACAAATAACTAACAGCAGTAAATGATATGTCTTATGAAGGTTTCTTAGGTTTCTATTACGGTATATTATGAAGAAAATAATATTCATTTACAGGGAAATGCGACGAAAAATATTTTCATTTCGGCGGCCATTTTGGATTTTCTGGAAAAGCAGAGCCAAAATTAGAAGGCTTAACGAATAAATTCCATTATTTGCCCCTAGAGAAACTGTGTACCAAATTTGGTGCTTTTGTCCGCCCGATAAATATAATGCTAAAAAATGACGCTAAGGAACTAATAAATATCCATTCGGGTATGGTCACAAAACACTTAATATGACACATTTCGGGATTTTTTATTTTGTGTTAATGCAATAAATTTTACTAAGTAATCATATATGTCTAATACATATTCGTATAAACCTGTACCATTAGCGGGAATTCAGCGAAATAAAACTTACAATAAAATAAAATCAAAATTACCAAAGCGAACAAAAAAATTGATCAAGATGTAGTTTTTACAGCTTTTACAAATGTTTTATTTTTATTTTATTTATGGTTGCACATGTATACATTTGTTTTTGGTTACTGTTTCGAATATTAAAGTTGATATATTTTCCTACAATAACAAACGAAGAAACTTATGTCGCAGGGGGGGGGGGTGCAGCGAAATCGTGTTTTTAGCAGGCTTTCGCAAATCAGCCCCCGGCCTATTAACCAAGTGAACGTATCAGTACTGCTGTTTAATTAGGCCCTTGTTACACTTGACTGGAAGAACAAGGAACGTGGTATTTGTAATTAGTAACCCCCTTGGTGCTCGTAAATCATATTATTGTCGGACTAATTAGTATGTTCGGTCATCAGAACTACAGAAGAAGACTTTTCGACAATATTTTTTGGACAGTAGTTTGTAATAAAAATATATAACACTTTAATTTCTTATTGCATTTTGCTAAAAACAAGTTAAACTTTGTATTTTCTGGTTTGCAAGTTCAGACAACATTAATGCAAGTACGCTAGAAAACAATTATGCAAGTACGATCTGAAACATTATGGAAGTTCAGACAACATGTATGCAAGTTCAAAAAGATGTATGCTAGTTCAGCAAACATTTATACAAGTACGCTTGAAAACATTTATGCAAGTACGATTGAAAACAGTAATGCAAGTACGATTGAAAACATTTATGCAAGTCACAACCAAAGTATGACCAGCATACTTAACATATGAGTAATTTAGATTTACCATTTCTCTAACGTGTTCAGCGTGTGCTTGTGGTTCCGATTTCGCTGTGGCTAAGGTTGCAGGCTCGGTTGATATTCCACGAGATAACACACTGAGCTCTGCATGTTTATAATTTATGATTGAAGTGAAGATGAGGGACTCAGCAAACATGAGACGTTGGCCAAGCGCTGGTTCAATGTTGGCCCACCGTCCACGACGTTGGCTCAACAGTAAACCAATTTTTGGCCAACGTCTTATTTTTGCTAGGGACATAATAAACAGATAAACAGGTGTGCTTGCTGGAAATGGTGATTGTATAAATCATATCCATAAACATCTAATTAGTTAAAAATAAGTTTGAATATCGTCGTGTGTCTTTGAAGCGTATCAAACATATATGCCTATAGCGTACCCCTGGTGGCTGTCAACGCATGACAGCGTATCGTAACAGCATGTATCATATTTATCTGCGAACAGGTATAATTATTCATCCCCCACCAGATTGTTAGCAAGACAAATGTGAGAAAGAATAATATCATACAAGAATGATACACAATAACCAGAATAGTTACCCGGCTCAGCTTGAACATAACAGGTGAAAAACCTATTTTAAAAAAAAATCTTATATAATTAAATTTATTTTGGTTTATTGATTTAACGATCACAAATGGACTTATATCATACATGTATAATGACACGTACATCAATAAGGTGTGATGTGAATAATAACATTTCAACATATGGTACTAATCGCGTTAATGACTCACAACTAAAAAAAGTAATCCGCGAAACGATAAATAAAATAATTTATATTTTCCCCTTCTGAATCTGTGTCTCGCTATTGCAACCCACAACTTTAAATGGGTAAAAATATATAATATAATAACATAATTATAATCACTTTCATAGCGCCAGTATATCTTAACAACATTGAGACTCAATGGCTCTGAGTTTTCTTTGAATATTTATATTTGTAAAATGTGAATCAAACTTATGCCAAACTGACGCTCATTTCTCTTCATTTTTTTTGTTTGAAGGTTAAATAACAAGGTGATTAGCAATTTAATGGTTAACACGATAAGAGGTCACACTAACCCAGCAGTATTATACTGCTGTATGTAAAGCCAAAACGCAGTATATGCTTACTCTACATGTAAGCATACTGTATACTGCCTGTTGTTTTTGCAGTGCCGTATATGGGCCATTTTCAAAAAAATTGAGCAATAACGGTAAAGACATTTTAAGAAAAAATATTTTTGATTTTGTGAATTAAAATATTATGTATGTATATAGGATACTATGGCAAGCATCAATGTGCAAAAGCCAAGCAGCATGTTATGTATTAACACTTTTAGAGATCATAATAGAAAAAAAAATTGTCTTCACCGGTATGGCTTAAATAGTAGGCAATTTTATAACGGTAGACACACGGTAAAGACGGTTTTGTAACGGTAAAGATGTTGCTGTAACGGTGAAGAAATAATTTTGTTAAATAAATAGGTGTTATAAGCTTTATATAGCAGGCATGATTTTCAGTATAATTGTTTGCCGACTTCCACACCTTATGACTAAAGGGACATTGAATTACCACAGAAATTACGTTTTAAAGTAGTATTTGTCTCTACCATTTTATGTCTGTCTTTGCCGTTATAATGGTAAAGACAAATTATTATAACGGTAAAGACACACTATTTGGCATAAAATAAACATTTTTCAAGATGTGTGTATGTTTGACTTCACAACGTGGTTTTCGTCATGTAGTAATGACAAGAATAATCTATAACAGCTATTTGATTTTCCAACCAAAGTTAACAGACACACGGTAAAGAAATTCTTTTGTTGTGACATTCTATTTGTGACATCCTATTTTGCACTTATATTGCATTTGTTCTTGTCTAAAAGTCAAATCGTGTTTACTTTAAGAAAAAAATAGTTGACTAGGTCAAGGAATTTATGTGCTAGAGCCATCTGGTGAATACTTGCAGAAATAATAGGCCCTTTGTGTTCTTGTTAACGGTAATGACATTTGCATTTCAAAACTTGGACCACGGCTTAATATTGAATAACTGGTGATTATACAAATTTTATTTTATTATTAAGAAAAGAGATTTTAGAAATAGGGCCAACCTGTCATGAATTGAATAACGTAATTATAACAATTTTTCAAAAAATCACAAACCCATTTCGGACACCTCACGGTGAAGACAAATCAAGCATATTATATCAAATTAAAACTTGATTTCCCAAGATAAATGCTTGTAAAAAAAATTCTGATTTCTAAAAATATGTCTTTATCTGATTAAATGATAACAATTATAAAATAATGAAAAAAATTCGAAAAAATGCTGAAGACATGTCTTTACCGTTTTTGCTCAAATATTTTGAAAATGGCCCATATAGCCTATTAGTCAGCCAGCCATGGGCTGCTAAAGTGATGAAAAAATGACTAGATGCCATTTCTTTGTTACAAGCAATCTGACACATCAGGCATGTCCAGTAGAGTCCCGGGGACCCCGTCTGGGCGGATAACAAACTCACACTGAGCTTAAAAGTATATTATGACGTCATTCAAAATGACCGCCAAAGAAACAGTAGGAAAATATAAATTGTGTATAGTTTTGCCGATACTTGACCGAATTTCACAATCTTTTTTTTATTTTGTGTATTTTAGAGGTCATTGATTTCGAATATGCAAAGAAAATTAACAAAAAGCCAAGATAAATTTGTCAAAATACAATACTATATTTTTTTCATAGATTTTCTAATGCATTGAGCCATTAAACGAAAAGACCTATACATCGAACACTATAACTGAAGATTTATCTACAATGTATGGCAGTGAAATATCAAGTTATTATGGTCTATGTATACATATGAATATGAGCACACAAGGTCCTATTAGGTTGTAGACTGATTCATTAGATTACTCACTGATTCGACAGTGCGGATGGAGACGGTCATACAGACCACACACTGATATGTGAAGGAGCACACAGCGTGTGGCCTTGCACGAAATCAACGTGGATAAACCACCTGGTCTGAACCATTAGTGTGATCTTCTAGTCACATTGAGAGTGGAGAAACAATTATATTTCTCTTAAAGACCCAAGTAGGTTTAGCTGGTTTCGAACATGACTGGCTAGGCAGTCAGGTAGTCACTGCGTCACCCCCCATCTCTTGCACACTGATACCGACCATTGACGGAACATGAGATAGATGGTTACAATTCATAATGGGCTGACGAATAACATACAGTGAATTAGATAGGTGGGATAATCTGTACTTGGCAGTGTCTTTGAGCGAGCCAGCCGTCCCATGGCGTGCTAGTATTCTGTTATCGAAAACATAGTCAGTCATTTATTATATTCCAATATCTGACGAAATAATGTTCCACCATTACTGCATATTTTGTTTAATATAATTATACTAGTGCTTCAACTTTCCTTGTAAAAAATGTGCGTTTATGCGTTAACTCTACTAGATTTACTTAGTGATGTGTACAAGCATCCTCAACATTAACGGCCAACACCATCAACATGATCAAGCAGCAGAGGGCTCTGCTTGAAGATAGTTCAGGCTGATTGTTTCCCAAATCTTTTGGAAGAGGGTGTGCTATCACAATCTGCCAGTACATAGTGTAGGCCTACATGAAATTAATACATCATGAAGATTATTTTTCTTACCTTGCACTAGTCTTTCTGGAATATCATGAAGCCTGATATCATGACTGTATCCCCATTTGGGAAATATTTCCTTAAAGTCTACCTATTTATATATTTCTCATCGATTAAGTTGATGAGAAGTAGCATAGCATCTGTACATGACAAAGCAATTATTGGTAATACTAGTCTAGCATACTAGTCTGGCTGAAGTTTCGCATAAGCCTATCTCAATACATTAGCTCAATGTCTCCATATTACGTCTTGTCGCAATGAATGTCACTACATTTAATAATGGCACCATTTCCATTGTTGTTTTCAACAGTACTGCATTCCTCATTAAAAGTTGAGCATGATGGGATCAGATGCACACCATAGGGCCTAACCACATAATTTGATAGAGATGCAAACATGATACAACAAATATGATTATTCATTTATATCGGCCTTTAAACACCATTTTCCTTGGGACAAAAATTCGGCTGTGGATCAAATCTGAGATACTGATTTCTGATTCCGACCATGTCGGATGTTTGACATCATGGTAGTGCATTACATCGATATCAACTTTTTGAAAAACATGGAGTGTGCTGTATTGCATAAAATGATATCCATAATTTCTTCTGTCGAGATATTGATATAATATATCATATTGTGATAATGCGCACAAGCCGACGTAAAGCACTAGTCACTCTTTCATAATGAACAATCCCCCTGAGAACGAGGTTTTCTCCCACCAATAGCCAGTTTTAGTTCATGGTCAATTAGTAGATGATTCAAGCAAAGTTTGTGGATTGCAACTCTAGTTGGTAGGTAGGGCAATATAACAATTCTGCTCATACCGATGAAGGCGCATCTTCTAGCTAGAATCTGCTCATCTCACTCATCTTTATGTCAATGATATGATATCAAGCCTCGCAACAGACTAAGATCGTGTATTATGCTGAATTGTCTAACCCCATATCTACTTGTTTTGGTGCACATGCATTAATTATAATGTTGTACATGCAATGTCTGTGAGCCTAATTATCACGTCCTTATCTTCATCAATGCAATCTTCTATAACATCAACGCATATATAATGTTCACTTGAAAACCTTTGTAGTGTAAATATCATGTAATCAATTCACCCATCATTCTCATCAGGTGTAGGAACACTTCAGTAATACATAAAATTAATATGCTTTGAAGAAATGAGCACACACCCTCCAGTCGAGTGAAGGGATGACGAATCTGTTTCTACAAAAGCTTATGTAACCACTTTATATAAATAAGAGTGTAGCAACAGCGATATAATTATGGATCTCTGAGATCTCTGACATATTTATTTTCATCAAATTTGTGCCCATTTGATTACTTCACCAATACGACTGTGTAAGAAAGGAAACCTTTCGATCACTGACATGATGTAGCTGCCACACGTATACTATCAAGGAGATCTGCTCACATGCCACCAAAATATCAACAGCAATTCAATATCCTATACACATCAAAGAGCGGTTGCCTACCTTCGTGCTCCAGAGGGCTTTTAAGGCGGTTTATTTTTTAAGCGTTCGTTTATGTCAGCTCCTCCTGTGGGTGAAAAGCCTACCACCAAATCCTATTTTTGGCGCCACATATCGATTGATGTCCGTGTCAGGTTTCTGATTTTCTTAGGGATATTATAGGCCATTTTTTTCTATTTAATCTTGGAATTTGAGACGTCAACATTATTGATTATAGGTGACTGGTGGCTCTTAATATATTAAATATTATGGTAATACTTGCATGACAGTATGTGATCAGCTACAAAATATCCATGAAATCATATTATAATCATAATTCAATATAATACTGACCATGAAAACATGCTTAAAACATGATAATGGTAACAACAGCGTAAATATTTGATGAAATCTAGCGAGAAGCTAGATTTTCACTAATAATCGCTTGTTATTTTAGCAATAACTAACAATAAAATGGCTGCAAATGATCAAATCGATTTTATTAAACACAATATATGGCTTTTGGATAGATTACCACTTTGAAAATGTAGATATACAAGTGTTATTGACGATAGGGGCCCGGGATATATGGAATAATAGTACATTTCATAGTGAATTTGGAGGCCATTTTGTTTTTCAGTTTTAAACCCTTTCCAAGACTGTAAAAAAATGCTATCCGCCCTAGCGCTCATCTCTGGTATCTATGGAACATAATCTAGATAGATAGATTGCTTGTAACAAAGATTTGCACCATGGTGACACGATAGCCTTCGATGGCTGGCTGACTATTAGAATAATGGTCTTTGGAGTAATGGTTTAGGTATATATACTTCTCTGAAGTCTCAATTTTTGTTTTATAGTAATGGTCTAGCTATCATGTTCCAGATATGACGCATATCAAAGTGAATAATGGTCGATAGTCGGCCATTTTGCATTTGATAGAGTTGATTTTTTTCAGGTGACGTTCCTCCCTGAAACCTGACATTCCTCTTTACATGAATCACTGGGAGGACGTAGCGTGTTGTTATTAATTAAGGTTATAAATGCACATCCTCTCTAGAGTCCGAGCATTGCTATGTGTCTGTAATAATTATTACCTACTCCCCTCCCCCCCTAGTGGTTTTACCTTGTTCTGACCTGACCTACAAGCCAAGCGTGGTGCTCGATACGTTTACCCAAATGACGTGATTAAATGGTCCAGCTATCTGAACTATTTAAGTTGAAATTGTGCACGGTGCACCCTTCGATGAAACCTCACATTTTGTTTTATACTAGTGGGCCAGCTATATTGGGCGATTTTCGTGGTATTCCGTAACATCTTTCAATTGAATATTATACTACTGCTATAAATTAGGCCAAAGTGCTGGTATAACTATGCACAATCTCGATGACAAACATCCTGCCAGGGCAGGATTCGATATATGCCGCTGTTCAGTCACAATCACAATCTAATGGTGTGATTGTCACGGTAACCTGAAAATTTAGGTCCTTGGGATTATATTTTTAATCTGACAAAAATCATAATGCTGATATTTTTATCGTATTCTCATATTATTTTAAACCCGCTGGTACAAACCCTTAATAATACAGTCTGTATTATGTGTTGTTTATTCGATGACTGCTATTAACCAGCGGACATTTAATGGGTTTAATGATAGATGTCTTGATGTCAACGTTGACCCAGCAAACACGAGACGTTGATAGAGTGCTGGCGTGATACTGGTCTAACGTTGAAGACAGTGGACTAGCAATTCACCAACGCCTGATCAACGCCTTGTGTTCGCTGGGGACAAGAATTTAACTAAACTTTTTAACAGTTCCAAGCAAGATGTACTTGGATTTGATTACAAGCTTTTATGAGATGCATCCTTAACTTAACTTCGGGTGTTACAAGTTTGTATAATAAATCTTTGCACACCCATCAATTACCAGCCTATTGGAAGAAAGCGAGAGTAACACCTATTTATAAAGGCAATGGCAAGGTGAATGAACCGATTAATTATAGGCCAATTTCCTTTGGTTCTCATATATATAATTTGTTTGAGAAATGCGTCAACTACCAATATCATTGTTACAGTATTTTGAAAATCACTCCTTTTTATGTCATGACCAATCAGCTTTTAGAAAGGGTCACTCCACTAGAACGGCTTTTCATAAATTGGTGGAAGATTTACTTGACAATATTAATGGAGGAATGATGAATGCTATTTGTTTTCTAGATCTTAAAAAATGTGTTGATACCATTAATCTAGATTTACTTTTGTTAAAGCTTCAAAAGTATGGTGTTGAAAATAATGAATTGTTATGGTTTACTGACTATTTATCTGATAGATCACAAGCTGTTACCGTTGATGGTTGCATATCTTCTTTTACAATTATTCATGTTTGTGGTACGGATTTAAAGGAAATCCAGAAAAGACTCCAAGAAGAAGTTTATAAAGTAGTCAAATGGTTTATTATGGATAGGCTACTTATTAATAATCAGAAATGTTGTTGTATGATCATTGCTACATGTCCTAGTCAATAGACTCTTGATATATACATTGATGATGTTAAAATTTCACAGGTTGACTCGACAAAATACTTGTGTGCTGTCATCGATTCTAAACTAAATTAGTGTAAGCATGTTCTCTATGTCAAAAAAGAACATTTCGCCTAAAGTTGGTCTTATCAGAAAACTAAAACATATTGCACTCATCGACTGTTTGACTAAATATTATCTGACATTATATTATCTGTAAATTATTACAAAGTCTACAAAATCGAGCAGCACGCATTATTACTTATAATTTTGACTGGAATGTGAGTGGTATAATCATTGTTAAAAATCTTGGTTGGTTGAATGTTTGTTAGCGGAGAGACTATTTTACCGCTCTAACAGTATATAAATCTCTTGCAGGCTTCCAGCCGAACTACATAGCGGATCTTTTTACTTTATCTGTAGATATTGCAACCCGCATAACAAGATCATATTTTACTAACAAATTATATTTACCCAAACTAACAAACGCTGTTTCAAATGTTCATTGCAATACACTGGTGCTAATATATGGAATAATTTACCAGATATTTTAAGAAATACCAATTATTTCAATGTTTTTAAGCAAAATTTAAAGCTATTTTTAATTAACTTAAGTTAATGGGTTTTTTCTTTTTTCCATGTTCACCGCACTATCATACTTTTATTTTTACAATTCGACATGCACATAATACGTTATATAGTCAGGGCAAATAATTATCTAAAATAGTGTTTTCTCTGATGATTCTACCCTGAAAAAATATATTATTATTATTATTATTATTATTATTATTATTATTATTATTATTATTATTATTATTATTATTATTATTATTATTATTATTATTATTATTATTATTATTATTATTATTATTATTATTATTATTATTATTATTATTATTATTATTATTATTATTATTATTATTATTATTATTATTATTATTATTATTATTATTATTATTATTATTATTATTATTATTATTATTATTATTATTATTATTATTATTATTATTATTATTATTATTATTATTATTACATTATTATTATTATTATTATTATTATTAATATTATTATTATTATTATTATTATTATTATCATTATTATTATTATTATTATTATTATTATTATTATTTTACCCTTTTCGGATAATTCTGACAAGGATACCCCTCTCCAAATTTTTTACTAAGATGTTAATGTTTGATTTGGTACCAATTCTTAATAAACCTACTCATTTTTATTAGTGAAATATGACGAGATTCTATGTGCTTCTACTGCTTCATAGACCAATTATAACATAAACATTCAAATGAAGCGGAAAGAGCTAATAAAGACAAAAAAACTTTCAAAAAACCTTTGGTCATCATCGTTTATACAGTAATATGTCAGCGCTTTAAGGGTTTATATAGCTATATTTACACAAATATGAGCAGATATGAACCAATTTGTAGTAGTGATATCATTATTTAAACACTGAAACAATAAACATGGGAACTAACAACTATCAAGAATATTATAATAATTATATTTTTAGTTTAGAAACATGTGCTGTTTGAACATGAGAACATAATATTTCACCATATCCGTTTAATTGTGTAAGTGATATGCAAATGCAGCGGCGAATTACCCTACCCCCACATGACGATGCCCCACCATTGGGTTAAGCCTTACAGCTCGTCAGATTCTGACGACTAATGTCGATCCCCGCGCTGTAAGTGTAAAACTATTTCTAATGGTCGTATAGACCCATAACATAGGTATTCAAATGAATCAGAAAGAGCTAACTAAGACATTTATGATGATTTCAAACTGAAATGCGATGTTTTTTACAAATTAATTCAGCGCTTCAAAGGTTAACATCTTTATACTCTGCTCAGAAGAAGCGCTCTGTGTGAAACGAGGCGTATAATGTGCCGTGGTTGTTGGAGACAATTAATGCCCGACCATTCAGGGACGTATCCTCTATCAGCTGTAAGAAACTTTCAGACATCTCGGCAGGTCTGTTAAAACAAAGAAAGCTGAGTAACACCAATCTATTACCTACATGTTGAAGCATTAAAACAAAAATGAGTTGTTTTGTGAAGATTTCCAATACGATAAAGATTTTCAGAAACAAATATAAGTAAGAATAGTCTTTAAAATACCGGTGTACTTGCATACAACATTTCGAAATGAACCGGCGGCAACAGCCAGGAGACATTACAAGTAACATTACAAATAAGTAGATATTGCCTTTTGGCTTTAGATGCCAGTACAGTGTGATGCAAAGCAAAAAGGCAGTATCTGCTTATTTCACCAAGTAAGCACAATTATACTGCATTTTGGCTTTTCAGTACAATACTGCTGTTTGCATTTGCTTGAAATTATGGCAATGTATTCATAGAACACACTTACATGTAGGGGTCTTGTCAAGTTGAAAAAAGTGGTATGGATGGGTCAAGCCCCAACTCGGATTTTTGTGTGTGTGTTGTTTTGTGTGTTTTTATACATGTTTTAAAAAATGGGATATTAGGGATCTGGCCAATCCGAGTTTTTCTCAGATTTTAGGATTTTTTAAACTTGACAAGACCCCTTAGAATTTGAAAAAGCAATAATAATTACTACGTTTTCCTTATGCTGTCGGGAAGCTCAGAGGTCATTTTTTCTGCGAAATGAATTCGCTTATGTACCATCAGCTCTGTCACAAATCCGGAGTGTATGTTACCTGCACATACACAGTTCACGCGGACACCATGAAGATCAAACTGCTCAGCTGTCTGTAAACCACATCAAACAAGATTATTTATATTATGAGCGGTCGAGCTGTGATGTCTATATTGGTATGTTTTAGAGTTTTAGAGAACCCAGCGTTTTACATTATGCTAAGCCTGCGCATTACCAATACAAAAACACGTGGGTGGTAGCTACCTTTCCAGAAAAAAAAACAATCACTTTAGGAGAGATAATTAAGTAAATTGATCCAACTGTGTTTCTCTGGTCTGTTTTCTCATCGCTCTCATTAACTTTTCATTATAAGGTCTTTAAAATGATTTTCCCACCTACCCTCATTAGATGTTTTATTTTGTTATATAATAGAGAGAAAAATTATCATATTGACTACTGTATTATTAACTACCTTATATTGAAATATGGGCGGGGGCCCTAGGGTAGTGGTTAGCACCGCTGCCTTTCACGCCAGAGTCCGGGGTTCGGTTCCCGGTCTCGGCGGTTTGAAAGAAACAAAATTGTTTCTTCCCCATCCACGTGTGAAAGTTAGTATTGTGGGGAGCCTCCGTGACCGAGAGGTAGCGTGCTCGGCCTCAGACCGCCAGGGCTCGAATTTCGAATCCTGTGTCTGGAGGACAGTGTCATCTCAATCATCTCACCATCCTCAGGAGGTTCTCCTGGCCCAGTTTAGCCTATATGTGCACAAAGGTGGCCTAAAGCCCGATTCATTTCATTTTTTAGATTGAAATATAATTTAATCCTTTGAAAGGCAAAAGTAGAAAATAACATACCCCCAAGCTTCTTGTGTAGCCAACGATTGCATGCTTTGTTGCTGCGTAAACAGGTCCCCACCACTCTGGCTGTAGGCCTGATGGGAAGAGTAACCTTTCATAAAGGTGTTTTATATTAACCTTTACAAAGCTGAAGTATTGTTGCACAAACCTTGGAGTCCAAGGTTCTTTTTCAATTTAAAGTCATCAATAATGTCTCAGTTAGCTCTTTCCGTTTCATTTGAATACCCATGTTTCGGTGTGGAAACATGGATTAGTAACGACTTATGATACAATTAGCGAAGTTGTATATATTGGCAAAAAAATGCATTTGCATTATAAGTAAATCAAGTATATAATTGAAAGAATGACTGTTCAATGTAAACATGGTAAATGCAATGGCAAGTAGCAGCATTATTGTAAATTATTTAAGTGCCACTTCTGTTCACCATAAACGACAATTTAAAGGTCCCCACATTGCTGACATCATTTTTTAACATGCAATCTAGAATATAAGTGTTATTCATTGCCAACAGTTAGCAGCTCCTAAAACGTGATTTTGGTGCTTAATAAAGATTTTAGAGCACTCTATTTCTACATAGTGTAAACAAAATATCTACATAAAACACCAGAGTTCCAGCACATACGTTTAATCTAACATCCATTAGAATGATCATGCATCATACTAATCAGAGCTACATAATCAATTCGCTAAGTTTAATATAAATAAATGATATTAGCTTATACTGCTCCAATATATGTAACTTTTACATGTGTTAAAAATAAATAAAATGATTTAATCGATCTAAATGGAAAGGCATTATTTAACAATGCGATACATTATCAAAGCTGTGGACAGACCTGTGGGCGCCACAGAACATTTTATTTCTGCTGTAGTCTACTGTAAATACTGTTCTTTTGAAAGCATTTCATCATACTATATTTTCTGCTTACCTGAGCTTTTGAGAATATCCTACGACTAATATAAATTTTCAACAGAATAACAAACACAGAAGTATCAAATACTAATAGTAGTTAGGTTATATTGAAAAATGTCAAGTGTCAAGTGAATTGGAATGAACACTATTTTATTTTTGTAAAAATCGCAATAAGTCTCAGGAGTGAATATAATGGGTTGAGACCAGTATACAATTTACCAATGTCTGATCACGGTAACGTTTTAAAGACTCCAGATTGTAAATAGTTGAAATTGTAATATGTAGCTTAGTCTATTTTACACAGAACAGAGGCTTCTCATATAATTTTATTGGACAGTGTAAAAGTAATCACTTTTATACTGTCCCATAAAATTATATGAGAAGCTAAAATCAACTTTACATTATGAAAATGTTTATTATCGGGTTATCATGGGAAGAAATATTCTCAGTGTATCAAATTATTATTGAAAATGATGTGTACATGTGCGCTGGTAATTTAAATGTTACTATAAATGAACGTTTGTGTAAATACAATGTGACGAAATCTGTGACGTTCATCACAGGAAAGCCTATATTTACACAACATTGTTATGCACATTTAGAAATATGTCATATAAAAAAATTGAGTTTAAACATGTTTAGGACTAAAAAAGCAAATTTAGACTGTTTTATTATGTAGAGTAACACAAATAGAGCATATACTGTTTTCAATGTGGGTACCTTTAAATATAATCATGTATTATTCATAAACTATGACTACAGCTTGAAAAGAACACGTATTAAATTTATGAAATATTTTTTTAAAATATTAACATTATTATTGACATTACACTGCGGAGTACATGACTGTGCAGTACCATACTTTGGCTTTGAGTACCTTACCTGATATAGAGCTCATGATTACTACGACGCCTCCTGATCCACCATTGTTTTTACCCATGTAATGGAGAGCGGTCTTACAACACACGATGCACCCTTTCTGTACATAAATATACATTAATCCACATAAATCAATAAATACTCACTCACTCATTTAGTTAGAAAAAGAAATCCCCTACAATATACCTTATTGTCATTGTATTGATTTTTTACTCTCTCCCTTACCAGCTTACAACGAACGCTTGAATAAGTCTGTGTAAACCATAGAGGCCAAAGGGGTTTTTCATTTTTTTTAGTGCGGGGATCGACTTTAGATGTCAGAATGTGACGTCTACAGACGTCATATTCTGACGTTTAAAGTCGGTCTCCGCGCTGAAAGGGTTAGGAATGAAGTTGTGTCTGGCTCAAACGGTCAAACAATTTTACCTACATGTAAGCATGTTACAGCTCTACGAAATGTAAAGTTTATTGACTTATTGACAATAAATATTTCAAAAAGTGTCAAAAGCGTAGTTTACATGTATAAACGTATATATTATGTAATAATTCTTCTTTTTAAAGTATTGGTTTTCAGACAGAATAATTATCCTGCAGGAAAAATATAATTTACATATTTTCAAGACTTATAGCAAGTAATTGAAACTTCTTGAGAGAAAGGATGAATTAAGGGAGGAAGAAATATAAATGGAGGAAAAAAAACGGAGGATGAAAGGAAGGAAATAATGAAGTGATATAGAGATTGAGCGAGGAAGGGCGATATGAGCAGATGAACAGAGGAAGGAAAGAAGGTATGGAGGAAGGAAATAATGGAGAGAGAGAGAAGGAGTTAGTGAGGATGGTTGGAAAGAAAGAAAAGATAGAACAAGGAAAGAATAATAAAGAGAAATATGGAGGGAGGGAAGAAAAAATAAATATAGATTACAAAATGTACAGTACAATAGGAAGGAATAAATAAGGAGAAAAAATAAATTAAGAAAGAAAGGAAGAGGAAGGAATTAAATAAAGAAGAAAAATAAGGACAAATGAGAAAGAAGGCAGAAATGAAAAATAGATAGATAAATAAAGGGAAGGATGGGCATAACAAAAGAAGGAATAGATGTATGAAGAAAGAAAGAAAGGCAAAAGGACCAAAGAATGAATGAATGAATGAATGAATGAATGAATGACTGAATGAATGAATGAATGAATGAATGAATGAATGAATGAATGTTCTGAACTTTTCCAATCGAATTTACATAAATATTTGAAGCGTAATTGCATAAATGTTTTCTGAAATTGCATAAATATCTTCTGAGCATGCGTAAATTAACATTTGTACTAATGTTGATGTCATCTGTGGGCCACCGTAGATATGGCCTTGAACTTTATAGATGTTATTATAATTCAAACTCACCAAATTGATATCTATGCACTTCCCATGGTCAAACTCGTCTATGTATCCGGCGACATTGATGACAATAGTTATAGATTTCCATGTGGAATATGCTAATTCAAAAAGAGCTGAAATGAGATAAAGTATCAATTTATTTGGAGAAACATTATATCACTTATATGATATTATATAGGATAAACTAGTTATTATATTATTACCGATTGCGATTTTATACTGTGCAGTAACCAACTCAAAAATATATAGGCCCAAGCATGGTATTAACATTAGTTATATAACAACTTAATGGAGGGTGGTACAATACAATTTTAAAACTGAAAAATTGCTATCAACACACCTTTGACATCATCATCTTTGCTGATATCACATTGTCTATACAAAACATTGTCTTCTCCATGCTTTGCGCTCAATTCTGCGTGAACGTCTTCTCCTCTGCTCTCTGTAAGATCACCGAAACATACCTGTGGAAAATAACGCATAAGTACATTATGTTTTGAATATTGAAGGTAATTCAAGTGAAACACTTTTATTTCATGCAACCCTTACAGCGCGGGGATCGACTTCAGTCGTCAGAATCTGACGTCTGTAGACGACAGATTGAAATATTTACGAACCTATCAATAAATGTATTACGTTTTATGTGCGATTGTATAGTATTGTTTTGACGAATAATATTTTCATACTATTGTGGCGCTATAAATGAACCTATATTTAAGATCTTATATTTGTGTGCTGATATTGCAAATATTGTGCACTTTAAAGCAGCCCCTTGGGATGACATCAATTTTTGTTTTTAGTTTTGACTGTGTTTTATGTATCACTTCATGTCCTGACTATAAGACACCAATCAGACACCAATTAGCATGATTAGCGGCGATTGCTTTGATCTCCTTGGCCAAGACGTGGGAATATGTGGTGTGAAGTGCTGTATATTGCTGACTTATTTTGTTTACATGTCAATATACGACCTGGAAATATGACCATTTCACTCTTTTTCGGTGCTTTAAAATTGTTTTTTGACTTTTTTGTATTTTTAGTTCAAATCAGTAGGCTATATAGCTTCATATAAGTTGAATTTTCAAAATTGACAACATTGAAAATGTCTCATCCCAAGGAGTCCCTTTAAAGTACTTTTCTGCCTATGGCATCTTTTTAAATTGTTTATAAAAATATTGTATTATTGTGTATATTATCCTGTGTAAATGTCAAGATATATTATATAATGTTACTTTGGTCTCTAAGCTGTTCCAGAGTATTTTTTTACAACTCAAAATCACATCTTTTAGAAATGTATTGTATTGTTGAATGTATAACAGTGCACATATTTTAAAAACAACATATATGTATGTATCTATGTACAGCAAATATGTATACACCCTGTGTAAAGTATTTTATAAATAAACTAGAAAAGGAGTTCCCGAACTCTGAGGCCCGGCTTTAGTCTGTTTGAGTGCAATACACACAAAATCAGCGTATTTGTCTTCCTCATGGGCCAGAATCCTAAATGTCCAGGATATTATTAGGAAAGAACGAAGGAGACAAGTTCAAATATATCTTCGACGTGTATTCCTCCCACCACCATCGCCGGTGCTGGCCAACATTCATTCAATACTTGCCTACGTTGCCCTGGTACAGAGGTTGTAGGCCTACCCACCAAATTCCTATTCAATGTTGGGTCATAGTTGCAGCCCATTGCTGGTTCAATCGTCTACGACGCTGGCCCAACACTAATCTATCACCGGGTCTGTTGTATACTTTGCGCAAACACGTGGCGTTTAACCAATGCTGTTTCAATGTTGACCCACAGTTTTTGACGCTGGCCCGTCATTGAAACAGCATTAGGTGATTTTACCGTGTTTTCTGGCGGCTGCATTATGCTGGTGACGCTTTACATCCCGGCGCCAGAAACACCAGATAACACGATACATTGTCCCAATGCTGATGTAATGCTGGCCACCGTCTGCGACGCTGGGCCAACATAATTCCAAACAAAACACTTTTAGCACTTAACTACAAATATAATCGTGATTATTTTTTTCTGAACACTTGTGGAAGACAAAAGTACTTGACCCAAGGACCTGAAACCTTATATTGCACATTTTCATAAGGACTGGTGTACAGAAATGTGAACCGTTTCCCACACACAGTACCCTTTTTTTCCATAAATAGTACACAAGCTCAGGCAAAATGAACTTAATAGGACACCGGCCGTGGGCCGAACGTTCTTAATAAATAATAATAGATTCTAACAACTGAAGTCGATCGCGCACAGTAAGAGTCAAAATAATTATAATGGCCGCAGATCCATAACATAGGTATTCAAATGAATCAGAAAGAGCTAATTAAGACATTTATGATAATTTCAAATTGAAAAAAAAATCTTTGTTGTTCATGCCTTATACGATTTTTTTTCAACGGTTTAAGGGTTATAAACTAAAATCGAGTTGTATACCCCAGGGTCAAATCAAGGTGATCAAATCAGTAAGCTTAGTAAGTCTTAGTAGCTGCAAAGCTAGCTATTGTTTGTCACGCCTTAGTAGACTGTGGAAAGAGTTTTTGGTTTTCCAATGAATTATTCCTTTCAAGCTTAAATTTATAGTCACGTCGCCGAGTGTGGGACCTTGCAAAATACATTTTTTTGTCAGACTGGCATCTTTAGGCCGCCGAAAAATCGAAAAAATCGAAGTATAGACTGGTCATTTTGGGGTTTCAGGTAGAAATTCGGGTTTCAGATAAAAAATTAAGTACCCCTAAATAGCTATATATCGCTCTCCTAAAATTCCCCATGAATCATATAAATTATTGTCTAACCACACTAAATAAGCCTAAATCAATATTTTTAATGCGACTTTTCTAACCTGTATTGAAACCACGGACCTATATCTGTGAGTGAAACCAAACAAAATACAGACAAGTTATTTTGTGAATACATTGTATTTAACCCTTTAACCGCCGGTGCCGCATATATTCGGGTTTTCATTTTTTATTAGCACATTAAGTAGCACATTTTAGATATGGTAAAGATAAAATGTGACATCATCCAGCCAGATTTGAAAAGAGTTGACCTCCATTTTGTCAAATTTGAATAATTTTCACTCACTTGAAGCTGTGAATCGCGTTAGCGAGACACAACTTCAAGTGGGTGAAAATTCAAATTGAATAATTTGGCGGTTAAGGGGTTAATAAGCACACGTTATTTCATTCCCCAAGGATATCAGATTACTGTTTCATGATCTCGCAAGGATAGAGTAGGTTTAAATGATGTGTGTCTGGTCTGTGAAAGAGGGTACGGATTTTAGCCCTATTTGAACTGTGGTGAGTGACACTTTTACACGCTCTGGGGCGTAGCTCAAAATCTGTCTGGTGACCATACCTGTAGAGGACCTTTTTATGAACAAACATGGACATTTCGCGGTTTATCCTGATACATGTATGTGACACTAAATGGTTGAAAGGGCGTATAATGGTGAAATCGGCTTGTGGAATTGAAGTAGTTTACATGTGTTTCAATGGGACTGACATTTGAGGTGGTGAGACCATGTCGTGTTTGGCAAAAATCCAAGATGGCCACCAGCTTCCGTGACCATTACGCGACTCATGAAGGTGAAAACGTAATCACTAGCGGTCAACGTGAAAAATTAATTTTTACTAGTAGTCCTATAGTTCCATGTGATATGTCATTTCATTAACGCTGTGGCGCTTAATCCATTTCTGCTATCAATAGTATCATTCTTGGTGTCAATAATTTTTATCCGATAAGTGAAAGTAAGAAGAAAAATGTAATTCGGGTTTTCCTTTGTATTTGTGTTTATCGTTTCATTAGCTGGAATGCATGTGTCATTTTAGATGTATTTGGTGTCTGTAAATTAATTGAGGGCACAAAAGTACGCTACAATTACTGAAGTCCTCAGGATATTTCAAATCCAAAATGGAACTAAATGAATAGGATGAAAATATGATTGCTTCTTATAGAGTTTCATATCTTAGAAATGCACTACCAATAGTATATTGTTGAACAAAACTTAATAATATATCGCTTCACAATATGTTCGCATCCTTAGAGGCGTGTGGCCTACATGTAGGTACAATCTAGCACTCAAATTTCTACCCCAAACTCTAAAATGATCCGCTATACGTCGATCTTTCGGCGGCCATTTTGAATTTTCAGTGGTAATTCAAAATGCTCAAATATCACAGTCCGACATGCTTGCTCATATCATCTAGATATCTCATGCATCAATAATCCGCAAAAAAGTTCGTATAATACTTATTGTAAGGTTCCAGCCAGATTTGGCGACTATTACCATTGTCATCATCATCCATTACAAGCCGCGAATTGCTGTCACAATTTTCAATAGATAGTGGATGAAGATGACTTTTAAAAAAAATATTGTTATTACTAAAGCAGTTCCACGAAAAAATCGTTCTAAAACCCCTATATATGTTTAAGAAAATATAAGTAATTCTTCAGAGATGCTAAATGATACTTTGCCGCATCGTGAGGGCTGATAGGGTGAACTTGTGATCACAAATTCGAAAGGTATTATAAAGCCTAGTTCATACAGTCCGCGTTAACAGTAATCAACCTATAAAAAAATTGTGCGATATTTAGCCCATTTACATGATTCACACAATCCGCGATGATGGCTTAATGTTGGTTCAGTGTCGCCAATGCTCTTATTGGACAACATGGAAAAGATACATTTTATCGCGCGTTTTACTTGAACAATCCCCTGAACTTTTTTCAGGAGTGTCTTCTACTCCTCTGTGGACATATATTGAATATTGCATGCTTGTACAATTTGATGTTTATTGTACTAGATCTAATGTTTAGATCTACGAAAGGAAACCGTGATTGTGATTATTTGAAAGGGTTACTTGTACATGCGTATTGATAATATAACAATGATACTACAATTTTATTTAAGCAACATTGGAATATATATTAAATATCTAAGATTTTTGGCACATTTTTAGGTATTGAAAACGTACAAAAACAAGGCAACACATACGTCGAGCGTCATACCACTGAGGACTAAAATAATAATGAAAGCCATCGCTCTGAGGACTAAAAGAAAAATGTATATATTCAAGAAAATAAACATATCCCACATTTCAACAGTTCAATAACCACAAAATATTTTATCACATTGAGTGTCATTTTATCGAGGATGAAACTGTTTGAACACTTATATATCGTCCCCTTAATTGGAATTAGAATGCACTGCCACTTTGTAAAGTGGCAGTTTAGCCCCTTCTAACTCCGAGGGGATGATATGCGAGTGTAACATACGGGTTATTTCTCAGCCTTAGTCTACTTACCTTGACCTGCTTCCGAAGCAGTGATTCCACACAGGCTCTTCCGGTTCCTCTAGCCCCACCTACCACAACAGCAATCTGTCCTTTCAAACTCATAATGGCAGACCTTGATATTGTAATAAAAAACGATGTTATCATTAAGTAATTTAGCAATAGTAATACAGGACTGCATGTACCAGTGTACTTACTTGCCTAAAATAGATCCGCTAGTAATAGGGGCGGACTATCGGTACAGGTGACAAGTCATATAAGTCATATAAGTATTAAGTACATGTACGGTGGTCCACTGATAATCATGATAATGCATACTATGCATGCTGTTAGATTCACCCAAGGTCTGACCATTGATTGTGATGGTCTTACCTGCGTGTATTCCACATTCATGATAACATAATAGCGCTTTATCATGTGTGTCGTCTTATAGGCTACGGTCAAAAGTTCAGCAGAGAATGCACACCACAGGTTTATAGTATATGTTAGTGTGTGATTCTGTGTCATGTTCATGTTGATTTTGAATTAATGTTTTTTTCCACTAATATACAACCCATAGATAAAAAAAAACTGTTTCCATTTTTTTCCTCCAGTGGTTATATAAAAATTCAAAACCGATGAAAAAATTGTGAATAATCGGCACGTATTTGGCCAGAAATAACCAAAGACACAAGCTATGGTTTTCTTTGAAGTGCGGGACACCTTATACATAAGATATACATATGTAACAAGACCATACACCAGATATAATTATTGTATGTAGGGCTACTGCGATTTATCTTCATGCCACTGGGTGATTTTAACGGGCACCATACAATGTAGGGGTGTGGAATTGGTCACCGTGCACCCATCCCCATCACTACTCACCTCACACCAACTTTTTTAAGCTTTGATATGTCCAAAACATGACATGAAATGTTACTAATAAACAATAAGGACGAACAGTATATTTTAACCGCTTTTATGGGGGGTACCCTCAAACATGTCTAGAATTAGGGGGTAGGGTAACATAATCGTCCGTCATTGATTTTCTGACTAACTAATCAGCATACGCGATATACCATATAACAGATAATTAAATTCCTTTTCTAATAATATATTACCAATTGCGTTAGAGTAAATAGTCGTCTCTCCACACACGCTCAAGCATATTTTTTTATTATACAATTATCAAAATGAACAAAACGAACTAGTCAACATGGTCAAATAAAACGACATAATAAATCATAGTTATTGAACATATCCATATCTGGCCTATGTTTTCTGAATCCAGATATGTGTATGCTTAAAAATGAGTGTTATTTATATCTATTAATGTCAAACATATTTTTAATGAAAGAATATTGCAGCCTTTCATAAAAATATGTCTATTTAGCCTGAGGTGAAATCTGAAACATGGAACATTTCTCGGGATTTTAGTGAATACTTTTTTATCCACTTGTTTTTGCATACTTGGTGTGTGCTGAAATCGAATATGTCGGATAATATTCTATATTTGGTGACCTTCACCTTCACATTAGCCAAACAGAAAAAGGCCACCAAAATGATAAGAAAACCCCATTTTTTCTAAAGTGTGTCGCACATAGAGGCACAATTTATGGTTTCTGTGAGATTTGTAATTGATACATTTATTCTGGTGTCGTTGGGAAGAAATTATATTTATTTGACTTTTAAATCCAAGATATCCGCAGTTTTTTTTACTTACTGTTACTATAAGTATACTGCTAAACATGTTCGCGAAAATATGACGTATTTGGGATTTCTTAAGGGATTAGGAATAGGCCATGTTCCGCTGTTTATATATGGCAAGATGAAAAAAAAGATAGAGTACCAAGCATCTCTTCGAAATGAAAGGACATGTATTGCGTTCGAAGAAATGCTGTGTACCGCAGCTGAAGGTTGTAGAATAGCGATAATCTATGTGATATTTTTAATGGTATGCAAAATCCCTTTTTTTCTAAAGAAGCAACATAAATCAAATTGTAAGAAAAACATAAAAAATAACTTTCTTTCCAACACTTGGTATGACAAAGAATGTAAATCTTTAAAACATGTCTTAAATAATATTGCTAAAGATAAGAAGTTTAACACACGTCAAGGTGAATATAATATTATGTTACGCCAATATAAACAATTAATCAAGAAAAAGAAAAGACACTACCAACAAGTCAAACTTAGTCAGCTTGAAAATATGAGAACAGAAGACCCAAATTCCTACTGGAAATTTTGAAAATCTTTAAAACCTAGAAATTCAACCAAAGGTCATACCCTGTCGCAATTTGTGAAATATTTTGAAGAACAAGTCTACCCTCCTCATGTCGACTATTTTGACTACGATCACATGAATAATATAATGAAACTTGTTAAATCATCCCCAAATGATATTAATGAGAAGGTAGAAAATTGACAATCCGATTTGTTACAGTTCTTAAACAGCCCCATAACTATAGACGAAATTCAAAAAGCAATTAGAAAGTTAAAATGCAAAAAAGCGGCAGGCATAGATGGTATTCCTGCGGAATTTTACAAGCATGGTAGTAATGAACTCTTACCAGCACTAGTTTTACTCTTTAATACCATTATTGCCAATGGAGAATATCCATCAAGTTGGGCCACTGGTATAATTCATCCTGTTCACAAAAAAGCTGCCCATAACGTGCCCGATAACTACAGGAAAGTTACAGTAATGCCATGCATTGGGAAATTATTTGAATCTGTAATTAATAACAAACTGTCTTTTAAAAATGATGTATGCTATGATAATGATCCCTTTCAAGCCGGCTTTAGAAGTAAATCCCGGACAACTGATAATATATTTATACTATGTGTCATTATAGATAAGCAAAGGTGTCTTTCAAAGCCCCTGTATACATGTTTTGTTGATTTGACAAAAGCATCTGACTATATTGACAGATAAGCACTGTACTATAAATTACTGAGCAGAGGAATAGACGGCAATTTTTTAAATGTAATTAAGAGTATGTTCTCTAAAGCTGAGTGCCGTGTAAAATGGGATTCATGCATCAGTGAGATATTAAAAAGCGAATTTGGTGTCCTGCAAGGTGGTATGCTCAACCCCAAATTATTTACAGAATTTCTGCAGGATATATCCAAATCATTTGATCAAGGTGAGGGTATCCCAGTAGACACTTTATTAATTTTTATACTTGTTATTTGCAGACGACCTTGTCCTTTTTTCAGATTCTGCAAATGGATTGCAAAATCAATTATCTGCCCTGTATAAGTATGCTTCTCTGTGGCATATAATAGTCAGCATTCCTAAAACAAAAGTTCTTATATTTAACAAACGCCATACGTCAGAATGTGACAACTTCTACTATGGTGATGACATAATAGAAAAAATAAAAAATATAAATACCTTGGGGTTGTATATAGAACTAAATATCCTAAGAATGTATTGAAAGAAACGTTCCTTTATCTCGCTTCCCAAGCTGGTAAAGTAGTTTTTTCTCTACACAAGCAATCTCGTCCCATAGTTGGTAAATTGTCACCTGTTATTGCATTCAAGGTTTTTGATTGTCAAATACTGCCCATATTAGAGCATGCAAGTGATATATGGTATACATAGTGTTAATGATTTGGAAAAAATACATCTAAAATTTATTAAATCAACGCTGGTTGCTAGAAAGCAAACACCCACTCCTGAAATTTATGATGACAAAGGACGGTCTCCATTGATTATCAGGCAACATATTAAAGCTGTAAAATATTGGTGTAGAATTCTAGACCTATCTTAGAACCACCCTGTCAGAAATGCCTACAATATGCTACTAGAGCTAGATGGCACTGGATTCACAAACTGGTGCTCGCGTATTCAGTCTGTCCTTGAACTAACTGGGCTAGACCAAGCTTGGGAGACGCAGCACATTGGCAATACAAATAAATTCATGTTTTCCTTTAAAGATTCAATTGTTAGAATATTTACACAGCGGTGGAGACAAGATATCGAGAGTTCAAGTAAGCTGCGCACATATTCATTAGTGAAAAAATCTTTGTGTGTGGAAACATACAACTTAAGCATAAAGGGGAACCACCTCATAACAGCAATGGCGAGATATAGAAAGAGCTCACATGATTTAAAAGAGAGGACGATACAATAATCAAATAACTCCAATAAACCAACGAATATGCACAAGGTGTGAATCAAACGAAATTGACGACGAAATACACCTTCTTCTCCACTGTAATGCCATGAACAATGAACGCAAAATCTTGCTTAATTCTATAGCCGGAATTATCAATATGCAACCAACAAATGATATTTTTCTACGAATTATGACATCTAAAGACATAATAGTGGCGAAGTCGCTAGCAAAATTCATCTATGGTTGTTTTAAACAAATTAAGGGTTAACAATATTGAGTATGATAAACGTAAGTTCATATTCAAGCTGAAATGTTTTGTATGTGTGTCGTGCACGATTAATTATTATCAACATTAACATGATTATGTGTCATTATTGTCGTTTTAACGTTACATTTTTATGTAGAACAATCACAAGTCACCTGTCGCTATATTATCCATATTATTATGCCTTCATGATCTGACTTGGGTATTACCACATATCAGGACGGCTGTTGCTCTCGGATCTTATTATTTGGCTTTTTAGGGCCGGTTAGGGACGTTTCCGTCGCTTTTCTAATCAGACGAGGTGGGGCCTTATGGAGGATTTCAGAGTTGCTCAGTCAACTGATTTTCTCTATGAGGTCGGGAATGTTTTTCTTCGATTGTAACTCCAAGTATGTGGTACTAACTAGGTCTTGAGTGAAATGGTATAAACTAAACAATATACTGAATTAAAATAAGCTGTAATGTTTTTGTGCGAGGGCCATATAGATAATAAATCACTAGTTAATTAAACAAACTTTATTGCTATTGTGCGAGTGCCATGTCCTGCGTTAATGGCACGCATAATTATTATCCGTAATTTTTATTGTTATTACATGACTAAGTCTCCAACATTCGATAATATGGATGGTTCTGATGCTATACTTTGTTGGCACAACCATGTCCGACATTTATTAGTATGTATATATTGTGTTTCGGTAGTATTATTGTTATTACGTTGTTAAATTTGCATCACTAGTCTATATCAGGGAATCGCCGAGCTCATAGCGACTGTGCTTGCATGGTCACATGGCTCGGAGCTACCTGTGTCGCGGATTGTCACATTGATTGTACTTGCATGATATAATATTTGATTTTTAAAAATATCGTGTAATTTTTAACATTGTCTTAATACATTCTCCAATTACTGTAGCATAATTATGCACTTGTATATATTTTAGGTTTCTACGCTTTCCAGAGTGTCTTTTTTGCTACTATAATATATATACTATAATATATAAAATAGCTACTATGTATGACATGCTAATTATATATATTATATATAATTAGCATGTCATACATAGTAGCTATTTTATCTCTGGTTTTGGTGCGGGAAACAAAATGATAGACCCTATGTTACCCTGGCAATGCTTTTCAATTTTATTTTAAGTATATACCCAGTGTTTCTTATGACAATGCCAGGTAACATGATTTTAGTTATGTATGTTATACTATGTATATTGTCATATGATTTTAACAAATTAACAATGTTGTATATACATGTACATATCTCTCTCTTATTTCTATTACAAATCAGTCTGGATTGACTTTCTTTCTGTCAATAAAATATCTGTTTGTCTGTCTGTTACTGACGAGTAAATTTAAAAGAAAAAATCTAAAATGGCCGCGAAATTCATCTCCATATGAACAAGAAACAAAATGGCTATCAAAATCTAAATTAAAACTTTTTTTTTGTGCCTTGGAAATGCTCAATTTATTGATTTTGTATGACTCGGGAACCGAAACAAACATTTCTGATGTTTATTATTCATTGTCTGACCTATATTTTATCGTAAAATTCAAGATGGACGTCATTTTACATATTTTACCTCAAATAATGACGTCATTCTAAATAGTAAGCACACGAAAGCATGTTAGCATACACTGTGCTTAAACACAGTTTCGAATGACTAATCTGCCGTATCACGTAGTCTAATTTTTCGATTTCCATTAATTAAATGTCGTTTATGATATTATAATTCACATGCGATATATACGTCATGCGACAGCCAACCCTCGAAACACACGTTCAGAGGCTCTGGCTGTTTTTGACAATTAAAGTGTTTTTCAACCATAACACTTTCTGTATAATTATTCTATATTATACATCCATGCGCAAGGACACTCATTTTGTAAATATTGTGATTCATCGTTTCCGTCAAATACTTGTTTTGGTGAACTTTACTTTTGCACTGACTGCACATTTGGAGTATGTACACATCTCATTTCTATACACTATGCAACCTGACGTAATGGATAATACAGCTGATACGCATACAAACCGCCTGGAAGGCGTTGAGCCAGTCTTCTGCCAACACAAAGACGTCGTTAAGCAATCGGGTACGGACAACAAGGCTAATGAGCTTCGTCCCTATAGTCAAGGAAAGTTAGAAAAAAAAACTAAAACAAATTCCTTACCAAAATATTTTTGTACCACGGTCTTGAATGAGGTCTGGACTAGCCACACATCCTCTGGATATTCATAGGAGGATTTTTAGGAGGGTAAAATCCAAAATGGCCGACTATCTCACAAAAATAACATAGGGAGTGATAATTAATCATCAATTTGTTTACAAATTTGCTGATTAAATGATTGATAGTTGCTTTACAATAAATAAACGACATAAAAAAATGACCGCCAAATGTTTCATCGATAGAACATTTTTTGCGCCTGTCTGTAGACTTTGTCTCAAATTCAATTTCATTTAACTTTCCATTTTTTTTTTTTTTTTAAATATTTATGTTTCACAATATATTTGCTATTACTTGAAATTATTTGTATAAACTTTGGATGTGGCTTTGATAAGCTTATTAGTCTAGTCGAAAAAGAGGGTTCCCGTGCACCCTCGGAAATATACTTCTAATTGGTGTATCTAGCTTGGACAAAACCCGTAGAAAACGATTAGCTATGTTAACAAGCTGAAAACATGTCCTATGAGCCATTTTTATTCGGATTTGTGCCACCATTACCGAAAAATGTTCATTGAGTTAGAGCTCGGTCAATATCACAGATAATTTAATGATCATTTAAGAAGTGATCACATCCTCTTTAATAATGATCTCAGACACTGCAAAGGTGATCTTGGCCACGAACAAACTGATGTCAGCCACTGGAGCCACTGTAAAAGTTATCGCAGCCACTACAAAAATGATCTTAGCTACTGAAAAAAAGTGATCACAGCAACTTTAAACGTTGTCTCATTCACTACATAAGTGATCGTGGCCACTGAAGAAGTGACTACAGCCACTTTCAAAGTTATCTCAGCCACAACATAGGTGGTCTTAGCCACTGAAGAAGTGATCACATGCTCCTTAATAATTATCTCAGCCACTACAAAGGTGATCTTGGCTACAAGCAAATTGATCTCAGTCACTGAAGCTACTTCAAAAGTTATCTCATCCACTATAAAAGTGATTTAAGCCACGGAAGAAGTGACCACAGTCACTTTACAGCCACTATAAAAGTGATCGTAGCCAAATAAGTGATCACATCCTCCTTAATAATTATCTCATCCACTACATAAACGATCTTGGCAACTGAAGAAGTAATCACAGCGTCTTTTTTAAAAAGTATCTCAGCCACCACAAAGGTGATCTTGGTCACTAAGAAACGGGACTACCTAAAACGCGGCACATTTCTGACGGCACATCCTAAAAGACGGCCCATAATCAAGACCCCACCACACGGCACAACCACTCCCCCAGCGTGCAGGGTGGCCCAGTGCCCCCCTCCTCACCCCCACAGGTGTGAGCAACAACACTAACCAACACAGATATACTGTTGTGGAGAGTGATGGGGAGTGACAGTGTTTATCCAGCAGTAGCTGACTTGTAGGGTGGGGTGCAGTGGTGGGGTGAACTGTCCGCTTATGTGCCGTCCTTCCGTAAATGTGCCGTCAGAAATGTGCCGCGTTTTAGGTAGTCCCCTGAAAATCTGATGTCAGCCAACAAAAAAAAATGATCTCGGTCACTACAAAAAATATATTTACCACTGAAAAAGTGATTACAGCCACTTTAAAGGTTGTCTCATTCACTACAGAAGTGATCTATGCCACGGAAGAAGAGACCACAGCCACATTACAAGTTATCTCAGCTACTATAAAAATGATCTTAGCCAAATAAGAAGTGATCACATCCTCCTTAATAATTATCTCAGCCACTACAAAAGTGATCTTAGTCACTAACAAACTGATGTCAGCCACTGAAGTCACTTTAAAAGTTATCACAACCATATTAAGAGTTATCTCAGCCACCACAAAGGTGATCTTGGTCACAAACAAATCGAACCTGGCCACTAAAAAAGTCATCACAGCAACTTTAAAAGTTATCTTACCCACCACATAAATGATCTCGGCCACTAACACACTGATGTCAGCCACTAAAAAGTGATCTTGGTCTCTACAAAAGTGATCTTAAGCACTGGAGACGTGATCACAGGCACCTTAAAAGTGATCTCAGCTACAAAAAATGATCTTGGCCACTGAGGAAGTCATCACAGCCACTTTAAGAGCTATCTCAGCCACTACTAAAGCAAATGACTCGAGAGTGTGGCTACTAGAAGCTAATTCAAAATATTTATTGAACATACAAGCCATATCATTGGGATTGGTGGCGCTTAGACCTTCATGACAATCTGTTATAAGTACATTTTTTTTGTTTTCGATCTACAATAAGACCAGAATCGTTTAGGGTTTTCATTTAGTGTTTCAGGGAAATCAGCAATGAACTGATTTTGATTGAAATTTATAATTTATGTAATCGATTTCTTTCTTTTCTAAATGTATTCCAATGATGACCTTTACTCTTAGTCTTAGCATTTGTTCAAGCTTGCTCCTTTTTCGGACGTCTCACTTCAGAGTCAAACCAAGGTGGTAAATTCATCATCGTAGCCAAGGTGGTAAATTCATCATCGTAGAGCCAACATTTCCAGACCAGATCACCATCTATGTTATTAGTACATTCGACTGTCTGGAGCATTTTACCACTCAACAAAGCTCCTAACTTATTCCAATCTACGTTTCTACAAGAACTACACATACACTATATTTATTACTCATAAATATAACAGAGACAAAATGAAATGTCTATTGTATAATGTCTATTGTATAATATTGTGTGTATGTACTATTGTCTTTACCAATATATATATTTCTTATGTGTATGTACCGATAATAATATTTATCAATTGTATGTCATGATGTATTTGAACACTTATGTTTGTCTACTGCTTGAAATAATAAAAAAAATAATAACAAAAAAAATATATATATAGTTCACATACATACAAATCACTTTTATTTGTGTGTTGACCTATGTTTGAAGGTCAAACATAGGTCATTTTGATCGAAAAACATGAGACATAAATTTATCAACTCCAAATCATGCAGAAACCAGAAATCGTACAATAATGTTTGACAAAAAAATAAAATAGATGATGTTTTGGCGTCCATATTTTGCTTTGCTTATATAAAGGCGAAGGAGACCAAATATAGAATGTTATTCGACAGATTCGAGTTCAGCACACACACAAATTATGCAAAAAGAAGCGAAATAAATATAGACTCAAATGCCGAGCAAAGAAAGACGTTTGCGTAACCCTACTCCCTCATTTTAGAAAGGTTTGGGGTTATCCCCATATAAGCGGCAAAATATTAGTTCTTCCTTATTTTTTTACTGTTAACATCTCATTTCATTGCCAGTAGACACTCCTGCAGGGAATATTATTCCTGATGGAACATAGCCTCTATAATGTATGCACACGTAAATAGGTATGTTAATACAATTTAGTCCATAATTTAGTATTATCTATATTTTTGTCATCGAAATATGATATTCTGGCCGTTCTCATGGACTAGATACAACAAATGACATTGATTTTGTGTCTATCTTCATTATTAGTGATAATATAGCAGAAAACTGATTTTTTTCTGATTAGTGGCGGCCATCTTGGATCATTCATTAATGGGCAAAGGAATAAAATGGAAGCAGTATTTAATTGTTCAGTTGGAATATATAGATGTGAGAAATCATCATCAGTCAAAAACAACATGAACATCACACAGAATTGTAATATGCTACATAGCGACATGAACTATTATTTATCACCTTCAGGGCATTTCCAAGGAGACAGGTACCAGACATGTATCCATTGTTGGGCCAGCGTCGCAGAAGGTGGGCCAATATTCACCCAGCATTGTGCTGATATATTGTGTTTGCTGTTTATTGTGATTATATCTGTACAAATTGCAAAACACAATGTCACCGCTGTTTATCATGTTTATTGTGTTCAATTGTTGTCGCATCCATGTTACCTTTCCAACTAAATATTTTTTTTCAACTATTCCGGAGATTTTTGTTGAATTCCTAACCCGCTAAATTATCTTATTTAAATTTTCACCCACTTGAAGTTGTGTCTCGCTATCGCGATCCACAACTTCAAGTGAGTGAGAATTGATCATATGTGTTTAATTTGAGACCCAACATGTGCAAATCTTGATGTCAAAATACTTTTTATTTCACCGGTTAATAAGACGATTAACAAACATCTAGAGCTGTGTTTTAGTGGTGAAAGAGTTAATTCCCTGGGGAAATACTTAACTGCGCCTCGGTATGTCACAAATAATATGCGCACCTCTCGGCTCTGTCTGCTCTGACCTCTCGGCTCTGTCTGCTCTCCTCGATGCTCTTGCGGCCTGTCACGCATCATTGTTATAGCATATCGGTTTGTTTTTGTAATTTAAATAATATAAAAACAAATGCTCATTTTGTAGCCTAATAATCCTGACAAGGCCTCCCCCCCCCCCCCAATTTCCATCATCATAATTGCTTACCAGCACAAAAATTCCTGCAGGCGCGCCTGTGTTTAGTAGGCGTATAAACCCCAGTTATCATGGTTATTACGCCTTTCCATTTGTTCAGTCCAACTTTTTTTATTAAGGAGATTGAATTTATTTCATTTTCAATCATTTGTGAAAAAAATCTGTCGAAATGAAAATTTGAATAAATGAAATGAATTTTTATTATGAACATGCAAGAACATGTCCTGTATTTACAATAAATAAGGTGTGATATTATTATCATACGTTTGCAATTGACCTTACATTTCCACGAATCATGTCAGTTAAGTCAAATCTCTCTTTCCATGTTCAGATGTATTGAATACTAAATTAATATACAGTGATATGATGTCCGTAATATTTTTTTATTATTATCCAGCTACTTTACTTCAATAATATTATTTTACCCTTATGTATGAATAATTATTATAGGCCTTCATTGGTATTTTCTCATGAAACATAAGAATTGAAGTTTCCCTCTAGAGACCTAATGAAAATAACCCTAATTGAAACGTTGTCTAAAATGTAAATCGGACCAGTGATAGGCCTAACATAGTCTATCAATAAAGGTTGAAAGTTGCGACAGAACTTAATATTAGTGAGGACAGCTGGAACGCCATCTGGCGAGTGAAGTGGAATGACTAATACAGCCCAGAATTTTGCCTGGCGAGACCGGCCAATTTCATTTATGGCCGGGTATAGGCCAATGTTCTTAGTCACGTGACCTTTATGTCTGTGCTATTGAGGCGGGTGAATACTTTTCTGGGTCAAGTCATAGGAAATGCGTCAGAGGGGAAATACAATACCGTGAACAACTCTTCATCCGGGGAAGTGACCTTTCAAAAATGCCTGAATCACCCTAGGGATCACACTATTTTCATCTAAAAATAGCAACAAGTCACAAACATTCGCCACTAGGGCATACCAGAGGCTACATGAAGCTCGGCCACGCCGCGTAGTGTGGCTCTGGGAACCAGAGTACCCAGGATTCGTCACACATGTGGTCTCACCACACCAATCACCTGTCTCATTGTAACACATGTAAACTGTCTCATTTCCGCAGGCCGATTTGACCATTATTCACCTTATTAAATATTTAGTGTAACAATATCAGTATAACATGTATAAAGCTAGACATATCCTTGTTAAAAAAATGGCCTGCTGTGGGTATGCTTACCAGACAGATTTTGAGTTACGCCCTCTGGTGTGTAATACTGTCAAACACAGTTTAAATTGGGCTAAAAATCCATCCCTTTCTCACAGACCAGACACACATCATTTTAACCCACTATATCCCTGCAATTTTATCATGATGCAGTTATATCTGATATCCTTGACGAAGGAGATAACGTGTGCTTATTAAATAGTCACAAAATCTTAACATCTCTGTATTTACTTTGTTTCTCTGGAGGTTGCAACAGCCGCATTGAAAATATTTTGTGTGATGATTACATCACTTGTAGTCGACATGAATTTGGATTTTGGCTCACTTAGGCGGTAAGACCATATAAAGATATACGTTTTTTTCCTTTTTGCTATCGGTCCGGCATGCAGCTTCAAGGTGTCCTGAACAATATATGTTTTTAAATGAAGTTAATGTATTGACAACTGTTGCTCTCGGAGCTTTTGAATAATTATTGATATCATGAAAATCAGCCTGTAAATGTCGCACCGCATAGAATAGTTGAATGGAGAGGCTATTCCCGCCTCTATTTCGTCACAATCCGTCGTCATGGTTACATTGTAATTAGAATATTGAAATGAAATGTAAAACTTCTAATGCGCCTGAATCCTCGGTGTCCCGAGCTCAGAGGCGCTGAAAATCCGAATCAGGCTCGTTATCATTGTCCGTTTGCCGTTCCAATTCGTAGATCCAGCATGAGGGACACAGAGGATTAAGGATGGAAAAGCTTAGCCGAAATATAAAGTTTTCAATATTTTCCTTAATTACTGTAAAGATTTCTATTTTTTAATCTCAAAAGGGATGTAATTGCAGAGCTGGGGGGGGGGGGACGGCAACCTAAAAAGCCCTTTCACCATGATGCTGCTATGGTCCGAGGTGTCAAAGGCTGCGGACAGGTCAAGCTGTAGTTTTGCCACTGTCCATGTTCATACAGATGTCGTTGTGATTTTTTAGCAAGGCTGTTTCTGTAGAATGAAGAGATTTATATGCTGATTGATTGGGGTTTGATAAGTTGTTTTTGTCTAGATGGGACCGGATACGATTTTAAATTATATTTTCAATTATTTTAGAAATGAAATTTAGGTCCAAACTGTTCTATTGTTGTTCATGTCATCCTTAGACAGTGATGGTTTCTTTTGAATGGTATCATGCACAACTGGTCTAACCCATTTTTTTGTGTTTTGAGTAATCAATCATTGAAGGTTTTGACCTTTCTGGTAAATCAGGCAGCTGAGATAAAACCTTTAAAAGCCTAACATGGAATGTACATTGGATGTAAATCACTGTACATTGAAATTATATAAAAAATGTGTTTCTAAATATGGTTTATGCGATATAAAAATACTTTAAAGTTGGTTACATGAGGGTTAGACCATTTATGCATGTTTTTTTTCGTTTAGTCCGCAATTTTTAAGTAAATCACTGATTTTCAAAGAATTATGCTGTCTAATCCATGATAAATTGAAAGAATTCCGTACATGCATCCACATATTGAAGAAATATGATAAAAAACAATGAAAATATATATTATTGACAGTAACAAATTGATAAATCACATTGAGGATTTTATTTACCAGTTGCCTTTATTTGTATTTATTCGTTTTATCATGTACTCATGTTGTTTTGCGATTTTTTAAATTGTTTTTATGTATAATCACTCGAGGATGCACTGTCGCTGATATCGAGTAGAAGTCGGCTCGCTTCTTCAGCAGTGAACCGTTTTTTCTCTTTAATTTCTTGGACACATCCATTTCACTCTTTTTGATTTGATCAGCAGTGAGGGTTAGACCATTTTGTGCTCTATGAAAATCGCCAAAAAGCATCATGCGCAAACAAACTTTGGCTTGTACCACAGAATGTGATTGGTCTAGACATTTGGCTCTTTTGTCAAGTAAAGCTTTTTGTGAGAGCTTTCAAAAACACCCAAAATCTCAAAATCGTCAAAATGTGGGTTAGCCCACTTGCACATGATGCCATCCTGATGAGGGTGTGATGTGTGATACTTTCAAAACGTCTGGGAAAGAGCCGGATTCCAAAGACAGATTGACAATGTTCGTGATGGGAGTTAGCAATACATATAGACAAGATGTCAATAATTTGGTAGGCGAAGGGTCCATATCACAGGACTTGTCATGGGAAGAAAGGATTAATTTCTTAACCTCATCTGCAGTGGCAGGTTTGAGCAATGTCATTGGAAAATTATTTTCTGGTGGTGGAATATGGAGCACATTGTGTTTAGGATCGCCCAATTGCATTTTTATTGTTTCTATCTTATTTTAAAAAAGGTGGGAAAACTGTTGCAGAGTGTGGTTATATCACTTGAGGTAGGCATTGATTTAGTAGAAACTATGTGTAGTACAGAGTTGAACACCCTCCAACGTTTTCCTTTTGTCTTCTGGTTTATATAAACATGTATTTCAGAGCTATAAGGATTAATCTGGTTTAGCCGGGAGTCAACCCCAGCATTTCATTGACTAGAATATGGATCCTCAGCCGAGCCGAATGCGTCACCACATGAAGCCCATGCAATTTTAATTTTGAAAAGAAGCATTACAGTAAAAGAAATAAAGACATTAACAACAAAGTTGATTTTTTATTCACCATATGATGAGGTATAATTATCCTAGGCTAGTATATTATCTATTGATAAATCTGTCAATGTGAAGAGTGTATCATACATGTCATATAACTATATTGTATATTTATTGGTTACAATACATATTTTGTACAGTTCTTCCATTGGAATTGATATCGAAGTGGAGTATATTATATGTTACTTATCCCACTAAGCACGACTGCAATCGTTTTTATGCGTTCACCTAGCCGATTAAATCACTATTATCAAGACTTGCAAATATTTGGTCTCAGATGAAACAAATATGACAAATTTTCACCCTCTTTGAAATTTGGGTCGTGGTACCGAAACACAACTTCAAGTGAGCAATATATGAGAAAATTCCGGGAGCTAAATTCAACATAATCATACAACATCATACTTATTATTGTATATTTTCATATTTATGTAGCACACACAGACCAATGGTCTATGCTGAATGAATGAATGAACACATGACATAACGAATGAGCTGTGGCGCCTCTAATGCAACGACGACGAATAAAGTACGATTCCTCTATTAGGTCTATATTCGACTCACTAAGGTCCTGCCAAGGTCTTAGGTTTGCGATTAATCGAAATGGACATTAAGATATGCATATGGCACTGATTTTTGATCGAGAAAGGCTCAGATCGGCACGCGTCGCCAGATATAGGCCGAGCCGAAGGCGACAAGTAGCGATCTGAGCCTTTGTCGACCAAAAAGCAGTGCCATATGCATTTTATCGTACGACCCCCGCATGTTTAACTGATAATTAAAATATTTAGACTTGGTCGATACAGGAAGTTATCAGCACAAGTCTCGTGGTCGATAACAACTGTGGGAGTACGATAATAGCTCAAGTGTCTATGATCTAGGTCGATGATTTTGAGAACACCTTCACCGTAATATACATCGTAATGTATCAAGGTCGGGAGATGGCAAAAAGGAATGTCCATTTTACATAAAGAAAAACTATCGTAGTTTTTTGAAGACGAGTATCATTTTATTTTACATTGTGAATTATATGAAGACACCTAAAAGAATAATTGAAGGGTTCCATGCATAAACATGCTAACTCTGTTTTTGCCATTTTGTAATAAAGGCGATTTTGTATTTTTAGCGTGGTAAAATGTTTATAACTTTTTCACTTCTTATCGTAGGGAATCACTTTAATTTCAGTATCTTCTTCTTTTTATTTACTTTCTGATTCAATTTTAAAATAAATAAATTTGCCGAAAGCTTTTGACAGAACCGCCTATAAAGGGACTTAGCACATTTGTGCACGCATATGACTCTTTATTCCTGCATGCAAAAGAATGCCAAATCGAGTTGACAGTTTCAAAGCTGAAGAAATTGTCGATGCTATGTACATAAAACATTTCAATATCACAAAAACATGGCATGCAAGAAGATGTCAAATAGACTTGTCAAAGGCAAATATGAACAAATATGCATATAGCAAAGTGAAAAGTCGACTTGACATGATTGTTTTGATGGTTTATTTATGTTAAATATGCGTAACAGGCTGAAATATGTACACCTGTCTGGTATCATTATTAATATGGTGAATTTTGCTATCAACATGGAAAAAATCACTTTTCACTAACTAGAAGGATATTTTAAAATAATGAGAAAAAATGTTCCAACCCAACGATGATCTCGATATTAAGTTGGCAAAACCCATATGTAACCAGTAGGAGTGGCGTATAAATATACATGCTTATTGTGATCTAAAAACATAATAGACCAGTATATTGCAAACGAGTTACTGAAAAAAAAACCATTGTAATACTTAAAGTAGCTCAAACCAATGGACAGAGACAATATACTTAAAAAGGGCATATAGGTGTGTGTGCATAAGACTCTGGAGCCACCAGCTTAGACCAGTTCACCTCCATAACACCCGAGAATACTTCACAAATTATAATTTTGGACTGAGACGAAGAAAAAAGGTGACTAGAGGACGTTCTGAAACAACATAGGATGTATCTGCAAGATACACTATTTGTTATTTCATTTGTTCAATATCATTAAATGCCATCTAAAACCCAGTCATATATTTATTTATCTGTGACTGATATTGATCACGTACGGTGGCCATATATGGTTGAGCCATCAAATTAACAAGGGACTCTCCAAACAATCTTGCAATTTTCTTTGGATGGGGAGCTGCGTTGCCATTTAAGGCAGTCAGAAGAGTTTGAAAAAATGGTAATCTGATTCAGTGAAAGCAACAGATAATTGTATTGAGAGAAACAGTACGCATTTTATAGATATTTTCATTTACAGAATATCGACTCAGGTTGCGATACATAGGCCTGATACTCTTAACATCCAGCAACATTTCAGGCCAATTTCCAGGTTCCAAGGACATGACTATAGCACCCATCAGGATTCGAGAAGAATTTCTGAAGAAAGCTTCGAGAATTGATCTGTGAAACAGGGATCAATATGAGTTTGCCAAGAAAATAATCATCTGGTGAGACGTTCATGCTGTGAATTGTAGCTTATAAAAGTTATGTATCATACCAATTACATTAGTTTTAATTAGAAGGTCAAATGACTTAAGTCTTCTGCACATCAGATCCCAATATTTGCTCTTAGCTAGAGCAAACAATAGAGTACGTTGTTTCATTTGTCAAATGACCAGGTACACTTGCAGAATAAGATCCTGATCAGCCTACTTTGCAACCTTGAGACATCTGTGAAGGTCCACATTAAAGTGCACTGTACTATGATTTAACATATTCAAGGCGAAGAAAAAGTAGGCAGATCACCTATAGCCTTCCAAGGTCTTACTGATTTCCTATATGTCATGTGAAATTTTACACATGTGCATATTATTATAATTATTATTATAAACAATATGACGTGTGGATACATTATATACTGTACATATAAATGATTCCCTAACTTTCTTTAAAACGTGATTGGTGATGCTACAAAGCATGACGGTTCAACAAATATTAGACAGGTGATTAAGTCTTTCAAATTGTTTTCAGTTGAGTCTCAGAGATCCGCCGCAGAGTAGCAGGGTTATTTAAAAAATATTTTAAAGATTATTTTCGCTAAATAAAGAGTTATTTTTTTAATCCCTTGTCAATACACCATGTACACCGTGATGTTCTACGACAGAGGACAAAAAAACATAACGATAATGTGGTGCCATGCTGTCCACTATTTTATAACCATATAGCTAGGTGATACAACAAGGTGTAAAATTCATATGGTTCTTCAATTTTTGGATATCCCAAGTTACAATGTTTATACTAGAACAATCCAATACGAGTAGCTCATGTTTGCACATTTTTTAAAATAGTGTGTAGCGAATTGTAACCAATTGAGCTCCTCATTCATTTGGGTTTTCCTATCATCAAACATAAACTATTTCGCTAATCAATTTCAAGTTTGATTAGCACTTGGCCAAATCTGTGTAGTTTTTCGCTACGCAACACTGAAAAAATTGAGCCCTGAAAATTGTATGTGGAAATTCGATTTTTTTTTAATTTGTGAGATATCGATCGATTATTTTTTATTGTCAAGAGAACATGTAGTCTTCGTCTTATATTTAGCGTGGTGAACGCAACAACTGTAGAGAGAAAGATAAATGTTTTGTTTCGTCATTGCAGACAGATACATATTTTTTGTCAGATAAAGTACACTTCTTGGTGTATAATTGTTATGTTATCGGTGCAACGAATTTGACAACTGTGTTTATTATAATTAATGTCATTATACTAAACTGATCAATCAATCAATCGATACGTACATTAGGAATTTTTAACCCATCAATATTAATATTTTAAAGAATATCGAGATTGATTTCGTTCAGATATTACCGGTACGATAGTAAATATATCGATATTAAAACTCACAGATTCATCAATATTTTTCTATAATAATAATAGTAGTAGGAAACTGACAGGCCTCTCTAACCTAACAAATGTCTAGATATTATACTGGATAACCTCACCAAGAGGTCTATTCCCATTGATATTTATATATTTTTAGGAATGTTGTTATACACACAATTATTACCAGAATAGGGGACAATCTCCAGGTAATCAGTCACATAACGCATTTTACATACAAATACCAACAATAACACAAGACCCCCAAGATTTTCAATATGTTTGCACCATGTATTAATAATATGAATATGTAGGCTTATACGCATAAAAACAGTTTTTTTAATCGACCTGTGTGTGTTCTATTCTATTTTTTTGTACATTTTTTTAGAATAGTGGATACTTAAGGGGATACTTTTCATTTTGAGGCGTTCCACATCTTTTTAAAATTTAGTCATATTTTAAAATGGCTAACATTCCATAACTTGGATGAGAATAATGATAATAACCAGCGGTTAGGACAGCAATATTTCAATATTTCTTTTGTACGATATTACATTAGGCCCCACATGTATTTCATTTTCTGATAATGCGATGTGCGACTTATCTTGTGCAGATGGGTAACATATAATGTTATTATATCCGAAGGGAGATATTTTGGTATTTGTTTTCATTTCTAACATTAAACTACAAATAATAAGGGTCATAAATAGGAATATTACAGTTTCAAAAGGAAGTATGTCCTCATGGTTATATCAAAAGATACAACAGAACACAACTCATCAACAGAACACCGATGGTAATCAGATTTCTGCATACATAACCACTATGTTTTAAAACGTGGTAGTGACGATAAACTCCACATTTATACCATTGTTGAAATGTAGTTTTGATATGCTATATGGACAAAGCATACATATTATGATCCGTCAGATCAATGCTTATTTTAGTTAGCACCATCTTGCAAGTAAATACTGGAAAAATGCGTGTGTTTTTCTTCAGTTAGCATAATACTGCTTGTGAATATCTACTGGCCGTACAATCCAACATTCCATGAACTTGCACCCTCTATATTAGAAAATGTATATGCCAATTCTACATAGCATTATTTGGAACTAGCGATATATTCACCCTTATGGGTACAAGGAACAGCATGGAATACAAAACTCAAATTTATGCTAACTCGAGTTAGCATGTTTATGCATGGAACCCTTCAATTGTTACATGAAATAATTTCATTTTACGGAAATATAAATTTTCATACATTTATTAACATAATGAGCAGTAAAATTGAAGATCTTCTTAAAAGTTTGGCAAATAAATACTTATCTTTGTTTTAAAAAGCGACAATCCGAGTTCGAAACGTTATAATCAAATGTGTACCTGTGATTCTTTCTATTACCTTTGTGTATTTTTAGCTTTATGACCATTTATCACTTGAATAAACCATTTCTCTCTTACTTTCTTACTTATTCACAACTAAGAATACATATCATTGATGTATCTGTAAAACTACTTGGGAAAGCAAACATGTGTGATGTAAAACACCATGATATCACTATCAAAATGTGTACATGATTAGTTCTATTTATTAACTACTCAACTTTAATCTATAGGCTGCCATGTAATAAAATATTCATACATAGAGCCAAGTATTGCGTTAATAATACGTGTTTTGGGGAAATATGAATACAGATAATCAGGTGATAATGCGTTTTATAATCACATGCAATACATATTTCGAGTGATCAGGTCAGAGGTAATTATTGTTTCTCCATAGCATATCTGCAGCTCTAATGGTAGATTACACCCGTTAGCCCCAAAGGTCCCAACAATATACGTGACACTCAAAATATTATTTCGGTGTAATATTTAACCCTTTCAGCGCGGGTACCGACTGTAGACGTCAGAATTTGACGTCTAAAGACGTCAGGTTCTGATGGCCGTAGACCCATAACATAGATATTCAAATGAACCGGAAAGAGCTAACTAAGAAATGTATGATGATTTCAAATCGATCTCAATGGTTTAAAAATAAATATTTCAACGCTGTTCGAGTTATTTATTATGGGTCAGTCAGTGAGCATTAATTACTTCGCTGGTGGAATAAGTTACACATGTCATCTTGCATGTTATTGAAAAAAACGGAGTATATACAATAAATTATTAATACCAAGCTCTGCAGCCAAGAAGTGAAATTAAGTACAAATAAAAATATTGCATCATATTCATGTCCCGCTATCTAATTCAGAAACGTTGATAGTAACAACTAAATCAGGACCCAATCAGTTGCTGGCTATTTTCAGCCACCACATCGTAATACATTATATTTACGGGCTCGCCAAGGTATACATTTCAAGAGCCCATAATACAAAATACATACATTAAGTTCATTAATTTCCTCTTTGATGTAATTCTAACATGACTACTAAGCAACACACATGGTAAAATAACGAAAGTTGGACGTACAATGACTCTTTACTATTAATCCAACGGAATTTCCTGTCCATTAGAACCAATAGCAGCGTATGCACGAGACAGTTGGTACTTGCTCACAATAAATCACATTCTGTATTATTGCATTCAACATTTTATGGTGGTTACTGATGAATAATGATATTTCAGCATGGTCAACAGTCATGTTCTCAGCCAATGAAATAATTGATAATTGATTTATCTCTGATCGGATGTAGATAGAAATTACATACACATTTTGTCCAGATTTGAACAGTTAATAATTATCACTATAGATTAATTGACTACAGACTACTTGGCTTCACTGCCTTAAACAACGGATCATCAGGTTCTTCACTAGAGCCTTCACCAAAATGTGTAATTCGCTCTTTTCCAACTACCATGAACATAATTCTTCTTGTATCATTCTTTGAAAGACGAGCACAATGCCACAAGCACGAAATAAAAATATTCCCAGATAATCACCCAGTAGACACAAAATATTTGTATACCATCTAGCAATGTCGGCTCAACGTCTTCAACGTTGGTCCGGCATTGTATAGATTTTATACAAATGTTTTGTGTTTACTGAGTATGGGGTTCCATCTCAGCTAACCCAATACGCAGACCTACTGCTGGTGTAAAGCTGCACACCGTCTGCGACGCTGGCCCAACATCATACCGACAGTGACCCGATGTTTGCTGGGTATTCCATTAAACACAATTCAATCACCGACGTTATTTGTAAGGTACCTATAGCAGCTATCAGTAGACCTTCTGACCCCATAACTTGAAGAAGCTACTATGGTGTTGTTCTGTGGACATTTTAGACATGGTGGAGTGTGCATCACTGTCGTCAGTGACCCCCACCTGCTCTCTGTGTCATAACTTGGTGTCAGACATGGCGCTCCTGGACGGTACGTGGTTGTTCATGTTGTTATTGACATAAGGTTCATTCCGTGGCACGCTACGATAGCTGCTGGAGGTCATATAGCGGAACACCTGTATGGCCAGTTCCAACACTTCAGTAAGTGTGATGAGGGAAATGCCCACCCAGAGCCCCAGCTGTCCTCCTATGTCACTCACCAGCTGGTTACGTGTGTAATCCTCTGACTCCTGTGTCTTCACAACGTTACTATCCGCAATGTAAACATTTAAACGAGCAAAGTTCTTCATCGTCTCCTCACGGTCGTTCACGTTGAAATACTCCGTCATCAGCTTGAATTTATCTTGCAGTTTAGATGTGTTGAATCTATCGTTGAACTTGACGATACCGAAGACGTCAAAGTACGCTGCGTCTCCCTCATAGCCTGACGCCGGCCATTTTGAAAGACTATAAGATACATCATAAGTAAATTCGTCACAAGGAGGGAAACAGTAGCAGGATTCCAAGGCTGTCGTGTTCTTTGTCAGGCTCGCCTTGGTAGAGCGCGCACATTTGATTCTTGAATTCAGGGCTAGCAGTGTATCCAGGCACTTTTGGGTGGCATTGAACATGCACTCATTTGGCATATCTTCATCATTTCTGCAGAGTGGGACTTTACCCTTAAAGCGAGGTAGCATGGGTAGACCTACATCTCCACAACCACACTTGTCTATGATGTGATGCTGAAGACACATCTTCTGACAAGCCATCAAGCGATAACTGGAACATTAAAAATACAGGAATTATTCACAATGACACATTGACAATTAATCAACCGAAGTCATTTATCATATGGCCATGTTGGTTTACGTTAAGCGATATTTTTGTACTTTCTTTTTTATTTTTTTTGAAATTTTGTACTCAAGTCATGTTATTTATTTCCAAAATTATTTAATCATGTTCATGTGCTGTACTCTTTTATATATTGTTCATTGTTAACACAAGAGCCACACTGTCGGGTTTTCTTTCTTTTTTTCAAAATACAACACTCATACTGTTCGACGAATCCCGAGATTCATATTTATTTATATCAATATTTCGAGCTGATAAAATGTAGAATCTTACCGTATTGAGTTAACAATGTATCAGTGTATTGAGTACATGACATAGTATTGAGGTTTAAACACGATAGACACGTGATAAACCGCCCACTTTAATTTTAAAACTCGATACATTATTCTGTTTACAACGTGAAATATCAGGTTTACAACTCATGATTCAATACATTGTGTTCACATTGTGAACACAATGTATTGGATTTTGAGTTGTACATTAGGTTTCCAACTTAATGTTTGCTTATAAATATCGATTTATTTAATTTATAATTTAAAATATTGAGTTGTGCATAGTTTTGCACAACTCGATTAATTGGATTGCACAATTTATAGAGACAAAAAACAGCAATATATTGAGCTCTATACTCATCATAAGTGGGAAGCTCAGAAGACTGAGCTTAGAACACGATATTTCGAGCTGTGATATTAATACATCATCATGATCATGAGTTCCATATATTTTCTTATAATAATGTCAATAGGCATATATGGAGTTGTCATTTCAATATATCGAGATGTGAACGCAATGTATCAAGTTATGAATACATGAACCCAGCTGCAAACCTATTTAATCGAGTATTCAATTCAATATATTGATATGTTGAAATATAAATGTCACTTTTGGGACTATGCATGTTTTGTTGTATTTAGTGGCTTCTAAAAACTTAAATACTGTTATTAGTATATTCCTCTTTCTCACTCTCATTTGCATCAATGTATGCTTTATGCAATAATAACAAACGAATAATTACCATACAGCAAAAATATGAATCAGCCAAAACAGCATATTAAAAAATATAAGAGTGGGAACAAGAATTTGAGAAAACAGTAAAACTCAGTGAAACAAAAACAGCAGTACGTACACGACAAATCAAAGAAAAATATCAGAGATCAAATAAACATGATTACCATGATTACGAAACAGTAAGATACAAAAAATGTAGGTGACTGTAAAACAACGGGTATGTGCGCTTTGTCCATGTTCGAAAAGGGGGGATACGAATTATGACCACTGTAAACAATTATTTTGAAAAAAACATATGTTTTCAATTATTCCGGCGATATAATTAAATGAAGCAATATGTTGAATATCAAAATTTGTTTTTCGTTGCTGTTTTTAGAAAATACACTTTCTATACAGCTCGTACTGTAGGCCAAGTTCGTATGTCAAACAAGTCAAATGTGTTAAAATAACTGATAACGGCCATAGACTTATAATGTCAATGGGCACGGCTACCAAGACTACTAAAAATAATATTTGACAATTTAGACCATTATAGTTTTGGTTGTGTATATACATTTTAATCATTAAAATTAAAATAAATTTTAAAAATTAAAATGCATTTAATCGCTTATAACTTCATACATAATTGCATCACTGACTCATGGAGGTACCTTTGTCGCACGGCTGGTCACGTAATTCCTCCCCTTGGATATTAAAGGGTGTATCTACCACTTTGCAAAGTGACAAACACACCCTTTCAGATCTAAAGGGACGTTATTATGTTTCTGTGATTTCAAACCGTAGTGAAGTTTGTCGGTTCAATTATATTTAATCACAGACATCAATAAAGTGAATGAATAAATGAATGACAAAATATAAAAAACATCTTACTGGGTTCTTTCAGATATTCGACTAAACTGGTTGCCGTAGTAGCTTAAAATAAATATGTATATGTTATGTTGGTTTCAATTTGTGTTTCGGTCATATCTTTCTTCTGACCTTAATCTTAGTCATTTGATTGGTCGAAATATCGAACAATCGCGTTACTAAGATTGTGAATAGAGAACATGCCAATGTGGCAGCAAATAATAGGCCTAATCCATAATAAACTACACCGATAGGCATACTTGGCTTAAGACTTAGTACCGTACTATACTCCATGGCTGTAGACACGTGTGTGTTACATCAGATGACAAAATCAGATTATCAGCTCGCGTCATTCTGTTGTTATTTGAAGTTGATATATCACCCTTTATATGGTATGAATAACTATGTCCTTATATGGGGTGATTGGCTATCATGTGACCCTCTCAGAGGGTCACATGATAGCCAATCACCCCATATAAGGGAACACTTGTGCCTCATCTTGTGGCAACTTTGATTTATTTGTCACAAATTTATTCATACTATATAAGGGGTGATAGATCATCTTTAACAGTACTTATTCCACTAAACAATCATGATCTACAACAACAACAGCTAGTAAAATCAAGTGCTATGTAAGGCAAATACAAAATAAAAATAGGCATTTTTCATCTAGGTTTATGATCATAAGCTTAATATAATAGATAATATAATGTTGAAGGTATTCGATGGATTTGTCAGTCTCTTCTGCGTTGAGTTGCTCTATGGCATATGTTATTTTTAACTCCCAGGGGGGCGCGTCATTGAGGATGATTTACAAAGTAACTGGACTTATTAAACCATTCGAGGATATATACCACCTGACACCAACATTCCACTAATTTCGGGGGCATTTTTAATTGAATCATTTACAATTATTGATAACGTGTCTTAGGATATACTTTACAAATGAAAACCATCCCACACACACCCCACAAACAATATGTAAGGTATCAGTATAAGCTGTACCGATATGACAGCCCAATACTCCCCCCCCCCCACACACACCCTTACAGCGCGATGATAGACTCTAGACGTCAGAATCTAACGTCCATAGACGTCAGATTCTGACGTCTAAAGTCGGTCCCCGCACTGAAAGAGTAAAACTATTTATAATGGCCGTAGACCAATAATATAGGTATTTAAATAACACGGAACAGCTAAATAAAACATTTATATTGATTTAAGTTGAAAAAACCCTTTGGTCTCCATGGTTTATACACAGATCTTTCAGCGTTTTGAGGGATAAGCTGTCGTATTTGGTACATAAGTGCAACCACAACTGAAATGCAAAAACAGCAGTAGCTGCTTACGTCTCAAGTATACGGTTACTCCTGCTTGTCTTTGGTAATGTACATGAACTGATGAAGCTCATGGTGAAGCCTTTGAAAAAAAACGTATGCATACCTTTCGTTTGTTGTGTCAAATGGATTGCTTTTAGAGCAGTTCCCATGTGGCGGTCCAATACGAATGTTGCGTCGTGGACGAATCCCAAAAGACGCAGAAAACCCAGGAGGGACGTCAAATCCCTCAGTAAATGGATAGGGCTCTGTATTTGGTGGATGGATCACCACACGGACTCCCTCACTGGCTGATACTGCGCTTCGCCACTCATGAAGTCCTGGAAGCATCCTTATCTCCTTATTTCTATCCAGCATCCCACTACCAGAGAGGAGCACCGAAGACCAGCCATTCTCAATCCCCTCAGATAAGGAATCGTCAGATTCCAAAAATTCTGGAGCGCGATACGTAAAACAATTAAAATAATAAGGATCAAAGAACCTGTTGAAGTCCCTAGATGTGTTGCATCTATTTCCAGCGTAGTGACAATTCACTACGAAGCCCTCTAGCTGAACTGCTGCCTCGGCAATTACCTCTTCAGCTATGTTAGCGGAAAATGTAGTCCTTGAGAAGACATCATGAAACACCTCAGTATACTGGTCCTGGTAGTTCCAGAATAGAGGTGCATACTTCGCCACCTTCTGCATATACATGTTGATGAAATCATTGTCTGTGGAGTTAATGTGGTTGTATGGTGAGTCATCCTCGATGAACATGCGGTTCAGTGTGTTGAGGACGTGGAAATCAAGGTTCCTCATATTGCAGATGGAGATAGAAGGGAAAGGAACTGCTGTATAGACGACTTCAACTGTGACCTTCTTAGGATAAGACAAATAACGTGTGAGAACCTCAGACATCTGGAAATAGAGAAATAATGATACATAACTAATTTTATGCACATAGCCATACATAATATCATAATATTTGTAGTGTGCTATATTCAATATAGTTCCAAATAGTTTCATGTTGTCACTAATACAGTCCCAAAAAACTTATATAAACATATGTATTATACATCTACATGTATACTATATAGCAAAACTTAAACAAAACTATTATGTGACACGTGTAACATAACCTCCATTGTTGTAATAATTAGCTGAACCTTTTATAATTACAGTGACATCTTGTTTGGTTTGAAATTTAACCTTTGCCTGTTAATCACGACTATTGTCCTTTTAACCCGTTTTATTAGTCGATCAAATCACTGATGCTGGGAGTGAAATGTGTGTTTAAACATCAAGCTTTGCAAATGTTTTGGCCCAAATTAAACAAATATAATTACTTTTCACCCATTTGAAGTTGTGCATCGCAGTAGCGAGACACAACTTCAAATGGATGAAAATTTAAATAAATTAAATAAGCAGGATAAGGGTTAATATGTTAAAACTCACTTTTGTACGGCTACAGAAATGATATGTACATTACTATTGCAAAAATAATCAAACATTGCTACTGTAGATTGATATAACCTAAGATATAAAATTGGACACCCTTTGTCATAATTATGATCTGATGATACTCTATCAGTTACTTTATATACATGTTCATACACATCAAAGATATGTATAATAAGTCACACACTATTTCATAGTGTCACTAGCTGTATGTTTATATCAAAGAGATTGCACCAGAGAAAGAGTCTTTGTTTGATTATCCCAAAGATTTTGACTCAGACGAGAAGTCATTGTTTATGTTAAAGAGATTCAACCATAATATGATAAGTCACTGCTCGTTTGTCTCAAAGAGAATCACCCATGTGATACGTCTATGTTTCTCTCAATTAGATTGACCCATAGGATAAGTCACTCTTGGTTTCAAATAGATTGACCCATATGATAAGTCACTGTTAGATTATCTCAAATAGATTGACCCATATGATAAGTCACTGTTTGCTTATCTCAAATATTTCGACCCATATGATAAGTCACTGTTTGCTTCTATCAAATATATTGACCCATATGATATGTCACTGTTTGCTTATATCAAATAGATTGAACCATATGATTAGTCACTGTTTCTTTATATCAAATATATTGACCCATATGATAAGTCACTATTTGCTTATATGAAATATATTGACCCATATGATAAGTCACTGTTTGCTTATATCAAATAGATTGACCCAACGTCGGCTCAACGTCTTCAACGTTGGTCCAACATTGTATAAGTGTCATAGGAATGTTTTTGTTTACTGGGTTGACTATTTCTTGTAGAATAGATAGGAGATTGGCTTGTACGTGGCTTACCTGTAGAGAGAACATGGCTCCGGCACCAATACAGACCAAGGCCCAAAACAGTCGGGCCTTGTTGGATTTGGCATTGATCACCTTTGGCACACCATGCATGCTGGTGTGGTCGGCGAACCTGTGGATAACCTGCAAATATAGTCACATAAATCTGATGAGCATATTCCACTTTTCAGTTTAGACGACGATTTTTAATCCTTAAATTGCTGATCGCGACTTTAATCGTTTTTGATCCGTTCTATTAGCTCATCACTGTCATTGGGGGGCGGGGGCCCTAGGGTAGTGGTTAGCACCGCTGCCGGAGTTCGGGTTTCGGTTCCCTGTGGGGAGCCTCCCTGACAGAGAGGTAGCGTGCTCGGCCTCAGACCGCCAGGGCTCAAATTTTGAATCATGTGTCTGGAGGACAGTGTCATCTCAATCATCTCACCATTCTCAGGAGATTCTCCTGGCCCAGTTTAGCCTAAATATGCAGAAAGGTGGCTTATAGCCCGATTCATTTCATGTCATTTCACTGTCATTGGGAATGAAATGGGTGTTTAAACATCAAGATTTGCCAATTTGAAATTAAACAAATATGAGTCATTTTTACCCACTTGATGTTGTGGATCGCGTTAGCGAGACACAACATCAAGTGGATGAAAATTTAAATAAATTGACTAAGAGATTGTTACGTCATTCATGTTTCTTCGGAACATAAATAATGACTGGCATTTATCAACGTACCTGTGCTTGTCTAAAATAAAACACCATTTTAACTTATTTTAAAAGCGTATTTTTAAATTTAGGGACATTTCTTCATTCATTTGAAGCTGTCAATGTCAAGTGAATGAAATATGTATATGATATATATGCTGCATATTTTAAGAGTTATTATGCTGTAATGTATTATTCTGTAGCATTTTAACCGATGTAAATCCTTATTATCTATGAGGTTCTTAGATGGTTGTTTCTTTACAGAATATCCTGACATATGCACTAAACTGATTGACACCCAAATTTGCGACACGTGGGTGTTTGCGACTATTTGGTCCTCACGTCCCATATTTGCGATGCAGTTAGTGCACACAACGTTTGCTTTGTGATCTATTTACGAGCAACGTTTCGTTTGCGACTATTTGATGCACACGTCCAATATTTCCGATGCAGTTGGTGCACACAACGTTTGCTTTGCGATCCATTTAAGAGCAACGTTTCGTTTGCGATTATTTGGTGCTCACGTCCTATATTTGCGATGCAGTTGGTGCACACAACGTTTTATCTACGATGCATGTACTAGCAACGTTTCCTTCGCGATTATTTGGTGCACACGTCCTATATTTGCAATGCAGTTGGTGCACACAACGTTTCATCTACGATACATTTACGAGCAACGTTTCGTTTGCGACTGTTTCGTACACGCGACCCCTGGACTACATTGTGGCGCCGCATGGGGTAAAAAAAACACGGAAACTCACCGGGGGACCCTTGTCTGCCAAACACATCATTTAGTCGTAGTAGTAGTAGTAGTTATCATTATTAAAACAATACAAATAAGAATAAAATTAAATCAGTGTTGTACTGAGGGAATTCAGGTATTCGCAAAACGCTTAACACTGCACCGACACTTTTTTCTCCCTTCGCACTGACGCAGACGGAGATTGATCCGTACGAAGTTATTCGACAACTCTCTGCTGGGAAAGCGGGCGTGGCAAAACATGGTCGGAATAATTAGTTTGTTTCCAGTTGCTTTCACATTGCCATTCGTGACATGCTTCGCCAAGGACTTCATTAAATTCCACTTAGGTATTCATGCTTTTCCAGAGTGTTTTTTAGTACTATATGTTCAACCATTTAACCGTCGGTCACGTTGATATTCGTTTTTTAAATTTATTAGCATGTTAAGAATTAGTTTTCAGACAAGTTAAAAATAAAATGTGACATCAATCAGCAAGATTTTAAAATCGCTAAAATTCAAATTAAATAACGGTTAAAGTTGACAATATGTGTTTTTTTATCAAATTCAAATTCATTAATTTATGCTACAGTCCCATTATAATTCCATTATTGAAGTGTTTTTTGTTTGACTAATAGATGCAAGGGAGACCCGCAAGACGTATTAAAATAGTTGCTTCCATTCTGGCTTGTTTGGTGGAGAAAAGATAGCTGAGTATCATGATGATAATCCGATTGATATAATATAGAAGAACTAAAATTCATATGACGCCAAAAATAATATTTTTGATATTAACATCCTGAGGGTGGTGACGTGAATCAGATTGCACTGTCCTCAAGACACACCATTTGAAAATCGAACCCTTACGGTCTGAGGTTGAGCTCACTACTCCACGGCCACGGAGGCAATACTGAATCTTTACGAATATACGTGTGAGAAGAAACGATGTGCTTCTTCCAATTTTGAATGCCAGAGCGGCGTTTACACTTTTTATCTTAGTTGTACTTGTATTGTTGTTTTGTATCAAGTATAATTCAACTTGAATAATCATTCATCTATAAATTCGGAATCTATACTATATGATAACAGCATGTACGAAGCTTATTTAATGTCCCTGATTATTTATATTGCATTATGCATATCCATTGTAAATATATTGAAATATTTATGATGCAATTTATGATATATATTCTTTGTGTATATTCATGAATCATTTACTTCTACATCATGTACATATATTTCCATTCTCTGCATTATGTATGTTTTACATCTTAAATGTATTTTTGTAGCTGTATTGTATGAAATATATATTAGCATGAAATAACATTCAGCTAGAAAATAAGAATATATCATGTGGGATGAAAAAACATCACATGTGATGTGAAAATTGGATGTGATGATAGATCGAGCGACAGACTCGCGAGATATAATGACGCAAATTGAAATTAGCATAATCCATCAGATGCATACCATGATGTTATGTCATAGAACATAAACCAGCACACAGTGCAAAGCAGAAAGGCAGTAACTGCTTAGCTGTAAAGTAAACAGTTATTACATTTTGGCTTTGCAGAGAAGAGTAGTCTGGCATCAAGATGCACTCAACACAAGCTGCTATTATTAGAAATCAGAATGCATACTCATGAGATTTAGTCACGCAGGAGCATTTTAATCATAACTGATATCAATCGTGTAATCTTTTTTGTCGCATTTACGCACAACTTTGTATATTTTTTTAAAAATGTTACAAATGGTATAATTACACAGTTAGAACTCTTTTCTGACTCAATGGTAAAATCCACTAATAGTTCAGCCAATATGTGGTAATAATATGGCGGCCATGTCACAAAATGGCCGCCAAAAAATTTTAGAAAATATGGGTAGCAGTATCAACAGTTGACATGATATAACATTTATACACAGGTGAAACAGGCAAAAACGAATTAAATCATTTCTGTGCGTAGGGCAATTTTAATTATTTTTTGTCACGATAATGGTGGCGATCTTGGTTCCGCTATTGCCAAAAATGTTACTCTTGTCTATAACTTCGGTAATATATAAGATAATGCGACAATTTAAGGGCCTTACCTACGTTTTGTTTTGGGTGGGGGGCAAATAATATAATGGAAGTAAAAAATAATTTTCCTGATTACCTCGTGGAGGCCCATGGCCAGGGCTTGCTCATCTCCTTGCCTCCTCCTCCGCTCCGCCGACAACCTGCCTCCCCTCTCTCGCAACATGCACCAGTCCGCTTCTCACCCCAAGCGACGTCTACCGAGTATGAAGTAAAGTTTTCATGGAACACTGATATCATCACCCTACAACAGATAGATTGATATAATTAGTGCTGGAACATAAACTTTAACGATGTTTTATTGGTGTTGATTAAATCAATAGATTAATGTGAAGACGCTGTAAAAAATGTCGTATGTTGTAAATTAAATATCATCATAATTATAAAAGCTTCGAGATGCTCCGTTTTATAATCATCATTACATTGCATTGTATTACTTTTGTATGTCCATGTGTGCATGGTGGTTCAGCCACGTTTTCAACACTTACGAGCCACAGCCGAACCGAATGAGTCATCAGGGATGGTTGTATGTGTATTGAATTTTCTCCCGAAACTCAGAACATGGACTCGAAATGATATTAGAATGTGACAGTTATTGATGATTAATGAAGATTCCACACCGGGATAATTCACCACGGTACTCAGTGTGAGTGAACTAATCTCATCATTTTTATCACATTAAGAGACCATAATCCCATTCGACAAGCGACATGAATTCGACGCGAGCTGATGTCGATAATTCAACGCCCAACCCACCGGGATCCGAGAAGCCACGTGAGATGGATTAGTTGTTGTGTGATAAATGTGTAATCAGGATAGTTTAATTTACCCTGAAAACACCGCAGTATCGCAACTACGGAGCTCAAAATCCCGAATAGTCGGGACATTGTTAGCCCTTTGAGCCCTCACGATGCATTAATGCATGATTTCACATTCCTGAAAACACACTTAATTTTCCAAGAGCTAAGGGTTTTTTGATGATAATGTCCATGAAACTGGTTTACCAATTCATGGCAATTTTCTTCAATTTTTAAACCACATCAAATCATCTTCATCCACTACAAGTTGAGAATTGCGACAGCAATTCGCAGCTTGTAGTGGATGAAGATGACAATGGTAAATTCAGGCCTGAAAGGGTTAATACAGCACACAAGTATGTATCTGGAGCCATATATATCGCCATCTCAGGTGTGAGACATAAGGATGTAACATGTGAAGCACATCTCAGTCTTCGTGACTGTCCATTTTGTAACCACACAATCAAATTAAACGTGAAAACGTCTGATTCTAGCTGAAAATTAATTTGGGATGACATTTTGCAATAAAATCCGCGTTTAAATTATTATTGCGGCCCTTCTATAATATCGGCGACATCACTGCTATTGACTCCGAGTTGGTGCAGATTGATTCAAGACGACTAGTTGCAATTCACCCAGAATGTATGCCCAAGGCTTTAGTAAACATTTCTCTTCTCGTGGTATTGTTTTAGAAGAAAATAAATGTTAAAATGACGTTTCCATATATTATGCAGGTGCTGTGGTAGACAATAATGTTTACATCACTTGTAAGGTATATACTTCTACATTCATTAATAAACACATACGTTTGCAAGAGCAGCTGCAATTCTGGTCGGTAGGAGAGTTTTTGAATTAAGAAAACTGTGACCTGAGTGGCAGACACTGAATCATGGCGTGTCACTGAACAACTTTTCTTTGTGAGCCGAATCGCAACAAACCAGCAAACACGAGACGTTGAACCAATGCTAGATCAATATTAGCCCGTCGTCTACGACGCCGGGCCAACATTGAACCAGCATTTAGTAAACGGGTCGTGTTCACATGCCAGCATTCTTTATCAGGCAAAACAGCGTATGAACCACTTATTTGAGTAGTCACATTTGCAATGTCAAATGAAAACAAGGTATTCTTGTAGAATTTATTTTTTAGTTATCAAACACGTTTTCATAAATTTAATTATGAAAATTCTGACCCGAAAATGAAAAACCCAAGACGATCCACAGAAATGAAAGAAATGATAAGTTAAAACGTTTGAGGACCACTTTTGGATAGCATAATAATAATCACCAGGCGCACCTAATTACTAAGATATGCGTACGGTATAGGAGTACAAATTGACAATGACACACACTGTCATATACGGTTCATCACGTGTTTTCTCCATATTGAATAATAATCCTTGAGGGGTCGTCCTTATATTCTAAAGGTTCGAAAGTACGAAGGTTCGATAGTCCGAAGGTCGATGGTCAAAAGGCTCGGTGTTCCGAAGTTTCAGTGGTCCGAACATTTGATGGGCCGAAGGTTTGATGGCCCTAATGTTCTAAACGAGACCAGGTGTTATCTCTTCAAAGTAAACGGTCGCGACCCACAATCAATATTTTTTAATAATTAAAGATTACATTGCCCACGCAATTACCAGATCCAAAAGAATGAAGAGAAAGGCCACACTGTACCAGACTGCGCTTAAAAACATTGTTATACTTTACCATAATATTGCTGATCAGGATTGCATGGTCTGTGCTAGTATATAAATAAATATTAATTAAATTTACAATTACATGAATATTTTCAGTTAATATATTATTTATTAATATCATTTATCTGTATTGTATTAGCTATTTGGAAACTGAACCTTCGGATTTACCGAAACTTCGGACAATCATACCTTCTGACTATCGAACCTTCCGACTTACTAACCCTTGGACTAACAAAACTTCGCATTAGTAAACCGTATTCTCGTCCAAGTTATATGATAGGCTTCGGATTGGTCGAGATGGCCATCTTAACAAATCCGAAACCTACATTATATAGTTACTTGGACGAGAATACGGACCCAGGTAAGTCACATCAGCCGTACTAGCGCGAATATATGTCCGGGAACATCCGCGAATATCCTTACTGGAATATCCATATGCGCTCCTTGGCAAATGTATGTAAGGCCACCGTTGTGCACACATAGGCTAAACTGGGTCAGGAGAACCTTTTGAGGATGGTGCGATGAATGACATGACACTGCCCTCCAGACACAGGTTTCGAAATTATATTCGATCCCTGGCGATCTCAGGCCGAGCACGCTAACTAGCGGCCGCGGAGCCTCCGGAGTCCCCACAATAGTAAATCTTTCGAGTGAGCGGGGAAGAAACTTTTGTTTCTTTGAAACCTGAATGCCAGAATAAGGTTCGAACCCGCGATCTCAGACTTTCCAGGCAAGCAGCTTTAACCACTGCACTTGTGATGTGGTTGGTATAAATATGTTTATACCAACCACTGCCTCTGAGGGCCCCCGCCCTGCTCCTTGGCCAATCAGACATGAGATTTGCATCGGTCTATTTTTTGAATGTCATTGTAACACTAAAACGCGAGGGTTCAAAGTTTAAATCTAACTTCTGGAAGGCAGTGTTATTCGAATATTCTCGGGAAGTTTAGCTTAAATGCATACACATAAAGGTCACCCAAAGCCAAACCCATTTTTCAAAATTTTTCAGGGTAGGCGGTGTCTGGTAATGGAACTTTGGAAGTATGTATGTATATTGTTCTAGCTCGCTTTCTGCACATTCAGGCACTATCGCGACAGAAGGAAGACCGAAGCCGGGATTATTCCCTACTCTTATTTCGGATGATTTTAAGGGGTTTTTTATAGTGCACAGTACCATAGACAGTACTATACACTCCATGCCTTCGAACAGTTTGGAGCACTGTATATTCACAACCACAATGACAAATATCCTGCCCGACCGGGATTCCCCAGTCGATACGAATGAACTTTGGAAGTACCAAGTACATAATGTACTAGACAAGTACGGACGGAGCTCGCTGGCAACCCAACAAACACGTAACGTTGACACATTGTTGGTTGAAAATTGGATCAGCGTCGCAGACGGTGGGTGTGTCAGCAATCAACCAACAGTGTGTCAACGTCTCATATTTGCCGTTAACGACCGTGTGGACACAGGGCATGTGTGCTTCATTAATAATAATAAATCTTTATTCGTTCAAAGAACATATAACATTATACAATTGTGAACAAAAAATGAATGAGCAAAGTTAAATTAATCTGGTGTCAGGTGTCTATATAAAAATCATTCTGTACAAACATATTTAACATATCATTTAATTCGTCATGCGAGAATTCGCAATTGTCACAATGTTCCCGCATTGTCATTAGATATATTATATTACCTGCAGCTTTTCTGCTTTCATCCTTTACATTCGAGTCAGAAACATTAATTGTTTTATTTTTTATAGTTATCAATGAGTCGTAATTATTTACTTGAAATTTACTTAAACCATATATTGACATAATGTGATTGATACTCTTACATGTGAACGATTTGCTGCCTGACATACATAATTGTGTAGATAACCGTACAAGTGAGTTGGTACTTTTAAGGTTAGACATTACATATTTCATTATCCGTAGGTGTAATTGAACATCTATTGGTTCATCTGTTGAGACCTTGTCAAATCTGGCTTGTGGCTTTCAGCTCGTCTTAAGTACGTATTGAATACGCAAGCACCCAATGCCGCTCTCGTATCGCCAGCTTATCATACGTATAACTTGTGCTATTTTTAGCAAGTTGAACAACATTCGTCATAAACCGGCTCAGCTCTGTTTTTTAATATGTTCCTAATTTTAGTCATCGTCTGAAATGCAGCAGTCGTTGTATTATTGTCAGGCCAACGCCATTTTATTTATTAGGCTTTCTATACCATAGGTACAATTACATGTGTAGGCTATAAAAATATGAATGATTAAATTGAAGGCTACATAATCATAGAGGCAAGTGGCGACAGGTGATCAGCACCTATACGATACTACTTCCCTTGAGATGTCTGGTCTCATTATGCCCCAGGTCACCGGGTGACAATGTTTTTATTTTTTTTATTCCTTAGATTAATTTATTTTGCACTGGCTATAATATAAAGTCAAGGTTGCGTAAATTCTTAAAAGTTGATGTTTAGAATAATAAAGTGAATCTGTGTCACTCAATTGCCATAGGAGAGCAATCCACAGACAGTGGGACAATAATTTGTTTAAAAAATATTTCAAAACACTCTTAAGAACAGTCTTAACAACTTGCATGCGCAAAAGATTAAACATTATTGTACCAGGACACGTCATATAAACCTATTTGAACTAAAATATCAACACTGGACCATTAACCCTTTCACCGCCGGTGACGCATATATTCGGGTTTTCATTTTTTTAGTAGCACATTAAGTACCACCTTTTAGAAAAAATTAAAAATAAAATGTGACATCAATCAGCAATACATATTTGAAAACAGTTGACTTCCATTTTGTCAAATATGAATAATTTTCACTCACTTGAAGTTGTGGATCGCGTTAGCGAGACATAACTTCAAGTGGGTGGAAATCCAGATTGAATAATTTGGTGGTTAAAGGGTTAATACATATACACTTTGGCATTAACCCTTTAACCACCAAATTATAGAATTGAAATTCTCACCCACTTGAAATTGTGTCTCGCTGACGCAATACACAACTTCAATCAGGGTGAAAAATATTCACATTCGACAAAATTCGAGGTGAACTATTTTCGTTTTTTTCTGATTGTTGTCACGTTTTGTCTTTAACGTGTTTAAAGGTGGTACTTACTATGCTAAGAAAAAAATTAAAATGCCGAATATAATCGGGACCGGCGGTTAAAGTGTCTTTTCTGTCATTTTGTAAAGTATCAGATGCGACCCTTTGATACCCGGGTGGCGATATATTGCATAGTCCAGGTGATTTAAGATGAGACGTGATCCACAACTGCTATATATTCCCTGAATCACTTTTTTTTTTTTTTCTCTGTCTCGTTTATTCTGGTCATAACCAGTTTCTCTTATTTGGCGAGTTGTTGCACGGCCAGAAATCATCTCTGCAGGTGCAGACTCTTGTCTCAAGCACCATTCCTGTCTTCAGGCGTTATTATGGTGGCGCACGGTGAATAATTCTGTCATTATAGAGGGAGGTGTGGATAGCTAAAACTGTAGCTTTTCAAAATTGGTTTAATAATCGAATCACTTTATGCACAGCTAGACATATTTTTAATATCATTTAATAAAAACACCAAATAAACTAGACAGTCAGTCAGAGCTTCTTTTTAATATAGGCTTAAATTAAGAATTAGATTATCATGCATTTTAGATCATTTTCGTGCTCCTTGTTTCGGGAATTGCTGCCGCAAAATTATTGCCACCTCAAGAATATTATCCCATCAGAATCATGACGATGACCCAATGTCTGTTTGATGTTGGGCCAGCGTCTGCGACATCAAACAAACATTGGGTGAACGGATAAGTAGGCCCTATACCTATTCGAGTGTTACGATGGCTAAACCCAGAAAACATGTAAATCACTGATATACACAGTCACCTTCTGGCTGGTCATTTCAGACCTATTTAAAAGGTGTGTGACGGGAAAAATAATAGCGGACAACTAGGCACAGCAGCCACGAACATGACGTACGAGATGACAAGAGGAGACGGCTGAGGGCAGGTCAACAGGAGGTGGCGGAGAGGACAAAATATTGTGCGGCTTCCGCTCACCACTCACAGGAAACGGCCAATGATCGTGACCTTGGGTGTGAAAGGGTGTATCTGCCACTGCAAAGTGGCAGATACATCCTTTCTTATCCAAGGTGAGGCTATTTTCACATTGTATTTCAAGTAGTGAGCGTAATTGCGAGAATGAAGTATTAATGATACACAACTCTACATAGAGCTGTGTCGTGACAACAACTCTTCACAGACAGCGGACATTGGGCGAGTGGAGCGGTGTGTGGCTGACATTAGGGAGTGGATGCGGTATAATATGCTAATGCTAAACGATGACAAAACAGAACTGATTTTATTTCATCCTAAAAGCACTAACTCTGTTCAACTCCCTCAAGGTGTGACAGTAGGAAACAGCAGCATATCACCATCTAAGACTGCAAGGAATCTGGGTGTGATTTTCGATTCCACCATGTCACTCAGCAAGCACATCACAGGCATGTCACGAGCTGCTTACTACCAACTTCGTGCCATTGATCGTATTCGAAAATACCTTGATCGTCAGAGCACCAAGCAGCTTGTTCATGCACTTGTTATAGCGCGTCTGGTTAATTGTAACAGCCTTCTTTACGGTCCGCCAGATACATTAATAAAGCAGCTGCAGCGTGTACAGAATGCATGTGCCAGGATGGTCATGAAGTGCTCCAAACGTGACCATATAACACCACTACTGAAGGAGCTCCACTGGCTCCCTGTACACGCTCGCATAGAGTATAAGATCATCTTTCTCACTTTTAAATGCCTCAACAACTTGGCTCCTGCTTATCTGGCAGACCTAATAACACTTTATCATCCAGCACGAACACTCCGTTCAGCTGACAAAAGACTGCTTGTGGTACATCCTTCCGGCAAAAAACATTACAAGAACAGGTCGTTCACTTATGCCGCTCCTCTGTTGTGGAACCAGCTTCCGGAACACATGCGACTGATAGACAGCACTGCACATTTCAAAACAGTTTTAAAAACATTTTTCTTCACTAGAGAATTTTATTAACTTAATAATATTTGCAATTCTATTAACTTATTACCTGTACAATTGAATTATACATGGCGTATGCAGCTTTTGTAATTCGCTGTATTTTATTTATTCTAACTTTACAATCGGTACTATAAGTTTTAGAAACTATAGCTTTAAAAATGTTAAATGTTCTTTTACCTAACTTTTACATAGCTTCGTCCACTACGAATTTTATCCTGTTTTTAGTATGTACAGCGATCCAGAACATTTCTTGGATGGACCGCTTTATAAATGCTTATGTAATAATAATAATAATAATAATAATTACGGTAACGGATACTTTATAAATGTAACAAAACCTTGATGAAAGCCTACGCAAACTGTAATTTTCAGGTTATTGTTATTGTAAGTCTTTTGAATTCGAAGAACGCAAAATATATGATAGTTTTAGAATGATCAATAGTTCATCGAGGTTTGTTATATTTAATGGGTGTGATTATTACATCTCAAAACCATGAAAGCTCGCACCTGTCTTTGATGGTAAAATACCCACTTTTTTAATCATATCAATTTTGTTTATATTATGATATTGTACGATAAATAAAAATCAAGAAAGATTTACCGGTAATTCAGATGAAAAGAAACTGTAATGGAACATGGCTAGAAATGTTAACAATGCCAGAGATTGTATTATATTTCATTTTATGGTGTTATAGTATTTTATTTTAGATCTGAATTACAATGCACATATCTTAACGCTCAAATCATATTCACTACTATGTAGTTGTTAATTTGTGTTGTGGCCTTTGGGGGCGAGGGCCCTAGGGTAGTGGTTAGCACCGCTGCCTTTCACGCCAGAGTTCGGGGTTCGGTTCCCGGTCCCGGCGGCTTGAAAGAAACAATGTTTCTTCCCCATCCACGTGTGAGATTCAGTATTGTGGGGAGCCTCCGTGACCAGAGGTAGCGTGCTCGGCCTCAGACCACCAGGGCTCGAATTTCGAATCCTGTGTCTGGAGGACAGTGTCATCTCAATCATCTCACCATCCTCAGGAGGTTCTCCTGGCCCAGTTTAGCCTATATGTGCACAAAGGTGGCCTTAAGCCCGATTCATTTCATTGTGGCCTTTGGTTTTACAAATTATGAAGGTTCAAGGATAATTCCCAGCCTGCGATATGCATCAACCAAATGTTGGCTTTATGTTGGTCTGACGCTGACGATGCTGGACCAACATAAAGCCGACTAAATTGTGTGAAGGTGAATAAGGACTGGGCAGATCACTGACATCCTGACTCGTTCAACAACAGCTACTCTGATCTGCAAAGTCAAAAGGCAGTATCTGAATTCTTATAAAGTAAGTAGATATTGCCTTTTGGCTTTGCATGGCAGCCCAGTAAACACAAAATATCTGTATGATATACATTTGTACAACGTTGGAACAACGTCAAAGACATTGGGCCGACGTTGTACAAATGTTATACAATTTGTTTTGTGTTTGTTGTGAATATTGCTGCAACTGGGCATGCACAATGGAAGCTGTCGTGATGCAACGCAGAACAGGATATTAAAGAACATAAGGTGGCGTCATTTTGAGCGGACAACGTTTTTTTTTGTAGCCATCATGAACGCAATTTCGGTCATGTACGGTACGTGCAAAATATAACCTGAAATAATATTTTTAAGGATATTGCAACTGATGCAACACACTGTGCTACAACACACCAGGAGGTGGCAAAATCGAAAAATAGTGCATGGCATATTTTTTTGCAATGATACACCACTTTAATTATCGGAGTCATTGTCTTCCCCGCCTTCAACATGAAGGCCTATAATTATAATATAATGGGCTGCTCCTAATACACTCGTTACAGAGAACAAGGAATCACGCACTTTGTCGTGTCAAGTCTACAGGGAGGGAAAACCCAAGACAATATCAGTACGTTTGCTCAGTGGTGTGCCCAAAGCAAGTCGCTGGCTCAGCACTGAACCAAGGCCACAGTGGGTCTCCTGTTTGATGAAACATTGGGTGAAATTGTTTGCTTTTGAAAATAAAGATATAGGCTATAATATATATTACTGCAAACACAAGGCGTTGACCCAATGTTCGTTTAATGTTGGGCCGACGTTGCAGACGGTGGGCCAACGTTAAATCAACATTAGATCAATCTCTCGTCTTTAGTGGGGTTATAAATGTTATAATTTTTTCAAGCACGGAGTTAAAATATTATTTGGCACTCTGTAGAACCGTATAATGTAACCAGACGTAAAATGTAACCGGTTACATTTTACGGCGACTGGTTACATTATACGGTCACAGCGTCAACGTATAATGTAACCAGGGAAAAAAGGTACCATACGACCGTATAATGTAAGCATGCCGTATAATGTAACCATGCCGTCTAATGTAACCGGGATAGTTTTCCAAAACGTATATGTTTTGGAGAATCTACTCCGGGAAGTTTTATTATAACTAGTATGTTTAAATTAAATTGAAAGAGTGGTTATGTCTTCAAGCGGCGTCTGTTTGTACCTTTTTCCTTACGCCTCGTGCTTGCACTCGCTCGCTCGTCCATCCGTCCATAATCAAGCGACGGACTTAGATATTTAAATTCTTATCAATATTGCCATGTTGCATTACATTATAAGCCAATACCAGGTTAATGTAACGTAGTAAAAAAAATTTGGCTTAATGTTTCATGTTTACTGGGAGGGTCCAACAGTGGAGTTTGGGTTCCCACTGATGTTCAGCGAAAATAAAAAGTAGGTCTTGAAACTAAACTAAACCAAACTAATTACGGCTCTTTTTTGTCAGAGGGTTAAAAAATATCATTGTACCAATCAATACATATTAATTTTAATATCATTTTCAATGTTTGAACTACCTTTTTAAAAGGAATGACCTTATTCATGAACTAAAGTCGTTCTACGTTGCCATGCAAAGAAAAAGGCAGTAATATGTCTGCTTACTTTACAGGGAAGTGATCATTATTGCCTCTCAGATTTGCAAAGAAGTACGGTGCTCTTGTGACGAATGACAAAATGAAATGAAATGAATGGGGCTTAGACCACTTTTGTGCACATATAGGCTAAATTTGACCAGGAGAACCTCCTGAGGATGGAGAGGTGAATGACATGACACTGCCCTCCAGACACAGGATTCTAAATTAGAGCCCTGGTGGTCTGAGGCCGGGCACGCTACATCTCAATCACAGAGGCTCCCCACAATATTTAATCTTTACGAGTGAGCAGAGAAGAAACATTTTGTTTCTTTGAACCTTGAAGGCCAGAGGGGGGGGGGTCAAACCCGCGATCTCCGACTTTCCACGCAGGCAGTTTTAACCACGTGAACCAGGACCCCCGCCGTGACGAATGACAGCCGATATGTAGGCTATACACCAAATTATAATGCCATTAAAAAGGTGTTTTTTATCTACGATTAAAAAATGTGAGCTATCAGACGTGTTCACAAACCTGATAGGCTAGATATAGAGACGAAATTCTCGTATTTCTTATTTTTGACATGGTTGTCCAAAATTAGAAATAAGGGTCATATTAAGAAGCCAAAATAAAATCACCGATTTTTTATGATTTTAGCCTGGACCAGTCCCTTTAATATGAACGTAGCCCAAGTGTTATCAAGCTTATCATCGTGCAATTATTGGTTTGATCACGTGACCGTGTATTATTAATTAATAATACATGGCTAGGCCTTGGTTTAAACACGTGATAATGTATTATAAATAAATAATACATGGCTAGGCCTAAGCTTACAAAGACTACATAGCATAGTGAATCCCCCCTGTATATCAAAGAGGCGTATCTGCCATTTTGTAAAATGGTAGATAATACCATTTAATAGAAGGGTGATGTTTTGATCATATCCACAGAGCACACAGCATCACGCACGCCTCCTTGTCCCATATATGTCTTCACAGAGGGCAAACGGAAACAAAAATAAATTATTATGATGTTGGTTCAGTGTTGGGCCTGCGGTTGCAACGCTGGTCCAGCACACCAGTTCTACCATGGATAAAATTCAGAGCACGCACGCGTTTCGAGTCAACTTGTGTGATTACAGGATTGTGGACCGCTGTGGGGTCTCTGATCCGCATTTACATTTCAAATCAGCGGCGCAGCAGAGACTCCTGCTAAACATAGTGTTAGGTAATACCATGCATTGTGCAAAGGCAAACAGCGGTAACTGCTTACTTTTCAAGTAAGCAGTTACCGCTGTTTGTCTTTGCGGCTTTGCACGTTGCTCCATTGATTGGCCAATGTGCGTTATCTGTGCCAAGAGACAACGTGCCTAACCTCTGACACCAACCGGTTTTTAATCACAGGCAAAAATCTCAGTGAAGACCCATCCCAGAAAACACAAAAAAATTATATAACATTTTTACAACGTCGGCCCAACGTCGAATCCAACATTGTACAAATGTTATACAAATGTTTTGCGTTTATTTTGATGATATGACAATCACAGAAAGACATACAGATGTATCTGATTTTGGAATGAGTCATTGTGAAAATTATATCTTTCTGTTTTCTGAATGTCAACAACTGTGTAAATTGTACGATTCAGGGCTAGATTAAATTTGCTTGACGAATGATCGTTAGCATCATGGATTCCTTCTCTTTTCCATGTTTACCGAATGAATATGGGATGAAACAAAAAGAACAGTGGTCATTCTATTTCATTTTCTATCATTAGACCCGAATAACCATAATAACAAAAACGCGTTTTAATGGAATATAAATCGTAGAATATTGTAATGTTAAAAATAAAAAAAACCCAGTTACTGGAAATATTTGTTTACATATTTTTCTCACACGTGATAACATACGATGGAGTGTACTTAAAGGGACTGGCCAGGCTAAAATCATCAGAAAATCGGTGATTTATTTCTGCTTCTTAATATGACCATATGATGTAAACATGTCCATAGACTAGAACTGCAAAAGTTTTTTAATTTTTGTGCTGCGCATTCACCAGTTAGGCTAGTTATAGAGACGAAATTCCTGAGTTCTATTTATAGACAGCCATGTCAAAAATTAGAAATACGGGAATTTCGTCTCTATATGTAGCCAAACTGGTGAATGCGCAGCACGAAAAATAAAAAAAACTTTTGCAGTTCTAGTCTATGGACATGTTTACATCATATGGTCATATTAAGAAGCCGAAATAAAATCACCGATTTTTTGATGATCTTATCCTGGGCCAGTCCCTTTAACCCAGCGCTTTCATAAACCGCAAAATAATCTGAGCTTGGTGAACTTGGACTGTCTCTCCGGGAACGGTTGTAGGCTATATTAGAGAGGGACGTGGCGTAATGGCTAGAGCGCGGAGCTTTGCCAATGTCACTGCCTGCCGTGCGGTTTCGAATCCCGCTTGGTGCAGGATTTTCAGAGAAATATCATGTTTCTCCCCTCTCAATATTGGGACATTATTTCGATGTTGCAAGGCACTTTACCCTCACATGCTTCACTTGACTCAGGTGTAAATGAGTACCTGGTAGGACAGAGATAGCAATGTGTGCGACTAGTTCCTAGCGCCGAAATGGCTGCAAGTGCTGTATGCTCCAAAAAGGGAGTTGAAATGGTACACGAATGAACAGGTCCAGTGACCAGGGGTAATATGTGTGAAGCGCACAGAGCATTGTATGTGCGCTATATAAGAACTCACCATTATTATTTATTATTATATTCCCAACAAACACAAGCATTGCCACAATGTTGTTTTTATGTTAGGCCGACGTCGACGACGGCGGGCCAACATTAACCCTTTCTGAATTTATCATTGTCATCTTCATCCACTACAAGCCGCGAATTGCTGTCGCAATTCTCGAGTTGTAGTGGATGAAGATGATTTGATGTGGTTTAAAAATTAAAGAAAATTGTCATGTATTGGTAAACAGTTTCATGGAAATATTCGTTTCAAAACACTCAGTTCTATGAGAATTAAGTCTGCTTTTCAGGGATGCAAAATGATGCTTTAAAGCATCGCGAGGGCTTAAAGGGTTGTTAAGAAATCATTGTGTGAGTATCTCATGTTTGCTGGGTTGTTTGCCTGCTAGTCCTAGTCTTATTAAACCTTATATCGTCGCCACGGAGCTAAAGGATCCTATCTGCCACTCTAACGAGTGTCAGATAGGATCCTTTAGCTCCGTGGCGACGATATAATGGACAGATACGGCTCCCCGTTTTATGTAATAACATTTTATGATCCCCGTGAAAGCGATATTCAAAGGCAGCAGTAACTGTTAACGTTTCAAGCTAGCAGTTACTGTGGTTAAAATTTGCACTGACACTGAGATAAATTGTGTGTAATAATAAAGCGATTGGGAGTAACGCACACATTATGACGCTATGACGTGTTGGTCTCCCATACCATCACTAATAACGAGTAAATCAAGGCGGCACTATCAAATACCGATATATCTGCGAAAATTATCTTCTCGTAATGCATGGGAACAATTATTATGGACGATATTAATCTTGGTAGATAATCACCCCTGTGCGTAAATCAGAATACTAAACCAAGTGAATGAATGGTTTTATGAAATCTCACCTATATCTGCGAACGCTTTTATTTTGACCATTTTTTTACTTTGCGCAACTATGTTTATGCAACATTATTAAACATATATGTGTTGTTACCAGTCGTGCAAATATAACTTAATATGAGCGTAGCCCAAGTGTTATCAAGCTTATCATCCTGCAATTAATGGTTTAATCACGTGACCGTGTATTATTAATTAATAATACATGGCTAGGCCTTGGTTTAATCACGTGATAATGTATTATTAATAAATAATACATGGCTAAGCCTAAGCTTACAAAGACTACATAGCACAGTGAATCCCCCCACCTATGAGTTTATTTATGCTATAATTTCGCGATCACTAAAAGGATTGACTCGCGGTTTATTTTACCTTGTTTGTTGTGACGGCGTCACTGCTCAAGAACACATTTTGAAGCCAGATTCGGTCTTAAGTAGCGTAAGCGACGTTTTAAATGGAGCTAAATCCTTTCATGTAGGCTATGTGTTGTTGAGCCTGCTAGTCTCTCTTTATCCGTAATGTAGTTTAACGATCTGTTTGTGCCGCCGTGGCCTAACTACATGTCACTCTGGGGGAACCGTCACTCCGTTGTGCAGTCTACAGGCCTGTGCACTAGGCTACGTGACACCTGTCTCAGATTTTGTCTATTTATAGACATAAATTGACAAGTACAGAACGACGTCTAAAGTTTCCCGCGCTGACTGTCCCAGTTTCTAGACTATTGGCATAGATTGAGGTAGGCCTAGGCCTATCTACATGTTCAAAGCTTACATATTTTAGAAAACAGGGATGGCAAACACGGATGGGAGCAATCATGAGAGCCACAAGATAATTTGACATGTTTGTTGAATAATTGAGAGGTAATCTAGACTATAAATAATTATTGTTCATATGTTTAATAAACAGAATAAGACATCATTGTCTGAATATCGTAATGGTCAGGGCTGTAACGTAACTCGATTTCCGTTACAGCCCTGACCGTTACGATACTCGTTCCAATATTCAGACAACGATGTATTATTAGATAATAGCAATTCGTATCTAGATGTGAATAAAAACATGTAGAGAAAGCAGGCTTCCCAATTAGCTATCACGGTGGTGAATGATGTTCTCTCTGTTCTCAATTATCTTATTTCTGAAAGCAGTATTTTCTAGTCATTTGACGACTGATTTAAAAAGAGAACAAAAATAGATAGACTATTACATTTGATATGTAACGTTATATCTACTTTTTAGATTGAAACTGAACTAACTTATTTATTAAGTATATAATATTCTTGGTAGAACTGAATATTACAAAGTATATGAGATTACCTTTTAACCCTTTAACCGCCGGTGCCGCATATATTCTGTTTTTTTTTTTAGCGCATTAAGTACCACCTTTTAAACCTATGTTAAAGATAAAATATGACATCAATCAGCAGTATTTGAAAACAGTTGACCTCCATTTTTGTCAAATCTGAATAATTTTCACTCACTTGAAGTTGTGGATCGCGTCAGCGAAACACAACTTCAAGTGGGTGAAAATTCAAATTGAATAATTTTGCGGTTAAAGGGTTAAACTATGCTGTACGTTTCAGTAGTCTGTGGATGACTGGAAAATAGGGCTTACACAACTTTTTAATTTGACATCCCTTTGACATCCATCCACTTTTAAAGTAAATTACTGGAATGTTGTTGTGTAATCATTTAAAACAGCGTTTAAAACAACTGTAAATATTTGTTTAAAAAGTTAGAGCATTGGATAGATTTTTGAAAATAAATAACGCGAACTTATAATTGTTAATTAGACAGTTAGATAATAATAGTAATAATAATAGAAATACTAATAATGGAGAGTCATTATATAGCGCACATAATATTATAATGCTCTGTGCTCTGCGCATATAATTATACGCCTGTTCATTGGGCCTGTTCATTCACTTACCACTTCTACGTTTGAGCATGCAACACCGCTACAACTTCTGTGCTAGGAACTTGTCGCACACATTGCCATATCTGTCCTACCAGCTACTCATTCACACCTGATTGAAGTGAAGCACGTGAGTGCCTTTTCCAAGTGCATAACATCCACAACATCGAAACAACTATGTGCTAGCGTTGAGAAGGGGAAAAACATGATATTTCTCTGAAATTCCTGAACCAATCGGGTATCGAACTCGAACGACAGACAGCGGCTATTACAAAGCACTAAACCTCTCTGCGGCATTCAAATTCAACTATTTTCACGGGGTGAAAAATAGGTCCTAAGAAACTATTTTGCAAGCGATTTGAAAAAAAACCTTTGAAACATGTCATAGATATAATAAAAATGTGTTAGCTCGTGTTTGTTAATTTATTGTCATCAGATATTTAAAATCAGCTAATATATCATCACTCATATCGAGTCAAACATGCATGTAAACACGATATGCAGCCTTTTAAGTGATTTACGGCAGGGGCCCTGGTGTAGTGGTTAAAACTGCCTGCTTGAAAAATCGGAGATCGAACCCCACTCTGGCCTTCAAGTTTCAAAGAAAAAAATGTTTCTTTCCCGCTGACTCGTAAAGATTCAATATTGTGAAGAAACTCCGTGACCAAGACGTAGCGTGTTCGGCCTCAGACCACCAAGGCTCGAATTTCGAATCATGTATCTAGAGGGCACTGTCATCATGTTTATCTCATCATCCTCAGGAGGTTAAATCTATAATGTGCACAAATGTTGCATAAAACCCCATTCAATTAATTTAATAAGAATCATAACTTCGGCTAAGTTATGATAATTTGAGAGAAAACACAAAACAACTTTGCAAGTAAATGTGTCGAGGTCACTCGCTCCTGCATGCTGTGATCAAATGATGAAAATAAGATTGCCGTCTGTCACTCGTCTGTCGCTCGCATATTAGTTCCCTTGGAGTTAGAAGGTGCTAAACTGCCACTTTAAAAAGTGTGAATTTACCACGTTCTAACTCTGATATATGGATAATATTTACCTCGTGTCCTGCTGAATTGTTTTCTGCTATTTTTCATTCAGTCATTGACAAGCGCTTTCTGGCGCAATTTCCAGCTTTAAATGTACCCTGATGACATCGCAAGGCTCTGACACAGTGACCTTCATTTTTAAATGTAATAGTTCCAATACGATCGCAAGACAACGCCTGCTGAAAATTGCCTAGTTTGCATAGGCTCTTGAAATATTCGTCTCAATGTCTTGGCATCAGAGTTTTTTGGTAGGCGGCCCAGTCATACCGGGTACTTTAAATGAATGCATTTTTTTTCGAAAACTATACGATCAATTTTAATGATATTTTATTAGGTTTGAAATATGCTGCGAACCGTGTATACGGGCCTGTTGGAGCACAAGGGTTGATATAGCACCGCTGATCGGACTTACAAATCAATGGCATTCGCTTGTAGCTCGAATATATGTATTGGTATGTTCTGAAACCCGCAGCACGTTCACACCCCACAAACTCGTTAACAAATTGACGCAGAATAAAACAGATTTGGCATAGAATGAAAAGCTACAACCCGTAGAGAGCTGGAGAGAGCGAGCGACTGGTAATTAGTGGGACACAGGGGTGATTTCTAAGCTCCCGACCACAAGTGAATTTGGACCTGGGGCGTTTTTACGACAATAGCATCTGTGGTCGGTGGTAGGCTTAAGGGTACTTCTGTGGGATACTAACTAATTGTTCAGGGCAGTCAGACAATTCCACAGACGTGCCAGACAACATATTAAGCCAACAAACTCACACAACAAGCCGGGATTTAAATACAGGTACTCAGTATTATGAGGATCCTCTGTGACCGAGAGGTAGCGTTACTCGGTCTCAGACCACCAGGGTTTGAATTTTGAATCCTGTGTCTGGAGGGCAGTGTCATCTCAGTGATCTCACCATCCTCAGCTAGGGTTCTCCTGGCCCAATTTAGCCTGTATGTGCAGAAAAGTAGCCTAAAACCCGATTCATTTAATTTTCATTTTTAACTCCAGGTTTACATTTTTCATTGGATAGGGTAACCCTCACATTTCTCCTGTATATAAGAACACAGCTTTTCTATAAAAAAAACTATTCATGTGGATTTTTCCAAGCGATACAGCAGCCAGTGAAGCCAGGGGAGTAATTATAACCATGACCATTAGGATTTTATGTACCTGTATATCAAAGAGGCGTATCTGCCATTTTGTAAAATGGTAAATAATACCATTTAATAGCAGGGTGATGGTTTGATCATCTCCACAGAACATAGAGCATCACGCACGCCTCCTTGTCCCATATATGTCTTCACAGAGGGCAAACGGAAACAAAAATACCCTATCATGATGTTGGTTCAGTGTTCGGCCTGAGGTTGCAACGCTGGTCCAGCACACCAGTTCTACCATGGATAAAATTCAGAGCACGCACGCGTTTCGAGTCAACTTGTGTGATTACAGGATCGTAGACCGCTGTGGGGTCTCTGATCCGCATTTACATTTCAAATCAGCGGCGCAGCACGAGACTCCTGCTAAACATAGTGTTAGGTAATACCGGGCATTGTGCAAAGGCAAACAGCGGTAACTGCTTACTTTTCAAGTAAGCAGTCTGCCCTTCCGGCATTGCACGTTGCTCCATTGATTGGCCAATGTGCGTTATCTGTGCCAAGAGACAACGTGCCTAACCTCTGACACCAACATTTCAACCGGTTTTTAATCACAGGCAAAAATCTCAGTGAAGACCCATCCAGAAAACACAAAAAAATTATATAACATTTTTACAACGTCGGCCCAACGTCGAATCCAACATTGTACAAATGTTATACAAATGTTTTGCGTTTATTTTGATGATATGACAATCACAGAAAGACATACAGATGTATCTGATTTTGGAATGAGTCATTGTGAAAATTATATCTTTCTGTTTTCTGAATGTCAACAACTGTGTAAATTGTACGATTCCGGGCTAGATTAAATTTGCTTGACGAATGATCGTTAGCATCATGGATTCCTTCTCTTTTCCATGTTTACTGAATGAATATGGGATGAAACAAAAAGAACAGTGGTCATTCTATTTCATTTTCTATCATTAGACCCGAATAACCATAATAACAAAAGCGCGTTTTAATGGAATATAAATCGTAGAATATTGTAATGTTAAAAATAAAAAAAACCCAGTTACTGGAAATATTTGTTTACATATTTTTCTCACACGTGATAACATACGATGGAGTGTACTTAAAGGGACTGGCCAGGCTAAAATCATCAGAAAATCGGTGATTTTATTTCGGCTTCTTAATATGACCATATATAGAGACGAAATTCCTGAGTTCTAATTATAGACAGCCATGTCAAAAATTAGAAATACGGGAATTTCGTCTCTATATGTAGCCAAACTGGTGAATGCGCAGCACGAAAAATAAAAAAAAACTTTTGCAGTTCTAGTCTATGGACATGTTTACATCATATGGTCATATTAAGAAGCCGAAATAAAATCACCGATTTTTTGATGATCTTATCCTGGGCCAGTCCCTTTAACCCAGCGCTTTAATACACCGCAAAATAATCTGAGCTTGGTGAACTTGGACTGTCTCTCCGGGAACGGTTGTAGGCTATTCCCAACAAACACAAGCATTGCCACAATGTTGTTTTTATGTTAGGCCGACGTCGAAGACGGCGGGCCAACATTAACCCTTTCTGAATTTATCATTGTCATCTTCATCCACTACAAGCCGCGAATTGCTGTCGCAATTCTCGAGTTGTAGTGGATGAAGATGATTTGATGTGGTTTAAAAATTAAAGAAAATTGTCATGTATTGGTAAACCAGTTTCATGTAAATATTCGTTTCAAAACACTCAGTTGTATGAGAATTAAGTCTGCTTTTCAGGGATGTAAAATGATGCTTTAAAGCATCGCGAGGGCTTAAAGGGTTGTTAAGAAATCATTGTGTGAGTATCTCATGTTTGCTGGGTTGTTTGCCTGCTGGTCCTAGTCTTATTAAACCTTATATCGTCGCCACGGAGTTAAAGGATCCTATCTGCCACTCTAACGAGTGTCAGATAGGATCCTTTAGCTCCGTGGCGACGATATAATGGACAGATACGGCTCCCCGTTTTATGTAATAACATTTTATGATCCCCGTGAAAGCGATATTCAAAGGCAGCAGTAACTGTTAACGTTTCAAGCAAACAGTTACTGTGGTTAAAATTTGCACTGACACTGAGATAAATTGTGTGTAATAATAAAGCGATTGGGAGTAACGCACACATTATGACGCTATGACGTGTTGGTCTCCCATACCATCACTAATAACGAGTAAATCAAGGCGGCACTATCAAATACCGATATATCTGCGAAAATTATCTTCTCGCAATGCATGGGAACAATTATTATGGACGATATTAATCTTGGTAGATAATCACGCCTGTGCGTAAATCAGAATACTAAACCAAGTGAATGAATGGTTTTATGAAATCTCACCTATATCTGCGAACGCTTTTATTTTGACCATTTTTTTACTTTGCGCAACTATGTTTATGCAACATTATTAAACATATGTGTTGTTATCAGTCGTGCAAATATCACTTACTATGAACGTAGCCCAAGTGTTATCAAGCTTATCATCCTGCAATTATTGGTTTAATCACGTGACCGTGTATTATTAATTAATAATACATGGCTAGGCCTTGGTTTGATCACGTGATACTGTATTATTAATAAATAATACATGGCTAGGCCTATAGCTTCCAAAGACTACATAGCACAGTGAATAGTCCCACCCCCCCCCCCGCTCAGAGTTTATTTATGCTATAATTTCGCGATCACTAAAAGGATTGACTCGCGGTTTATTTCACCTTGTTTGTTGTGACGATGTCACTGCTCAAGAATACATTTTGAAGGCAGATTCGGTCTTAAGTAGCGTAAGCGACGTCTTAAATAGCGCTAAACCCTTGCATATAGTCTATGTGTTGTTGAGCCTGCTAGTCTCTCTTTAGTCTATCTGTAATGTAGTCTATCAGTTGTTTTTACACAATTCGGATATGCTGATCCCAAATCTGCCCCATGCAAAGCTTTATTTTGTCTTTTTCCTATTCAAAATTCAAAAACAAAATGGCCGCCAAAATTTGTCAAAATATCACAACTGTACATCACGCCTTGGCTCACAATGAACACAAAAACATCATTTCGGTCTCTAAAATAACATTTTTGGGGTCAGGGAATTGAGTTATGATGTTTCCGGAGGTCATATAGCTACCATTAGTATTAAACAGTGGCCGCTAGAGTGCAAAATCTAAAATTGCCGCCACTGCAACGTAATGTGCCTTAACTTTGCTTTCAAATAACGTAGAAATGTGTTTTTGGTGTCTACATATAGGTTTCTCACACCAAGGAAACCAATTCAGAGCCGCGATAACATCTATTATCAAGATTTCACAAAGTTGTGGGCAACAAAACATATGTTGCGCCAGAAAAACAACACATTGTTGTCCAGCGTAATAATTTCTTTAAAAGCCATTTTTTTCACATTCAGAAGCAGAGGGAAACCAATGTAAGAGGCATTTTGTAAGAATGTTTAGATTACTGACAAAAATATTTTATGATTGTTGATCACTGTCCGGCGCTAGATAACCTGTCGCTCACCATATATCCGCTCTAGGCCTATTGGTTTGTGGCCTTTGTGATATCCGCCTGTATCGTGCTTTTTACAGTAGAGAATAAATCAATTAGGGTAGTTTAAATGTAAATGCCCATTGGCCACGGTTGGCACCATTGGGCCAAGCCCTGTACTAGGTTTGAGCAAAACATGAAGTTGATCCATCAAGGTGGTCTGCATATCCATGACAATGATGACACGCATACATGTTCCGTTCTGTTAGTATAATACACTTTATATATGGTGCTGGTCAAAACGTGCACATCACACAAAGAATATGTTTCTTAATCGGATTGACAATTTACATAATATAATCATCTTCGGTTTTATATATTTGACCAGAAAAGATCCCATACAATAGCCAGGTAATGCTGTGATAACAAAGTTTTCAGACAGATATAAATGAACGACTCAGAGATCCACACAAAAATGTAATGTACACATATATCTACTCATCTAATTTAGAACAAGGATGAGATAGATGATGTCACTGTCAATAACAATGATAACATGCAGTTACACGATATCGAAAATAAATATGCAATTTAGTGCAGAAGTTGACATATATATTATGTTTTGAGCTTACGATATTAATGGTTGAGGACACCCGAAATCCAAACAGAGCAGTGAAGATGGAGCTATCCACAAATACACTTTGCTAGGGTAATGCTTATTTGCTAGGGTAATGTTGACAATACTGATTACAAACTTTTTTATGAATATATTATGAACATAACCATCTTCATACGATGTTAGTAACTGTCCCCAACTCAATGCTATATTGTGTCATAAACAAGTCCCCAGAGATTATTGGGTACATTGTTGAGACAAGATAGGATGCAGAATATGTGGTAATTTGGGTAATATACATTGATACCGTTTGTAACACGATCATGATATTTTCACATAAAATACAGAAACTTTCTATATGTGGTCGTGATATGGTGGGATTTGTATTGAATCAGTAGGTTCTGGTCATGCATAGTCCTAACCTCTCACTCTCAAATAATGTAAAATTGCCCAATAGGTTCTGTTTTGCAGGAGGTATAAATGTTAGAGACAATAAGACTTACCATATATAAAGTGATGACATGATATGACGGATTTGAAGATATTTAGGCCCCTAATAACTATAGGTATCCTCCAGACATAGCAGATTAATTTTCATTACCATAGAGTATCTATTACTTTGGTTCTTATGTAATCTACATTGATCGTTTGATAATCTATGCAAGATACATGTATGCTACACCGAAAAACAGTTCCATTCAGACTGTATATTACATGAATGAATATATTACAGATAAAGCACAGAACCAGGGAGGAGGACAATGCAGTTTCAGTTTGCACAAATATAATAAATTCAATGTTCAAATTCGCCATTTTTTGTAAAGATGTCAAGTTCATTCAGCCATTCACTGAAAATGTTATCACGACAATCAAACTGGCAGATACTGGCAGTGTGGTAGTTGTAGGAACTGATGTGAACTTGCTCATTCTGCTTTCAAAGCTTTCTCATCCAATAACAATGATTAGCTGTGTTACCCTAGAGCTGGTAACATTGATCATAAAATATACTATTCAATCGTTTCAAAGGCTTCAGCATCAATTCTAATATCTAGTATCGGACAATTTATGTATTTGATGGTAATCTGCATGAAAACATCCTGATCGTGTTACAAACGGTATCAATGTATATTACCCCAATTACCACATATTCTGCATCCTATGTAATCTTGTTGCAACATTGTACCCAATAATCTCTAGGCACTTGTTTATGACACAATATAGCATTGAGTTGGCGACAGTAGGGTCAGTTACTAACATCATCTGAAGGTGTGTGTTCATAATATATTCATAAAAAAATGCATAATCAGTATTTTTAAAATTACCCTAGTCAAATGAGCATCACCCTAGGAAATGATATTTGTGGATAGCTCCTTCTGTTCTGTTTGGATATCGGATGTCCTCAGTCAACCATTAATCTCATATGCTCAAAACATATATAAGTCAACTTCTGCACTAAATTACATATTTTTGATATCGTGTAACTGTATGTTATCATTGTCATTGACGGTGACATCTTCTATCTCATTTTTGTTTTAAGTTAGAGGAGTAGATACATAAAGTTTACATAACGTTTTTGTGTGGATCTCTTAGTCGATGTTTGTTTATATTTGTCTGAAAACTGTGTTATCAGCGCATTACCTGGCAGTAGAGCTTGCCATGGGGCAGATTTGAAATCAGCGTGTGAGAACAACTGCATGCCAAATTCTACTAAAAAATGCCTTGACAAGTCAGAAATTTCAAAAATGGGACCTGACTAAGCCAGAAATTGACAGTACAGAACGACGTCTAAACTTTCCCGCGCTGACTGTAACAGTTTCTACAATATTGGCATAGACCTCAACTGCTTGAGGTAGGCCTAGGCCTATCTACATGTTCAAAACTTACATATTTTAGAAATAGCAAACTCGGATGGGAGCAATCGTAGGAGCCACAAGATAATTCGACATGTTTGTTGAATAATTGAGAGGTAATGTAGACTATAAATAATTATTGTTCATATGTTTAATAAACAGAATAAGACATCGTTGTCTGAATATTGGAACTCGTATTGTAACGGTCAGGGCTGTAACATGACTCGACATCGTCTCGTTCCGTTTAGTTACAGCCCTGACAGTTACGATACTCGTTCCAATATTCAGACAACGATGTATTATTAGATAATAGCAATTCGTATCTGGATGTGAATAAAAACATGTAGAGAAAGCAGGATTCCCATTAGCTATCACGGTGGTGAACGGTGTTCTCTCTGTTCTCAATCATCTTATTTCTATAACATTTTGCAAGCAAAATAGATAGAAAAATAGATAGACTATTAATTTTGATATATATATATATCTACTTTTTAGATTGAAACTGAACTAACTTATTTATTAAGTATATAATATTACTGGTAGAACTGAATATTACAAAGTATATGAGATTAACTTTTAAACTGTGCTGTACGTTTCAGTAGTCTGTGGATGACTGGAAAATAGGGCTTACACAACTTTTTAATTTGACATCCCTTTGACATCCATCCACTTTTAAAGTAAATTACTGGAAAGTTGTTGTGTAATCATTTAAAACAGCGTTTAAAACAACTCTGTAAATATATGCTTGGTTAGAGCAATGGAGAGATTTTTGAAAATAATTAGCGCTAACTTATGTTAATTAGACAGCTAAATAATAATAGTAATAATAATAGAAATACTAATAATGGAGAGTCATGATATAGCGCACATAATATTATAATGCTCTGTGCTCTGCGCATATAATTATACGCCTGTTCATTGGGCCTGTTCATTCACGTACCACTTCGACTCCCTTTTTTGAGCATGCAACACCGCTACAACTTCGGCGCTAGGAACTTGTCGCACACATTGCCATATCTGTCCTACCAGCTACTCATTCACACCTGAGTGAAGTGAGGCACGTGAGTGCCTTTTCCGAGTGCATAACATCCACAACATCGAAAGAACTATGTGCTAGCGTTGTGAGGGAAAAACATGATATTTATCTGAAAATCCTGAACCAATCGGGTATCGAGCTCGAACGACAGACAAAGGCTATTACAAAGCACTAAACCTCTCTGTGGCATTCAAATTCAACTAATTTCACGGGGTGGAAAATAACGTTGAAACATTTCATAGATATAATAAAAATGTGTTAGTTTGTGTTTGTTAATTTATTGTCATCAGATATTTAAAATCAGCTCATATATCATCACTCATACCGAGTCAAACATGCATGTAAACACGATATGCAACCTTTTAATTGACTTACGGCAGGGGCCCTGTTGTAGTGGTTAAAACTGCCTGCTTGGAAAATCGGAGATCGAACCCCACTCTGGCCTTCAAGTTTCAAAGAAAAATATGTTTCTTTCCCGCTGATTCGTAAAGATTCAATATTTTGGAGAAACTCCGTGACCGAGAGGTAGCGTGCTCGACCTCAGACCACCAAGGGTCGAATTTCGAATCATGTATCTGGAGGGCACTGTCATCTCATTCATCTCATCATCCTCAGGAGGTTAAGTCTACAATGTGCACAAATGTTGCATAAAACCCCATTCAATTATATCATAAGAATCATAATTTCGGCTAGGGGGCGGGGGCCGTAGGGTAGTAGTTAGCACCGTTGCCTTTCACGCCAGAGTTCGGGGTTCGGTTCCCGGTTTCGGTGGTTTGAAAGAAACAAAAAATGTTTCTTCCCCATCCACATGTGAAAGTCAGTATTGTGGGGAGCCTCCGTGACCGAGAGGTAGCGTGCTCGGCTATTTCTCATTCATTCATTGACAAGCGCTTTCTGACGCAATTTCCAGCTTTAAATAAATGCAAAATATTTTTTTTTGAAAAATCAACTATTTGATCTATTTTAATGATATTTTTTTTGGTTTGAAATTTGCTGCGAACCGTGTATACGGGCCTGTTGGACCACAAGGGTTAAAATGGCACCGCTGATCGGACTTACAAATTAATGGCATTCGCTTGTATAAGCTCGAATATATATGTATTGGTATGTTCTGAAACCCGCAGCACGTTCACACCCCACAAACCCGTTAACAAATTGACGCAGAATAAAACAGATTTGGCATAGAATGAAAAGCTACAACCCGTAGAGAGCTTGAGAGAGCGAGCGAGTGGTAATTAGGGGGACACAGGGGTGATTTCTAAGCCCCCGACCACAAATGAATTTGGACCTGGGGCGTTTTTACGACAATAACATCTGTGGTCGGTGGTAGGCTTAAGGGTACTTCTGTGGGATACTAACTACTTGTTCAGGGCAGCCAGACAATTCCACAGACGTGCCAGACAACATATTAAGCCAACAAACTCACACAACAAGCCGTTGCTGTTGACCATCGCAGCCACATTATGGTTGTGCACACAGCACAATTCCTCACTTTATTTTCTTTAAATAACTATTGTCTACGTACAACTCACGGGCAAACAAAAGTCGCAATGGTTATCAATGATAAACTCTGATGTGGGTAATTATATTTTTCGCACCTGACTCCAAGAAAACGAGCTTTTAAGACATTTAAGCCATTTGCCAAACATTTCTGACATGACACATGTAACTCGTGAAAAATATTGGATAAAATCACACAACTCTCTTACTTTATCACTTGGCATCCGGCCAGGCCAAAATTATATGTTCATTACAATAGTTATTTTTATTGACGTAGGCCTACACCAGTTTCTCCCTTGAGACGGCAAACAGCAGAAACATTTCACTTTTCAAGTAAGCTGCTACTGCTGTTTGACTTTGCAGGTCAGAACTTTTGGGGAGCATCACACAACTTGCATTGATTTGTCCCCCCTCGGGTTTTTTTTGCGGTCGTTAGTGCCAGGCTCAATCTATACTAATGTGACAGGGCTGCATACATCTCAGACTAATAGCCTTATTTGGTAGGCGATCTAAGTCAAGTACCATATGGGAAAAAGCTAAGGTTAGGCCAGAGTACTGCCCTGCAAAGGCAAAAGGCAGTATCTGATCACTTGTGAAGTAAGCAGATACTGCCTTTTGCATTTGCACGGCAGAGTAATGCTCTTCGATAGACCATTCTGTAGTTTTCTTTTTTATAACCATGGCTGGCGAGCGATGCCAGCTAATCAGCCCTACTAAATATGGACAAGCTCGCTGCTCACCAGACACAAATTATTGTGTTTTTATTAAAAATACAGTAAAAAAGCAGTGTCAACAGTGAACACTTTTGAACATGCGTGCAATCAGAGAATAATAAAAGTATCCAAGTCATATAACTAGTATATCGTCATGTGTTTAAACGTCCAACTCTGTTTGCTTTATAGTCAAAATATCGTTTCCCCTATAAAGCTTCTAGATGATCTTCTTGAACTAGATTTTTTTTACCAAATTCTATAGTGGGCTAAGGTCACAAGAAGGTCAAATCCAAGATGGCCACTATTAACAAAAAACATTACGCCGAACATAAACGCAATTCCTAGCACCAAATTACGAAATTTAACATAGATATCTCCAGAATTGTACGAAATATTTAACGCAGCATGTTAAAAAAGAAATTTTCTTTGGTTTATGTCCGGCCTACAGCACATAAGGGCTAAAGGTTTGCCCCGTTAGTAGCTGTGAAACTGTTGGTTGAAATAATCGATGACATGACGATAGCTAGCATAGGTTTTACAAACATATTTATACCAGACAGACAGACAGACAGACAGACAGACAGACAGACAGACAGACAGACAGACAGACAGACAGACAGACAGACAGACAGACAGACAGACAGACAGACAGACAGACAGACAGACAGACAGACAGACAGACAGACAGACAGACAGACAGACAGACAGACAGACAGACAGACAGACAGACAGACAGACAGACAGACAGACAGACAGACAGACAGACAGACAGACAGACAGACAGACAGACAGACAGACAGACAGACAGACAGACAGACAGACAGACAGACAGACAGACAGACAGACAGACAGACAGACAGACAGACAGACAGACAGACAGACAGACAGACAGACAGACAGACAGACAGACAGACAGACAGACAGACAGACAGACAGACAGACAGACAGACAGACAGACAGACAGACAGACAGACAGACAGACAGACAGACAGACAGACAGACAGACAGACAGACAGACAGACAGACAGACAGACAGACAGACAGACAGACAGACAGACAGACAGACAGACAGACAGACAGACAGACAGACAGACAGACAGACAGACAGACAGACAGACAGACAGACAGACAGACAGACAGACAGACAGACAGACAGACAGACAGACAGACAGACAGACAGACAGACAGACAGACAGACAGACAGACAGACAGACAGACAGACAGACAGACAGACAGACAGACAGACAGACAGACAGACAGACAGACAGACAGACAGACAGACAGACAGACAGACAGACAGACAGACAGACAGACAGACAGACAGACAGACAGACAGACAGACAGACAGACAGACAGACAGACAGACAGACAGACAGACAGACAGACAGACAGACAGACAGACAGACAGACAGACAGACAGACAGACAGACAGACAGACAGACAGACAGACAGACAGACAAATTGGATTGGGCGGGGCCCTGGTGCATTAGTTAAAGCTACCTTCTTGGAAAGTCAGCTACCTTCTTGGAAAGTCAGAGATCACGGGTTCGAGCCGCGCTCTGGCATTCAAGTTTTAATTAAACAAAGTGTTTCTTCTCTGCTCACTCGTAAAGATTAAATATTGTGGAGAACCTCTGTGACCGAGCAGCAGCGAGTTCGGCCTCAGACCGCCATGGTTCGATTTTCGAATCCTGTGTCTAGAGGGCAGTGTCATCTTAATCATCTCATCATCTTCAGGGGGTTGGCCTGGCCCAGTTAAGTCTATATGTACACAAAGCTGGCCTAATACCCATTCATTTCATTTCGTTTACAAATTGCAAATTGGATTATGTCTCGATTATATACAATTCTTACAATCATGCATGCTGATAGAAAAATGATAAATTAAAAAAGTTTGATTCATTCACATTAAGTTAGTAATGTTATTTGATATTATAATTGGCAGAGATAGAGATTAGTTCGTTATAAATTGACAACATATAATAACTTATGCATTTGAATATCAAGCCAATGTTAGCCCTTTCAGTGTGGGGACCGACATTAGACGTCAGTTTCTGACGTTTAAAGACGTCACATCCTGAGGTTTGAAGTCGATCCCCGCACTGTAAGAGTAAAACATTTATAATGGCCGTAGACTCATAACATACATATTCGAATGAAGCGGATAGAGATAACTAAGACATTTATGATGCTTTCAAATTGAAAGGAAACCTTTGGTCTCCATGATTTATACAAAAAAATTTCGCGTTATAAGGGTTAAACTGAAGTGAGTAGAACATACGACCCTCTGGGTGCTAGGGGACAACAAGCAAAAAGCACGAGACGTTGATGCTACGTTGTTTTAATGTAAGGCCAGCGACGGCGATGCTGGCCTTATTTTAAAACGACGTAGTACCGTATTGTGCTGCTGATTTTTTTAAATATTTTTCATTCATTTAAAGCTGCAAACTCCAGCTTCAAATGACGAAAAATATAGTATAATTATGAAAAATGGTCAATTTTGCAAAATTGAGTTATTTGATTAGCTGAGCATCTATCACAAACTGTTTTATGGGTTTCAGTGGCATTTTATTTGCACTGAAACTTGCTTATCCTGCTAAGGTTATTTATTAACATTTTCAGCCAGTAGTTTTCAGCCACTTAAAGTTGTGTCTCGCTACCGCGATCCACAACTTCAAGTGGCTGAAAACTACTCATATTTGTTAAATTTGAGCACAATTTTTTGCAAATCTTGATTATTATTTAGACACACATTTCATTCCTAATAACAGTGATTTGGTCGACTGATCAAACAGATTAAAAACGACAATACCCGTGATCAGCAGGATCAGGGTAACATATGGTTTTACTAGGCAGTTTATTATGGGGGTGGGGCTTGCTAAATGCGTTTTTCATGTGATCAAGCAGATTACCACGATTACAGTCGTATACCAGGTGTAATTACGAATACACAAGATACAATCACAAACGGGTGCAGTCACCATGGTCACTGGAAATCATGAGTTTTTTTACAATAAAAACTATTGTGAGTCTGAAATGGTTATGATTAGGGTTAAGTGGGGCTATTTGGGACAGGGGCTATTTGAGACACATGTGGGGCTATTTGGGACACCTGTCGTTAAATGTCAGATAAAAACTTACCATTCATAAAATCAAACCGGGATTAATTTTAGCCACTTACGCATTATGTACTTTTGGTATATCTGCCATTAATTTACGGTGAAGTATTATTCTGGTGTTTTTGAGCATTTTTTACCGACGACCTGTAAAATGCTAATTTTGAAAATTGTTTGTAACTATGTGGAAAAATCGCCGCTCCAGGTACTCCGTGTATGGCGAACATGCACTGTCTGAAGGCGCATGATCTGTGAGAAGATGCGAGAGAATAAGCCTTGTACCCAGACTTGGCAAAAAATATAATGATTTTTTTAGAGATGGGGATATTTGGGACACTTTCATACTTTTAGTTATAATTTAATGGTTGGAAGAAAACTTAGTTATATCATTTTGTAATAGTAAAAACCAACCAGCAACCGATACAAAATCTCTAAATGAGTTCATTGCCACAATAACAGCTTAAGTAAGCCAATACAATAATGTTTCTAAGCTGAAAAACATCGAAAAAAACGTTGACTTGTGAATTTGAAGACCTCTTAAAAATGAACGAAATAACTAATCAATTATGACCAGATGAATAAGATATTACATCAAATCAATTAATGATTGCAACATCTAGGTAAAATGAACAGTTATAAGTTGCAAAGACACAAAATCATCAGATAAAATGTGCACTACTAAATGCTAACCGACAAAACATAATGTTATTTAAAAACAATTATCAAAAATATATATTATTTGTACAAAATTATGAAATATAAAACATTAACCTTGTACGTAGGTGAATGTGTAGCATTATATCATCATTTAGGAGTATTGTAACCCTTATCACATCACATAGACTCGCCAATGATAATATATGGCATAGAGGGGTAGGCTTAAACCTTTGAACTCAAAGCTGATTTTTGCCATTTTGGTCTTTTTGAAATTCCAGGCTTGACAACAAGTACTATTTTGCATTGTTTGCCCTTTACATTCAACCCCTATTCTGATGAGCAAACTATGTTATTACGATTGATGATACTCACATAAGCACGTACAATGTTGACAAACACATATAATGGCTAATTAAACCCCCCTAGACCCTGTTTTCCGTTTACATATACGTGGGACTATTTGGGACACCACATTAAAGGTTTAAAACAGACACTTTTTCATTTGCGGTTTTTTATATATTTATAGCGTTATATTATGATACACATATGATGTGATCACATACAATTTTATATTTAAAATTGCTATAGAAGATTTGCTAAATACTATAATGATTCATTTTGAAACAAAAAATATAAATACACTTGGAAACAGTGGGGCTATTTGGGACACTTTGATTATAACATCCACATTGATTCATAATGGTTTACTCTACAGTTTAAATATTTAGATATATTCTTTTCGTGCACATGTTAGATCGTTTGCTCCACTTTATGGCCACTTACAATATAATTTCAAAAAGTTAGCAGGTGTCCCAAATAGCCCCACTGTGGGGGTATTTAGGACATGTGACCACTGTTAAAAAAATGTAAATTAGCAGCACTCAAGAAGTTGCAATAATGTATCCGTACATACTTATGTATAGCTAAATGTCACATTGCAAACATCACTACGTCAAATATGCATATTATCCAATAGCGAAAGTGTGAAATTTGAAAAAACACAAAACTGTCCCAAAAAGCCCCACTTTACCCTATGGAAAACAAGTGATTTTTGTACAGACACGTTTATTTATTCCGTTGTACAGACAATCATTTCCGACAAAGATTCGATCTCCTGTAGAAAAATAATGAAAAGTAGGAATATAATATGGATCAGTCATATGTCGTAATTGAGTCACGATCACCATAACATATATTTGTTAGCGGTATTGGCTATAAACATGACACACATATGAATATTATCGTGTTTTTTAACATAAATGGATTATCATGTCAAAATTATTTTCTAATTAGATTTATATATCACGATTAGTATATCGCAAATTATTAAAATGATGTTTTTTTATACGGTTCACATTGTATAATTGTGAGGTTTTATGCTCAGAGTTATCATAAGACATGTCTTCAAGTGTTCTTCAATCTAGTCGAATGTTAATTTTTGTATGGTGCCTACAATCAGGTCCAGGGCAAATATAACAATATTGTATTGTGACAATTGGACTTGAATTATAATCAGATAATATAATCATACTGATTTCATAAAATTAGCTGCAAAAGTTTTTTTTTATTTTTGTGCTGCGCATTTACCAGTTAGGCGAGATATAGAGACGAAATTCCCGATCTCTTATTTCGGACGTGCATGTCCAAAATAAGAAATTCGTGAATTTCGTCTCTATATCTCGCTTTTAAAACTGATGCATGTCCAAAATAAGAACTTCGGGAATTTGGTCTCTATATCTCGCTTAACTGGTAAATGCGCAGCACAAAAATGTTAAAACATTTGCAGCTCTAGTCTATGGAAATGCTTACATCATATGGTCATATTAAGAGACCAAAATAAAATCACCGATTTTTTATTGATTTTAGCCTGATTGTATCGCTTTAACTTTTGAAATAATTTGTACGTTAGAGGCCAACACATCAATCTAGCTGACGTACTAATCAATATAGTCTGGTGAATTATTGAAAAAAAAGGGGACTGGGGGATGTTTTTACCATAATTTTACCAAGATTTTCCCTGAACACTGAATTACCATTATTGAACGTAACCCCATTGGATCCAAGCAAACTCCAAGATAACAATTATTGCAGACATGATACGTTGGCCGTATGTTGTTTTAATATTGGTCCTTTCGAGCCTGAGTTTGCCATTGTCCTTTCATCCACTACAAGCCGCGACTGGTAGTGGATGAAGAAGACTTGATGTGGTTTAAAAATTAAAGAAAATCGCCACGTATTGATAAGCCAGTTTCAAGGAAATTTTCGTTCTAAAACCTTAGTTGTAGGAAAACTAAGTATGTTTTCAGGGATGTAAAATGATGCTTTAATGCATCGTGAGGGCTTAAGGGGTAAAACCAACATGAGGTCACACGTCTTGTGTCTGCTGGGAGACCATTCCCTATCATATTTCTTATCTAAAGAGTAAAAAGTTGTACCTTCATTCCAAATATTAAATATCACATCCGTGTTCGAGTTGCGGCTAACTGAATTGAGTCAATCATACATGTTATGAGAACAAATGTGCATAAAATGCTCTCACATAAAGCAAAAGATGTTCCGATAAGACCTGTCTCAAGGAACAGCCGCTCGGGTGTTATCCATTCGTGGAATGCTCGGTGAGACCTTGACTAGGAGCGCGTAGGGACACACAGTCTCGAGGGACACACAGACTCCAAGAACTGCATCTATCCGCTATTTCCCCATTAACCCTTTACCCGCTGGGTTGTCTTGTTTAGATTTTCACCCGCCTAAAGTTATGGCTCGCTACCGCGACCCACAACTTCAAGTGGTTGAAAATTACTCATATTTGTTTAATTTGAGACTAAATATTTACAAATAGTGATGTTTCGAAACTCATTTCATCCCCAATAACTGTTATTTAACATTCTAATAAAACATATTAAAACGACTATTGTCGTGCTTAGCGGATACAAGAGTTAATTACAGAGCATTTCAGTGAACACGATACGTTGGGCCAATGCCGAATCAACCTTGGGCCAGCGTCTGCGATGATGGACCATTGTTGAACAGGCATTGTGTGAACGTAGCTTGTTTGCTTGGATGGGACACTTTAACGTCTGGTTGTTTTTTCAGGCAACCATAAGTCTGCCAATGCTGGGGCAATGCCTCTTATTTTACCTATTATCACCAGATGAAGATATAGTGCGGTCAGAACACAGCCATTGAGGGAGCAATGTTGGGCCAGCCTTTCAGACGAGGGGCTAACAGTAAAACATAATCGCCACAAGGTGTTTTGCTTGTTTATCAGAGCATAAGCAAAACATTGAACCAATGTAGGATCGTAGACGGTGGACTATAACATCACACTTACATTGTTTTAATGTTTCTTTTCTGGTGGGTCCCAACAAAATGATACATTGACCCAGTGTTGATCTACGACGCTGGCCCAACATTGAATATTTATGATGGCTATGTACCTAGTATTGTGTTAGGGACCCGTATTCTCGTACAAGTTACGATATATCATAGGCTTCTGATTGGTCAAGATGGGCATCTCGACCAATCAGAAGCCTACGATATATCGTAACTTGTACGAGAATACGGGACCAGTGTCTTCATATTGAAAGCTATTTAGCTAGCGGCACAAATGTGTGTAGATTTGATTATTTTCGACGAGGTTGAACATAGAAGCGTTTATCTACCTCCCGTCCATAATCCTCAACACGCAACTGCCTCCAGAATCAATAGTCCATGATGACGCCAGCATTGATAATGCCTACTTTAGTGATGACATTACACACAGCATGACGCGATAAACCGCGATAATGTCAGATTCAAGCAGAAGATATTTTTACTGAAATATCGCGCGACAAAAATTACCTCGTCCAACATAGGCGCAGCCGACCCGACATTAATCTTTGAAGCGCTGAATTAACCCTTTAACCGCCGGTGTCGCATATATTCGGGTTTTCATTTTTTATCAGCACATTAAGTACCACCTTTTAAACATGTTAAAGATAAAATGTGACATCAATCAACAATATTTGAAAACAGTTGACCTCCATTTTGTCAAATCTGAATAATTTTCATTCACTTGAAGTTGTGGATCGTGTCAGCGAGACACAATTTCAAGTGGGTGAAAATTCAGATCGAATAATTTGGCGGTTAAAAGGTTAATTTGTAAAAAACATCGCAACCGAAGTTTTATTTTCAATTTGAAATCATCATAAATGTCTTAGTTAGCTCTTTCTGATTCATTTGAATATGTTATATGTATACGGCCATTACAAATATTTCGATTTTTACAGTGCGGAGATCGATTTTAGACGTCAGATTCTGACGACTGTAGACGTCAGATTCTGACGTCTAAAGTCGATCCCCGCGCTGTAAGGGTTAAACCGGAGCAAATTTATCGTCATTCCTCCAATTAACCACTGGTACAATATGACTATGTATATGCATCCAGAAAATTACCTGAATTAAAATAATGATCAAGGACTAAAACTAACGGCGATAAACCAACATTAGTTTGAATTTAGTATTTTGTGGCATATTAAAGGTTGTGTTGCGGGCAAAAAATATTGTGGAATACGAGACGTCGACCTGATGCTGGAGTGAACATTACTCCAATATCATCTGGACGCCTCCTGCTCTGCTCGCTGAGATGTCATGGCTACAATAATAACGCATGCAGTGGCTTGTTCTGTTCTGTCTGGCGCATCACTCATTTCCTCCTCTGGTAAAATCAATGTTGGTTTAATGTTGGGCTAGCGTCAGCGACGCTGGCCCAACATTAAGCCAACATTGATTCAAGCGCCGGTTTTGTGATCCCGCGTTGGTCTACTGCTGAGCCAACGTGAAAGACGGTGGAACAGAATTATAAATCCAACATTGGCTGGACGTGCTATCATTGCTGGTATGGGTTTTCTGACAAGAAGCGACATAATCTGATATAACTCAGAGTGTTATTTCGGGTCTTCGTGTGCCGCAGGTATTTTTCCGAAGTTTCAGGTTGCAACACCCGGAAGATCAACATGTTGTGATTTTCGGTGTGGGTGGGAAACGCCTTGAAGCGAATAATTTTCACTAAACACATAGTCCCATCTATTCAATCACGCAAAACATGAAGTTTACTTTAGCGCGAGACATCAAATGCATTTTTGCACAATTACAAATTCGTATTGACATTTTTCTCATAGATATGTACATGTATTATGGCTAAGTTGGTAAAATTGCATGAAAATAGACCTGATATCGTATTTACACTTAAAACATGCTAAGTGGGATTTTCATCAAATTATTATATTGAAAAAAAAAAACGATGAATATTTTCAAAATATTTATATTTTGACTCAATGTTTCATATCATAATATATACGGCTGTAATCACCCCTCATTTATTTTATTATGTTCATGTATTTGAATATGCACTTGCTGACGAAGTCTCCAGCTTGTATGATGCATGCTATATATTTATTTAAATAATTAGATAATAGACTGATGCAAAATTGGATTGCTAGCCTGATTGAACACAATTGGTGGACCATATTTCATCAATAATTACAAGGGCGTAGTCGCAATCAATGGGTATGTGGGAAATATAGTCCCATCAGTTGTTAGCCCAATGCTGGCTCAATATTGAGACAACGTCGTAGACATCTGCCCAGCAATTAGCCAACATCAGATGCAGCCTATTTGTCAATTGATTATTCACTCATTAATCTGTCTCTGGCTTCACTTTATTTTCAGTAGATAAAGCAGGATGGCCCCCTGATGGCCCGGCCCATTAGACAGTGACCTTCAAATGTTTTCACTCTCAATTCCTAAGATAAAAAAACAGCTGAAACAACAAATACCATGTTGACAATCTGGAAATAAGCAATGGACAAATTCTTGTTTTTGCTTGGATACATTGCTCATGCTTTTACTAGTTTTTACTTGTTCTTTAATCAGTATTCTCTTTTTCCGCATTGCTATCTTATTTCTTTGTCTTTGACTATATTCTTATGGACCTGGTCTATCTTTTTACATAACTGACTATGTGTCGTTTTTTACTCGCCTGTCCGCCTGATTGCCTGCCCGCCCGATTTTTTTTTTTACCAGATTGTGATTCTTATTTGCTAATAAGAAATGCAAGTAGACACAAAAAATACAGTATTTGGCAAACAGTACTGCCGTGCAGAGCCACAATAAAGTATCTTCTTACTTCACAAGTAAGCAGATACGGTCTTTTGGCTTTGCAGAGCAGAATTGGACTCGTCAAGCGATGACTGATTCCACTTGTGGCCATGCTACTATTATCTGACAATATCTCAACTTGATGGATCACGTTCTACAGGATTTCAGAAAGATAGTTAGAGAGAAATATGCACATGTTATCCCCCATTATTGACTGCAATATCTCAACCCTTTTGTTTATTTTGGTCTGAAAGAATAAATGTCATAAGCATGTAGATGATAATATGCACAGCTCTACGTATGTGGCGCTCCTTTCAAAATGAGGAGCTAGACGGAATGATGTGTATATCTTATTGTATATTATTTATGTTCCTCGATATTTAACAGGGTTAAGGAAATTGATATTTTATACTTTTTACATATTTATACATAACATGCAAATATAATTTTGTCATTTTTCCTGTTTTACTTATTAAAAATATTAAATATTGATAAAATTATAGCAAAGCATAGGCCTTAGCCTAGCCTACTATGCAAATTATGTATATGCATTTTTCATCCCTTCAGTTTTACATAATATTACATATTGATAACTCATAGTATGGCACGTACTTGGCTCGCGATATTATATTTCTCGTTTTGATATGTAAGGGTCGTCTCTGACATAAATGACTTGCATCAGATACGACTCTTTAAGCCTTTAACCGCCAAATTATTTATTTTGAATTTTCACCCACTTGAAGTTGTGTCTCGCTGACGCGATCCACAACTTCAAGTGGGTGAAAAATTATTCAGATTTGACAAAATAGAGGTCAACTCCTTTCAAATCTTGCTGGTTGATGTCACATTTCATCTTTACCAGATTTAAAATGTGGGGATAGAAAAGGGTTAACCCTTTAACCGCCGGTGCCGCATATATTCGAGTTTTCATTTTTTATTGGCACATTAAGTACCACCTCTTCACCATGTTTCAGATAAAATGTGACATCAATCAGCATTTGTCAAATCTGAATAATTTTCACTCACTTGAAGTTGTGGATCGCGTCAGCGAGACACAACTTCAAGTGGGTGAAAATTCAAATTAAATAATTTGGCGGTTAAAGGGTTAATATTAGCGGCCAGAGGGGTAACCATTTATGCACTGGTGTCGAATACAATGCTATTTGCGTGTTTCAGCACTAGTGTACCTAGTTCATCATCTTTATAGAAGTCAACTACCACTCTGATGTGTGGCACAAATTTGCCTTAACCTAAATGTTAAAAAATAATATCATGTTAGTCATCTGAGGTTATGAATCGCGGTGGCGAAACACAATTTCACGTCAGTGAAAATAATATTTTTTATGTAGATTAGAGCTCCAGGCTTAAAGGTCTATGCGTTATTATATATAATGTCGACATTTTATAGGAAATCAGATTAATTTGAAAATACTACTCTAATTCACAAAGATTGGACTAATATCATGAATATTGGACAGCAAAGTCATTATTCTAGGCAGACTATGTAATAACCCAGGGATTGGGGTGAATGGCCGAATCACTCACTTCTCCATACAAAGAAGAGACACCTACCGATTAAGCGGCGAATTAGCCCCAATGTCAACTCGTTTAACCACCGTCTGGTCTCACGGGACCTCTCGTTGGTCATGTGACGTGGTTCCATAGCCCGGATGTGGTGAGGATAATTGAGGTAGTACCAGTTTCCAGCTGACACGAGACATTGATCCAATGTTAGGTTGAGGTTGGCCCAACGTCTTCGACGCTGGCCCAACCTCAACCCAACATTGGTTCAAGGTCTTGTGTGTGCTGGGAAGAGGCTGCCCTCAGCTGCATCACTTGATTTACAATACCAACTGGGGGTTTGCCATTTTTATGCAAAGGTGGCGATGTTTATATTCAAATCTGAAAACCAATCAATTCCGCTTTGCAAAGAAAAAGGACAGCAATTGCTCACTTGACAATGTTGAAAAGTAAACAGGTACTGCCATTTGACTTTTCATATTCAGCTGAGCAGAGAGTTTCAGCAATGATCTGTTTCATTTGCAGGTCAGCTTAACCATTATGCTGCCGGGATCGCATATATCCTTTTTCAAGCAAATTTCAGACTAATAAATTCAACTCGAATTGCTAAAATGTTTTGTGGTAGATGCTTAGGTAGTTGAATAATTCCATTTTGAAGATGTGTATTTTTTCAATTGGAACTGGAAATTGCGTCAGCAATTCCAGCTTCAAATTAATGAAAAAATAGTCTGAAAAAATCGACAGCATAAGGGTTAAATTTCAAGCCCACAATAATTGAACAAGTTTTTACAAATTCACTGAATATTTAATCACAATAACCAAATGGTTGAATTATGTTGAGAAACAACAGATCGCGTCTATTGGTTTATTTTTCAGAAGACACGATTGCAACCAGGTACTTGTAAATACGTCTGCTGAGTAAATACTGACTGATAGAAATTGTAGAAGGAGTGTATATCGATACTCAGATTGATTGGACTAAAGACGAATTAGACCTTTTTATTGTGAACCACCCGACGGTTGTCAAAATGTCTGTCTTAGTATTCAACATAACGCTCAGTAATACATAAACAGAAATATTGAAGCATCACGTAGATATAAAATAACACAATCATTAAACTGTTGAAACACCCACAGCATTATCATAATATGTATGTATCAGTCCGACATACACTCGGGGAATAGTGAGTGTCTATCTTCATTTATGGTACAAACATAATAATAATAATAATAATAATAATAATAATAATAATAATAATAATAATAATAATAATAATAATAATAATAATAATAATAATAATAATAATAATAATAATAATAATAATAATAATAATAATAATAATAATAATAATAATAATAATAATAATAATAATAATAATAATAATAATAATAATAATAATAATAATAATAATAATAATAATAATATTAATAATAATAATAATAATAATAATAATAATAATACAGAAATGTAAGGCTAATCTCTCGGCTGCCTGGGACTATTATTTCTTTGTATTATGCACATAATTAGGTCTATATACTGACGTCTGCGCAAAAGGTTATCTGTATTCCGTCTCATAGCACAAACATGTCAGAATATCTGCCGACGCGCATGCGAGATAGTAAGTGTCTACTACCTTTAAATATGGTTTATTCACATTTCTAATATAATATTGCTGCTGTCATGTTAATTTCCCACCGGGTAGGTATTATGTGCCGTCTTATACCCAGCCAACAAGATACGATGAGAATTCATATATGTTCACTTTAATCTGGTTTCTATTTTTAAGACAAAAGTGTCGCGCTCTGGGATCTGTATATAAGATAATGGACTCAAAGTGCTCCATGTACAGGTTAGCCACAATGGGAGAGACTGGAGAACACATCGCTGCTCCATGGACTTGCTGGTAAAATTCAGCACAGTACACAAAGTAGGTGGTCGTCAGACAGCACTTTAGTAGCTGTATTATCTGATCGACATCGAACTCTGAGCGAGCAGGCATTGTGAGGTCTTCTCTAAAGTTTGTGATAACCTTGAGGGCTTGGTCCACTAGCTCTTTGCTGTTTTGGGCGGGGGCCCTAGGGTAGTGGTTAGCACCACTGCCTTTCACGCCAGAGTTCGGGGTTCGGTTCCCGGTCTCGGCGGTTTGAAAGAAACAAAAAATGTTTCTTCCCCATCCACGTGTGGAAGTCAGTATTGTGGGGAGCTTCCGTGACCGAGAGGTAGCGTGCTCGGCCTCAGACCGCCAGGGCTCGAATTTCGAATCCTGTGTCTGGAGAACAGTGCCATCTCAATCATCTCACCATCCTCAGGAGGTTCTCCTGGCCCAGTTTAGCCTATATGTGCACAAAGGGGGCCTAAAGCCCGATTCATTTCATTTTCTTTGCAGTTTTTCACACTGTGGATGGAGGTGCCTACCAGTGGATATAGTACGGTGGCTAGGTAGCGTACTGTATTATAGGTGATACTGCCACAGCATGACGAAATCGCTCTCAGAGGAGCATTCGGTTTGTTTTTCTTAGGCGTTTATTATATCTCAGGAGCCTCTTCTGCTTGGGATATAGCCGTTCAGATATGGATTTGTCTTTTTCCCACTGTTTGAAGATGTTGACGAGTTTGGTCTTAAATCTCGTAGTGGGATCCTTCTTCAACTTACAGTAGGTGTTGGTGTCTGACACTAGATCAGTGATCTTAGAGAATTTTGTAATCGTCTGTGTTTATGAGCACAGTAGCCCTGCCCTTGTCCCCTGGAAGGTCAGTGATGGTGTCATCCTTTTGCAAAAACGCAGCCCCTTC